>CM062292.1:149614140-149689561 GCA_031216915.1 Pictodentalium vernedei
AATGGGTCGAAAGCCAGGAATGTACAATTATTTTTGAAGGAATTATTTGTTCATTATGTTCAACTAAAAATTTCTTCACAAGCGCAATTTCTTCATAGGCGGCTGTTTATTGATCCACCACCTGGCGGTGCACTTGTATCCAGTTGCATGCAAATGGAACCAGGGATTCACAGATTGGAATAATGCATGTTATGTTTGTTCATAGGTTATGCATATATTTTTTGCCAACCTTTTCTTCCTCCTCTAAAATCACTGGGTTCAAATTAAATTCTCAAACCCTCTGCTGTGATTTGCTGAAAATTGTACACATCATAGAGTGTCTCACCATGATGCTCTTAAGATACAAATTGAACCATGCTGGAGAATGAGATTGTACACAAAACTGATCGCTCAGGCACCATTGCTCTTTATTAAAGCAAGCCAAATATACTTTAGAAGACCAGCCATGTCATTTGAGCATTCTTTTGTGAAAAGAAACAAAAACAAATGTCTTCAAATCAAGCATGAAAAAAGGAAATTATAAATTTAAAACACATGCAAATAAATATTTAAAACAGTTTTGTACACATTTTGAAATTATTTTATTTATTATGGTTTAACAACACTTTAACAGCCATGGTCATTTCATGTCAGTGACAGTTTTACGGGTGGAGGAAGCCGGAGAGAACCGACGAGCAACTGCCAGCTCCCCAACATCGTAACTCCGCACTGCAGCACAGGCAGGGTTAGATTGTTTGAAGACATGTGCACCATCGGTCTGCAGTACGCCTCGGTACACTGTGCCATTGTGCCCCCATGTGGACAGTCAGGGTTAAATGCCTTTGTTACAGTGTGGAAATATTAATGATATTGGTAACAGAAAGAAATCTGAGAATCCGCAACAATAACTATGAATTTAACTATTCTGAAATTTAATTTTAAAAAATTAATATAAAAAAAACGATACAAAGATCTTTTACACTAATTGGTTTACCGAAAATAAAAACAGTGGTACTCATCAGTTATTGAATTAGTCCAAAGGACAGTTCGACAGAATCCAGTAATCCAGTGGTGAAGTATCTCGTGAAGTTTTCCAGCTGGTGGTATTAAATCCAAGAGTGTGTCTTCAGAAACGGTATCCCGTAGATTTGTAATAAAATTTTCACTTATAAATTTCAGCAGTCTCCAATAAAATATAATAAAATGCTCCACAAAATTCGAATGGAGTAAAAATCCAAGAAGTATTGGTGCCACAGGTAATTTCCAAATAATCCAGTAGAATCCTGGCTTTTCACAAAATAATATTCTGTTTCACAGAAAGTATAAATTCTCTTTTCCAAGACGAATAGATTCTCTTCAAAATTCTTTTTTTTGGAATCAATCTTCCAAATTCACAAAGAAGCATTGCTTCTATAATAAATGCTCTGTTCTGAAACATTAATAATCTCCAATGGAAACAACTGAAGTGAGTCTTTCTGAAATGGCTTTCTAAAAATGAGTTTTTGAATTCTGTTGACAAACCTTTATATAGTAACCAGATAGAATGTTCCAGAAGATGAAAATTCTACAAAGTTCTAACAGTTTCTAGATGATTCCGTCATAGTTCAAATAAACAAGGTCCTTGACCTACTTAAACAATCAACAGCTATATGTACAATATATTCGTGTAACAAAGATGTAAACAAAGGTCACTCAGTGCTGATGAGTCAGACCAGTCAGAAAATGCAGAAAAAATATCAATCTCAATATAATATGGGGGCTATATAACAGCCTTGCCCAAGAGCTCAATGCGGGAGTCCGAATTGATCGCTCAGATGGTCACCCATCCAAGGACTAATAGGGGTTCGATGTTGCTTAACATCGGCGATCTGACAAGAACCGGTTACTGCAATACCACCCCCCCTCCCCCCACAAACACACACATTTTGAAATCTAAAGAGTATTAGTCAGTATTCTAAGACCTCTAAAATTGGCATCATTGGTAAACTAAATTGACTAAACTTGACATTATCTCCATGTTGTGGTCACTATTAACCATTGTGCAGAAATATGTGACCCTAAACACCAATAAATAAGTAAATAAATTAATAATAGATAGTCGATTTCTGTTTTATTGTGTTTTAATGACACTTTTAGCAGCCAGGGTCAGTTCATGTTTGACAGTTTTACAGGTGGTTGAGTTCCTTGGTTTATATTAGGATCCTTATGGGAACCCAAATTTTAACTTATGTAATATGAGGAGAATTCTTTAAAATCTTCAGTTCCAAGTCAAAATCTTCTCATATTTGCTTTACAGCTTCCTTTGGGGTTCAGATATAAGTTTGTTCAAATAAGTCTGTGAGTTCATACATCTATTTGGGCTCCCGAAAGTTGCAGATTCAAGGTTGTTCAAATTTAGTCTCTGTGGATTCATATTTGAGCCGAATTTTACCCCTCATGTACGTGTAAGGCGATATGAGTAATGTTCTCTAAAATCTTCTTCAGATCGACCTGTCACAGTGCTGGAAATGAACAAAATTGGCGGGTGCAGTTTTAAGCTCTCGACAAATCTGAGACGAGAGTAAATTGCACCCATAAAATGTTAGTATATGAATTTTCGAGGGAATACTGTCGCCAAACACCAGAAATCTTAACCCTTTGAACCTGAGCGGAAGCTTTTCCAGCCAGGAACATGATATGTCATGACGTCATTAAATAGGATGACTGTTCAGTAAGCGTGTGGGGTAGACCAATCAGTATTCTCAACGTGCAACCCCGAGGCTGCACATTGAAAATATTGATTGGTCTACTGCACATGATGAATATGGACTCTTCTAATTTCTGCCATTGAACTGGCATGGAATATACCACTAGTGTTCAAAGGGTTAAATGTATAAGGAATTGCTGAATTATGACAGTAACTTTCCACTGGCCACAGAGTGCTGCTTTCTCAAAACAATTCATTTATATGCCCTCACAGTATATTTGTGCACCACAATATTTTTCAACGAGTACATTTTTTAGCTCCTGTAAAATAGAAAACACGGATGCTGATGGGAGCAATTTCACTCGCACCCATCTCATTTCCAGGACTGCCGTCAGAACATTTAAGCTCCAAAATGGAACCCAGATTTTAACTTGGTTCAATATGAAGTTGATACTTAAAATCTTCACAGATCCACCTGACAGAAACTTTTCATATTTGGCATACACCATCCCGCAGTTATCACATATGTTCGAATCAAGTCCCTTGGTTTATATTCTCCTAATTCTGGTAGACAAACTGGTGTTTCACTTAAGCCTCTGGGATTGTTTTGTGTTGTCGGTTACTACATGTAGTTCATGTATTGAAGCCAGAAAATTCTCGCAAATATTGGCAAATTCTTGTAAAGTTATTATTGTTTGATAAAATAACTATTATAGAATATAAAACGGAAAGTTGCAGGGAGAAGAGTGGTGACCTCAAACCAAAATGTTTGAGACAACGTGTTTCCTGGTTAGATTTTTTTTTCTCACTCAAAAGTTTTCTTTTACATCATTTCAGAACAATACTCCAGAAACCAAAAGGGGAGATGACCCCAGAAGAACTTGCCCAGCGAGAACAAGAAGAATTCAACACTGGGCCATTATCAGTTCTGACTCAGTCTGTGAAGAATAACACACAAGTACTAATCAACTGCAGAAATAACAAGAAGTTGTTGGCAAGAGTTAAAGCTTTTGATAGGTATATTTTAACATTCAAATGTTGAAAATGGAAAAAGTGAGAAGCTCATCAGATATCGGCAATTAACCTATTTTTAACTAGTAATGAACCTATTATCATCATTGGCCGATAATCAGCGAATCGTCGGCAGGAAATGGCATCCTTTGCTAATGGGAGAGTGCCGATTGTTGTAAGGTCAGAATAAACCGTCGGTTTTTTTTTACTTGCAGCCATATTTTCAAAAAGAGTGTTTACACGTGAACTTCTGGGGAATGTGTCAACACTATTGATTCCAGAATTCTTGTGCGTTTTAATATTCTATGAATACCTAACTTAAAGCTTAGCCACAATTTCAATTTGTCACATGGTCATCCATGATTCTTATTACACGGAAATCTCGGCCCAGTTTCTTAAGTTGTAACATCGTTGTTTAAAATTTAGCTTTCCTATATAACTCCATTTTGAAAATCACACAATTCGTATTAAAACAAATAGTGTCAGACTGTCGGTGCCGTTTTCATTTTTTATTATTTATAAGTACTGTATTACGAAAAAAATGTGGAGGGAGACAAGTTAAGTAAATTATACAAGGCAGCTTTTTTGAAATCAATACAATGTGCATGCCGCGTTCCATGGAGGATTAGTGTCGTTTCGTGTACTGGCATTTCATACACTGACTGTTTCGTATACAAAAGACATTTCGTACGTATATCAAAGGACGTTTCATACACGGGCAAATTTTATAGGGCTTTTAAGTATTTTTAGCTGCGACTAGCAGCTCTATAAGTGGCAATGTCGGTCGGTCTGTTTGTTGGTCTGTCTGACCAATGGGTTTCATGTCGGTCTGTCTGTGACCAACGAGTTTCAAAACTCAATAACTTTTGAAATACTTGATGGAATGACTTTATATTTGACATGTAAGTGTATCTTATTGATGTCTATCCACTGTTCAATGCATGTCTTGTTCCAAATATTTTTCTTGGGAGTTATGGCCCTTGATGAACTTAGAATTTTGTGAGATTGCACCACCCGTCACAGCTACGGCGTCGATGTCACAATATTTTTATACTGTACCAATGACCCAGACTTAGCTGGTGCTAACTCTAACAAAACCAGGCCAAACACAAATTTTGCCCCCCAATCCCCAAAATTTGCATCCAAAACCAAAAGAAATCATGTCCTATAGGACCTCCATACTTCGCCCCTACTGCGCATGCGCAGTGTCAAGGACGTCCCGAAATTGGCGCCAATTATCATTCTCTGTTTGGCCCTTCATCAGTCAACATCTCACTGATCTTTGTGCTTGTAAATCTCAGTTTAAAGGATGCCAGACATGTAATTATTGGAGAAATGGTGATTCTAAGGAGGATATAGAAGGAGGAGAGGAAAAAGGAGTGACAAAAAATAATCAGGGCTGTACTTAAAATTTTTTATGAAATTATGTTAAGTTGCCTATTTTCGAGGCATGGGCCTCTTGTTGTCATTCTTGCTAAAAAGTTGCACTGCTTATTCAGTGTTTCCTCTCCCCTGGCCTTCTAAGTCCCCCCTTGCAATTCTCCCATGCTTTTGGCATATTTTTGAGAAAGTTCATTTCTAAAATTCTCTTGGGAGAGTTGCTTGGTTACAGAATGTTTTCTGTTATTTTCCCCATAGTTACGTTTTCACACATGGGTGTTTAAACGTTGTGTTCTGCATTTTCCATCTGATGTTCTGCAGATTCTCCTCTGGGAGTCTCTGTCTTGCATCAGATAGAGTGTAATTTTGATGACTGATTTCGGGCCAGTTTTTTCAGTGCCTGGAGTCATGTTTTCTGGTGTTTTACACTGTTTGTTTACATTGGCAACAGCCTTTTTTGAGGGGGGCTGTTTGCCTTTGGTGTAGTTTATCTCACTATAAGATACATTTCTATTATCCGTAAGTGTCGCATTAATTATTTAATATAAATTTAAAATTTTTGACCACCCTTAGCCATCGGATCCATCGGGGCTCAACGTTACTTTTCAGAAACTTGGGCTTCGCTGAAAAAATATTTTTAAAAATTTTTTTTTTGATTTGCAATTGTTTTTTCATTATTAGTGGATCATGTTATTATGTATCTTTGTGTCAGGGGTTTGTGCAAGTAACTAGGACTTTTCACAATGAAAGGATATTGTTCAAATTGTAATACATGTAGGAAGAAATCTTCCTCTGACTTTCATGATCATTGTATTAATTGTAGTCAGTGTTCTCGCACTAATCCCTGTTCTATATGTCAATATTGGGATGACAAACATTGGAAACGTGTGTCACGGTATGTTGTTTCTGGAGAAAGGGCTATGCCGGCTCTTTCTCCGCAAGGTCACTCTACTCTCTGTTTCTATTTCAGAGGAACAAGAACAGGGTGATGTTTCCATGTTATCTTCTGCAAGTGCACTTCCGTCGTCATAAATGAATACAGAGCTAGCGGCAAAAGTGCTCATGGAGATTAAACAAATGTCGTCCGCTAGCTCGCCCGGTGTAGCGTCCATTCACCGAATGGTTCGGCAGCCGGGTTCGTCCGATGCGGTCCAGGAGGAAATGTTGGGTGATGCGAGCACTATAAACATTCAATGTGCATACCCAGTGACGGCGGATAGTAGGCGAGATCGGAGGAAGCCTTTGAGTCCGGTTCCTAGCTCGTCCAGGTCCAGCCGGGCCGCGAGCGAGAGAGGCCCCTCTCTCGTACAACAACATCTGGGACCAGATGTTGTGGTACAAAATGTGTCGCAAGCGGAGCATACGTCCGTCGCTCGGGACGCTCCGTTGTATAGGCAGTCCGCGGAGACTGCTCAGGCTTCTTCTTCTAGTCAGCGCACACGATCGCACCTTGGCTGCGTGACCGCCGATATCTTACCAGCTTCGCCGATCAGGGATTCTTCGGCGACCAGGTCACACCATCCGGCAGCCAGGGACACGAGGCCAATGGACTCCGGACGTTCGCATAGAAAAAGTATGCGGGAGCCATCTGATGCGGAGCTGCCCTCGGCGAAGCAGCGAAAGACTGCGCCTCCGCAGGTCTCGATGCCGGACATACTTGTGCAGATAGCACAACTTATCGCAGCATCCCAGCAGCCGACAGAAACGGTGTCGGATCGGGAATTATCCGACGGCGCTGGGTCGGTACGCTCCGCCGAAGCATCGGGGGCGGACGACCGGGAGCATCATGAGGTCCGACCGGATGGTGAAAGGGATACGGATGATTTGGAGCTATCCCTTTCGGAACAACATAAAGCTGCCGTGGGCTTCATCCGGCACTTTCTCCCTCAAGTTGTTCCGTCGGGCCAGACTGCTGCGGTTCCGGACAAGAGGATTATAGCGTCATTGGACTCTGAATTTTTTGAGCGGTTCAGGGACATCGCTCCCGAGTTTCCGTCGCAGTCCAATAATGTTGCAAGAACATTTGAATTATTGAACGACGCTATATTTAAACTTGCTTCCAAAACGGGGAAAGCAGGTTTCTTGTCCGCCAATACTCTCAACCTGCCTTTCATTAATGCAAGGAATAAATTCGACACGGCAGGACAGGGTATTCCGAGAGTTCCTCTGCGTATGGACGACGAGGCGGAAGATTTAGAGCTATCATTACCGTCGTCGGCTTCTATTCCAACCGCGGTGTTGGAAACAGCTATTTCATCTAACAGAGCCAATTTAGATGCCTTATCTTACGCAGATCACCTTACTAAGGCGTTATCTCTGCGCCTTCAAGGGAAAGAATTTCAGGATATACAATCCTCTTTAAGACTTCTTTCAAGGGCAGTAGCTTATTCCACGTGTAACTCCGCCCTTTCAGTGGCAAACCTGGAGTTGGTTAGACGTGACGCAGCCCTAGCTACATCCACACTCGTGGATACTAAGGTGAAGAACTCTCTCAGAGTCGCTTCGGTCTCCGGAGAACTTCTCTTTGACGGCAAGCTTTCTGCTATTTATGATAAAATTACAAAGAAAGCTTCAGATTCTCTGTTGTTCAAATCTGCTTCTAAGAAGTCGGATA
The DNA here is from genome assembly GCA_031216915.1 of Pictodentalium vernedei. NCBI lineage: Eukaryota > Metazoa > Mollusca > Scaphopoda > Dentaliida > Dentaliidae > Pictodentalium > Pictodentalium vernedei. The sequence goes on from CM062292.1 coordinate 149,621,811, forward strand.
CAGCAGACAAGAATAAGACAGGCACTTCTGGGTCTAATGCGCCCAAGAGAGGTTCCTATAGAGGTTCCGGTGCGTCCTCTTGGTCTTATTCGAGAGACCGTCAGGGTAGCGACTCACGTTCGGGACGTCCTTCGAGTTGGGACAACCGGTCGGACGCCCCGAGGTCGACGGGATGAGGTGCAGGTCGTGGAGGACGTGGTTTCTCCTACCGCAGGCCTCGCGGGTCCAGGAGGTGATGGCTTAAACCTCTATCGCGTACCGGTTGGCGGAAGGTTGTCGAGCTTTTCACAAGAATGGGCGTCGATTACGGACGACCCTTGGGTGAGAGGAGTGACTTCGGAAGGTCTAAAGATATCCTTCAAACGAAAGCCTCCATTAACTCGAAGTCCAAAGTGGACTCAACTTCCGTCAAATCCGCAGAAAAGAGACGCTCTATTATCAGAGGTGCAGTCTCTTTTAATGAAGAACGCGGTAGAGGTCGTAGAAAACCAGGAGACTCCGGGATTCTACAGCCATCTGTTTCTGGTTCCGAAACCAGATGGCTCATTCCGCCCAGTCATAGATTTGAGCTGGATAAACAAGCTGATCGTCGCTCCAAAGTTTTATATGGATTCGATTCGGTCGGTCAGAGCGAGTATTCGGGTGAACGATTATGCAACAAGCATAGATCTCAAAGATGCGTACTTTCACGTCATGGTACATCCGACATTCAGAAAGTATCTACGCTTCGCAGTCCTAGGAGTGGTGTATCAATTCCGGGCGATGTGCTTCGGACTGAATCTAGCACCCTGGACTTTCACTCTGGTAATGAACTCGGTAATGATCTATTTCCGAGCTCATTCGTCTGCGGTAATGTCGGCCTACCTGGACGACATTCTTCAGAGGTACGGCAACGAGTTAACGCTTCAGAACGATGTTCAGAATCTTCTTCTATTGCTCCGACGTCTCGGTTTTATAGTAAACGAGGAGAAGTCGGATCTGGTGCCGTCCAAGTCATTCACACATCTGGGAATGAGCTTCGAGACGCACAACAATCTCGTTCGTCTGCCATTAACCAGAGCGAAATTAGTCAGTTGTTACGCTCGCTATTGTCTGCACGCAGACAAAGTCACAGCGAGAGAATTTATGAGACTGATAGGTCTGTGCGGAGCCACTGCGGATCTCATTCCGATGGGGCGGTTACGCACGCGTCCTCTCCAAATTTTCTTGACTCAGAATTGGAGTGTGAAAATTCATTCGCTCGACTTAGACGTTCTCTTGTCAGATCAAGTGAAACAAGAGATTCAGACTTGGGCAAACATTCAGTGGTTAACTCAGGGAGTTCCGCTGCAGTTGCCGGATCCGAGTTTTACCATTATGACGGATGCCAGTCAAACAGGTTGGGGTGCATCATTGATCCCAACGGATTCGAGATGCCAGGGTCTTTGGGATCCGCAATTCCTGGGCAAGCACATAAACATCAAGGAAATGATGTCAATTTGGCTTGCGTTACGTCATTGGATGGACATTATTCACAATGCTCATGTCCAAATCCTATCCGACAATACGACAGTAGTGGCATATATACGGAATCAGGGAGGCACTCATTCAGTTCCGTTGTTCAATCTAACGGAAAGAATCCTTCTGTTTGCGCTAGAACATCAGGTTCTTCTTTCGGTCCGTCACATACCGGGTCGTCTGAATGTGCTAGCAGACTCCCTTTCACGAAAGGGTCACTTGTTGCCGTCGGAGTGGACTCTCAACAAACAAGTATTCAATCAGATTTGCTACCAATGGGAACGGCCAATGATAGACTTATTTGCAACACATCTCAACAATCAGTTGCAGACGTATGTGTCTCCGTGTCCGGATCCAAGAGCATTTGCAGTAGACGCTCTGTCGATCCCTTGGGACGGAATGATAGGATATGCGTATCCTCCAGCGCCGTTAATTCAGCAAGTATTGCTAAAGATAAAACAATCTCAATGCAAGATTCTGTTGGTAGCATCTCTGTCTCCACAGAGACCGTGGATAAATCTACTCAGGTGTCTGTTGTGGGACCAACCGCGAAAGCTTCCTCCACAGGAGGATCTTCTTTCGCAGGGGAAATCGCGTCAACTCCATCACAACCCGCAAGGTCTCAACCTTCACGTTTTTCCGTTGTGCGGTCCTTCTTGCATGGCAAGCACTTTACAGGACGAGCAGTGGACGCGATTTCTAACTGTAGGAGGACCTCCTCTTCGCTAAACTATGCGGCTAAGTGGAAGGTTTTTCGTCGTTGGTGTAGGGATCATTCTGTAGATATTTTCGATCCCTCTATACCAGACATTGCAAACTTTCTAGTATACTTGTTTGACGAAATCAAACTGCAGCCTGTTACTATTAAGGGTTATAGGTCTATGTTATCTGATACCTATGCACATCATGATAGTTTACAAATTGGATCTAATGTCTCTTTATCTATGTTGGTTAGAAACTTCTCGATAAATAGACCCAGAACTCTTAGATTAATTCCTAAATGGAATTTAGCTTGGGTTCTTCTTAAATTGAAGGAAAAGCCATTTGAACCTCTTGGGACAGTAGATTTCAAATTCTTATCTTATAAGACAGCTTTTCTCTTAGCTTTCTCTTCTGCTAGAAGAGTCAGTGAGCTTCATGCACTGTTGGTGGATGATTCTCACTATCGTAGTGTCGGGAACACTATCACCTTCACTACTAATGTGGGTTTTTTAGCTAAGAATCAGGCTCCTAATAAATATCCGGAACCTATTGTTATTAAAGCTCTTCCGTCTTCAGACGGGCGTAGGCCTTTACTCTGTCCTGTTAGAGCGTTACGTATCTATAAACAGAGATCTCAGTTTATCAGAAAGGGACGGAAACGTTTATTTCTGTCTTTGATGCCTAATAGAAGGGACATTTCGGTCCATTCTATTGCTAGATGGATTTAATTAACTATCCATACTGCTTATGAGAGTTTATCTTCTTCTCAGCAGTCTGTGCTTAAGATTTCCGCTCATGAAGTAAGAGCTCTTGCAACTTCTTGGGCTTATGCTAATAGTATTGCTATTACAGATTTAATGAAGGCTGCTTATTGGTCTCAGCCATCCACATTCACGAATTTTTATCTCAGAAATATTGAGTCCATTTCTGGAGACCTGCATTGTTTAGGTCCGTTATCTGTTGCTCAGAATGTCGTCCACTAAACAGTTGCAACTATAGTTATGCAGGCTTTCTGTTCCGGCAGTGACTCCGTCCGGCTGCCCTCTTCGCTCTGGGCTATTTGACCCAGGGCAAGGGGAAGTGGGGGGGGGGGGGGGGGGAGGGTGTTCTCTTAGGTCACCTGCTTTATAGTGAAAAGCAAGGGAATGCCTCCTCCAAAGTCAGTATTTCTGAGTCGCTTCCGGGATGGTTTTAAAGTGTAATATTAATGTTAAAATTCATTCATGTCATATTTTTAAAGTGTAGCTCGGTGTGAAGCATTTGTATATGTCAAGTGTCAAACGGGCTTTAATATACAATACTCGGACACTTTTAAAAGATTATAAAGAGTCTCAATTCTCTGGACTACTTTATTTATTGGCTTACTTTAAAAATAATTAGTTTTAGGGTTATACTGGATGTTAATAGAGAACATGAATGTTATTGTGCTCAATTATAAAGGGTATTGTATCTTTCTAATTTAATATTAAATAAGAAAGATACATGTAAAGCCTAATACTCCTTCTCTCCTTAAGGGGTTACCTCTTTATTATATAGTTGAGCTTATTGGATTTTCCTCTATGTCCTAGGCCCTCCAGCCTTTTTACTATTCAGCTAAGTCTGGGTCATTGGTACAGTATAAAAATGTTAAAAAATTTATAGTAATTTATATATTTTTTATACTTACCAATGACCCAGACGGGGATGGCCCTCCTAGGAGTTGGGAACTCTTGCCTCCCCGCTGAGTACATAGCGCTGACCAGGCACTGCCAGTAAGAATGATAATTGGCGCCAATTTCGGGACGTCCTTGACACTGCGCATGCGCAGTAGGGGCGAAGTATGGAGGTCCTATAGGACATGATTTCTTTTGGTTTTGGTTGCAAAGTTTGGGGATTGGGGGGCAAAATTTGTGTTTGGCCCTGGTTTTGTTAGAGTTAGCACCAGCTAAGTCTGGGTCATTGGTAAGTATAAAAAATATATAAATTACTATAAATTTTTTAACTTTTTATATGAAATAATAGCAGGCCTGGAAATAATTTTTTTTGGTGCTTCGGTCATAATGACCAGCTCCATAACGATCGGATCGGTCATACAGTGACCTGGGTCGGTCATATATTTTGGCTTCCAAATCAAGCATTAACTAGGGCAAAACCCATGTAAATTGTGTTGGTCTAATGTCGTAATGATGTACAAAATATTAGGGCCTACCTGTGTTCAATTTGATTGAAATGACACTTAACTTTCATGACCTTAAACTGCATGACGGGGATGTCTTCAGTCTGCAGATCACTTTTTTTTTCTTAAAATGTAACAACTGGACTCAAATGCGACAATTTCTTTAAAATTGAATGCTGAACATCTCTGCACCTGGACCTGGAGCCTTGATGTCTCACCACTGGGAAATCTGGCACCTGGTCAAAACCAGTCCCATCATTTTCGGAACCAGGTAACCTTGGCATCAAATAAAATCGGTACTTGCACATCTGTCACCTGAGTTAAAACTGGTTATATTTTTCTGGAAGTATTACTGAGTTACTGTCAGTGGCGGCGCTAGAAATTTTTTACGGAGGGGGGGAGGCAAGTAGGAGGCAAAGTCCCCATGAAAGGGGGCAAATTAGTAAAAGATCATATCATTGTAAAAGATCATATCATATATTATGAGGTAGTCAAACTTGGACCCAAAAGTCCGTAATATAATTTTCTGGTTTGGTACGTCCTGTGGACGTACCAAACCAAAAAATTATATTACGGACTTTGGGTCGAAGTTTGGACTAACTGGAATGGTAATTAGCGCCCCTCCTTTAAAAAAAAACTGTGTCTGGCGGGCCTGTGTGCGTGTTTTTGCGAGAGAGAGAGTTTGGATGGATGTCTGTGTGTGGGGGGGGTGGGGGGACACAGAGCCCACATTTGGGGTGGGGGTGCACCCCCACCCCCAATGACCTCCCTCTCCCTGTAGCACCACCACGGATTACTGTAAAGCTTTACAGAAATTAGGACAAATTCTGCTCACAATCTTCAAAGAAAGTATCTTACACAAAGAAAAGGAAAGAGGAGGGGCATCTTGTAAAACAATTTTATTGTAGAGAAGCTGCACACAAATTAACGTATGAGGTAAGGACCTGTAAATCGACGACTTGTCAGCGACACAGGATAATTCCAAGATTGGTCGGAGCAAGACGACCCTGTGTATATCCAATAATTAGAGAAATAAAAGTTGTAAACAGAGTTCAGGTGTTGTTCAGTTCTGAGTGTGCGACGGCTGTACTAAAGGGAATATTGCATGTCAGTCGATGAAAAGAAGTGGGTGACGACAGGGGAAGCCAGAAGACCAAGTCGGTAGGCGAGACCGCTGACGACGTGTCACCCAGCTGAGAGTAGCCCCGAAGCTTCAAGAACACATAACTCCACGTCATTGGCGAGAACGCCGACCACATGGAGGGACCTAGCGACAGAGACGTTGAGAAGTAACTGCCCATAGGCCAAGTAAAGTGTCCCAGCAAAGGAAAGATCTGTCACTATCTGATCGGCTATCCCCAGCCAGATATTGCTGGGCAGTTCCTAATACAGCCTATCCCCAACTTAAAAACATGTGTCTCAGGTTGCACAGGTAACCTGACCGAGGCCCGTTACATTATATATGGAACGGAAATATAACAAACAAGACAAGATTAAAAAACTTCTATTATATCGAATAAAAAAAAATGAAGGTTCAAATATTTGAGTGACCTGTCCATATGGTGTTACAACCCTGAATGAAAAGATATGATCCAACTCGCCCCAGAATCAAGTCACCCAATGGTGTTTTTGAATGTAATCGTTCATTTTGAAGCTGTTTAAAAAATTGGAATTACGATGACTTGAGTCTGGGGCGAGTTGTGTCGTACGTGTACCCGTCAGGTGGAATAAATATCAGCACGACGCATAACTAAACTAGTGCTAATTGGTTTTAATAACATGGGAGTTTGTCGGGGTTACGATTTTATCAGTCATTCGGGAAGGTTTCAAATCCAATGCACACTACATGCATACTCGGTCCGCCAATAAGATTAGTAGATTTGAAACCTTCCCGAATGGTGACTGATAAAATTGTAACCCCGACAAACTCAAATGTTATTATAGCCTATGAGCACTAGTTTAGTTATGCGTCATGCTGATATTCAAAATTCTTAGCCCCTTTACTTTCATAATGAACTGTCATTGAAAATGCCTATGTGCACTGTACATAGGCATTTTCAATGAAAGTAAAAGGGGTAAGAATTTTAAATTTCACTGAAATCCACCGCCATTGACATTATTGGATTGGAAATGTATAGTGTTCACCCCTTGTAGCCATGGTTAATATGTCGTGTGGCAACTGTGGGTATGATTGGCGGCGATAGTTGGGGAATGAGCAAGCATTCTGGAATGGATGGAGAAAATCAGAAGTGGGTTAAAGCTTGGGAAGTAATTCATGTAAGACGCACAAAGTAATGTGCTAGCTCTGGCATGACTCTGACCCTAACCCTACATATGTGTGTATATACATATATGAATGGGTTCAAACATGTATATATTGTGGTGTTTGGGTCAAAGCCAGGGCCACGGTCAGGCCAGGGCCAGCACCAGATTACCCTGTGTGTCTTACATGAATTACTTCCCTAAAACTTTGACAAGACCACCCATATGATCACCTACCACCATAACTTCAGGGTTTGCATTATGTACTATATTGCGGTCAAATGTGGTCTATTTAGTTCAAATAAATTGGCAGTTAATTTAATTCACACCCATTACCCATTGATGGCCAGTGATTTGCAGGAGTTATGAGATGATGATTTGCCCTCAATATTGGCCCATTGTTGCGTCCCATCTCTGAAATACCACAGGCATGTATATTATATATGTGTTGGATATTTCCAAATCATAAGCCACATGATGACTTATGCTTGGGAAATACTTGGCCTATATCTATATATATAAAATATATACCTGCCAGTTATATTCTTTCGAGTTTGTGATATTCCTTAACAACTATATAGGAAGTTCTCTTAATGATAGGATATCGCCCAATAAAAGGAAGGGACTGTTGGATTATAACACCCTGTCGACAGTATACAGGGTGATAACAGTGGCACATAGACTTGGTGCATAAAACTTCCTCCTTATCATTTGGCATCACACAAGGATCAGCACTGAGAACGATGCTGTTTAAGTTGTAAATAATTGTAGTGCTATTAATACCACTAGGGTTGGCATCTCACAAGCAACCATGCATGATCCCAAGACCACTGTTATTATTACATGTTATTTTGATATAAATGCCATCTTATTTAGAAACCGGCATTAGTCATGGCAGTGTGTGTGTTGGGGGGGGGGGGGGGGGGGGGGGGGGGGGGGGGTCCTCAATCATTCATTAACTAACATATGTAAATGTACTCTGTATCTCAGGTTGTTTCGTGGTCTGTAAATGTTCAACATGCGACAAGAAAACTTTTTTTCAAAAACATTAAATTTTTTAGCAATTCAAATCAATAAAACTACAAATATGGATAGGATTGGAAGCAGCCAAGAGGTCTGCTTCCAATGCCATCTATATTTGTATGTTTCTATTGCCGGGCAAGAGCAGCTATGCTAGATCTTGTATCAGACAACAAAACAGCTAGTCCCACCAAACTTGTGTGTGACATGTTTATCTGTCATTTCTTGTACTCGCCCATGTAGGAACATCAAATTAATCAGTTTGGTCAGTGTCAGAATCACTTCGGACGACTGCGGACGAAAAAATTGTCTGCCAACCAATCTACTTTGCCATAAATAGAACTATCACTTAAACTACAATCATCAAGATCAACACTACTGCATGATACAGATGAGGACGAATCAGTGTCACTGCCACTGAACTCAGACACACTGAATTCATTATCACTGACTGGCATCCCACTTAACTCTCGTTGAACACCTAAATGGGAAATGCAGGACTGACATGACTGTTTTTGTGGTACACATGACATTTCCAATTCAGAGTCTGATTCAAGACGAGACTGGCGGTAGTACTTGGCTTTCTTTTGTCGTTTTGTGTACTTTTTAAGCTTGCATTGATGTGATCGACGTACTGTTCCTTCCTTCCATAACTGTATAATGGGTGGCACATCAATTTCATTCAGTGGTGGTCCCTCCTCCAATATATACAAAATATTTGTAATTCTCCCCTCCCCTAATGCTGCTCTATTTGCCACTTTTGTTAGTTGTGGTTTCGAAAAAAGTCTTTCCAGTTTGGCATTGCAAACTGGGATGGAGAATATCAATTCTATTAATAAGAGAATGCTTTTCCATTTTGTGGATGCATGTGGTGATTGGAAAATATATTTCCACCTGTAGTCATGTTTATTGGGTTGCAAATACTTAAGGCAATAGACAATCAAGTCATGCCAATCATCCTTAAGTTCAGATATTGATGTTTCAGAATGCCGTTTTAAAATTGGTTGAAAGTGTTCAAATAAAAACGTTATTTCTGTATTGGCAAATTCTTCATTCAGATGGGTATCTTCCTTGACATCAGACTTTGATTGCGCTTATGTTGAGTCCTTTGACAAAACAGCTTTTTCTTCAAAGGCATTTGCAGCCCATGATCCCGTGTTTAATACAGCGGCTATTGTTTGGAGGTGTTATCTGTTTTCTTCATCTTGCAGTCTTGAATTCAGTGCGTGTTTTACAGAGTCAATGATTCCCTTTTGTTGTGATTTTAATTTTGCTAAACAATTCTTAAAAGTTTCATCGGAAAATGTAACACCTTCGTATGAATGGTAAAGCTTTCCATCATTGGTATTGGTAGTAATTTTACTCGATAAGTGTTTTACCGCAGGGAGCCGTACTAGGTCCTGTGTTATTAGTATGTCTAATTTACGTTGAGCCCTCTCCATGGAATGGATAGCTGATACACAGTCCACAGAATCTTCCTGGAATGCTTTGGATAATTCTGCTGCTGGGTCAGTAACTTCAATAAAAAATGCTAGATACAGAACATCAAATCTCCTCCATTGTTTCATATACCCTTTGAATTTTAAGTTGTCTTTTGAGGTCATGTCTGCGGCCACGTTCTCTAAATGCTGCATGTAAATCCCAAATTTATCCAAAACTAATCGCAATGCAGATAACTTAAAGGATATCCATCTGGTCCCACATGCTCGTCTCGGTTTTAATGAACTTTCTTCAAACACAAATGTCTCTTTTTTTTTTATTTCGCACACCCTTTTAAGTTCCAGGAACTTTTTGGGGAACCTGTTGTATATAAAATAAAGCTGTGTTAGCATGTTTATTGTTTTAAAAAATGTTTTATCATTGCTAGTTCCAATCTATGGTCTACACACCACGAAAACAATACCCAATTATTTTTTTCTTTTAATAATGCTTTCACACCCCCTTTTCAGCCACTGTTAACTGATGCTCCATCAGCCCCAAAATCAACCAACTAGGAATAGAATTCCTTTTTAGAAATCCCTGTTACTTCAAAGCTGGACTCAATTGCATCAATGGTACCACAAGCATCTGCTTTCTGTCAATCTTTTAGATATACAAAGTCTAAATTAGCGGTCACCATTTCAGTATCACCATTTGCCGAGTTTTGTGGATCAAAATGAAGTACATAAATTACTTCTTTTTCAGTCGTACTTTTATCGGTGTCACCATCCGTGAGTACACTAAAAAAATTGGCTTTATGTAATTTTTTCTGCTCTTTATTCGCCAAAAACATTCCGTGGTTATCTACAAATTCACCACATTGTTTGCAGTTCATATATGTTTCCCCAATGTCAACTCCGTGCATTTTTCAATACTTTCAAACATTGTGAAGGGTAAATTATTTTTTACAACAAAATAGGAAAGTTAAAACTTTTTTTTCAGCCTTTCCTCCTCGATGGAGGAAAACTTCACAAGAGAGGACTCAATTGTTAAGTGTTTTTCAGGGATTTGGGGTTTATTTTGAAAAGGTATAAGTTCGTCCAAATCTCATGTTTTTTTAAGTCTCTAATGTGCAAGTCTGTTGCTTTCGCGTGACACTTGGAATGTGTATGGTTTTTAGCATTCCATAAACGGAAATTTGTGGATCCTTTGATCCATATATCATTAAATTCTTTCATGACACTTATTTCGTGTTTGTATTTTGTGCAGAGGGTACAAAATAAACGTTCAACACAGCCCCCCCAACCCCCCCCCCCCCCCCTTCGTCAGATGACAGTCAAATGTGTGTGTTTTCTGAGGCGAGGTTATTTCCACCTTTCAATTGTGACTTCGTTGTTTTTTTTTTCGCAGGAGGGTCATTGCTAGCACTACAACTTGCTTCTGGTGACAACTGTTCAGTGGCACTGGTTGGATTAGATCAAGATTGTGATATTTTCTTGAAAAACGGAGCAATTTTTTTTGCGCCATGGCCCAACACAGTGGCAACACCTATGGAAATGTCATTATCAAGCAAATGCACGTGAAAAACACATGGTTCGATTTGCAGAAGAACATACATGGAAAAAATAGAGTACAAATGAGTTTCAGTTTCGTTTGCGAAAGGAGTGGCTCTTGTTTATAAATTTGTCTTGTGTTTTGTGATTTTGTATTTGTATTCATTTTAGAGAATACATTCGAATGTGGTATTTGTTCACCATCAACAGCCATAATTAATGATTCAGAACACAATGTCTCAAGTGAAACATTAATATACTTGGGAGAAAAGTGCGCCAGTCATTCATGACCGGTTGGATACAGTTAGCACTGGTCACATCAATGTTTCGTGGCGGTCACTATCCGCGACCGACCACTTATTTCCAGGCCTGATAATAGACAACTTACTTTTGTAAGGTATTACAGTGGAGCCCACTTAATTGGATATCTGTTAATTGTATATCCCTGTTAATTGAATATAATTTTCAAAACAAAACCATTTGCCATACCTTCAGTACAAATATGATCTGTTAATTGCATATGGGTTGTAGAGTAAACTCCTGTTAATTGTATACAAATTTTTGTAATATATCGAAAAAATTACTGTGACACGCACCAAATTCCCCTTATTTATCAAACTTTTTGGCCTCACTACATCCAATAGAGGCATTTATTCTATTATATCTTGTTTGACAGAGCTCCTGGAGCTCTGTCAAACAAGATATAATAGAATGAATGCTCAGTTTACCTCCAGAATGCAGGGAACTGACCAACTCCCTGTTAATTGAATAATTTTCACTGGCAAAATGGATATTCATTTAAGAGGATTCTACTGTATAATCCAATATAAATTATTTTTACATACAGGTTGTTATCTTTACTTGGCCCAAGGCAGTCATATCCCCATGTGTGAAACGTCCTAGCTTGTGTACGAAACATCCTACAAGTTAATGTCTGAAATGTCCTAAATTGCTGTGTACGAAACATCCGCCCCCTTCCATGGCAGGGCAGAATCACATGATTTTCAAAATGGAAAGGTCTATTGTAAACGTCCATATTGAATATTGGGCTTATGCCATATGGCCGATATGAGAAGAAAGGAATAAGTCGGACTTACCCTGAGTCAGGACAGTGTCTGTCGGTCTGTGTACGAGTTATCACAAGATCGCTATGAGTTTTAAATATATCTTTTTGGGAGAATATGTAGTATTCCATGCAAAGTGAGTCAATCTGACATGGGTGATTCCGTTCTTGCTGATGAATGGACTGCACAAAACGATCGGATCACTTGTCTAGGGGAGTTGATATGGTGGCGAGTTGACCAAGAACCCCCCCCCTCCCCCTCCCTCCCACATTGACATCGTAATCGCAACTTTGCATGGTTTGATCAAGTTATTCACGAATTTTCACGGAACTTAAAACATCGGTATCGGCCGATTATTAGATTTATTACATCGGTATCGACCGATGGTTCATTTACCATATTGGTTCATCACTATTTTTAGCTTAACTTGACAAAGTCAAGAAAAACTGTTGCCATCATGCGTGCAGAAGTCTGTGAGTCTGTTCACACAGGCCTGTCATTTTCAAAATTGAAGGAGGGCCATAACCGCCCTCCTTAATTAGGCTCAGCAGAGCTGTTTTTGACCCACCATAACTGAGCTAAGGAGGGCTATTCTTGTATTAGTAGTAGTAGTATTGTATCATTCACGTGTGTATAACTTCAATTATGAATCATATAATATATTCTATAGACTTGATTCAGACTGGCATCATGGCATGTTCAGCATCAAATTTAAATGTGGGATTATACATCAAAATATTACCAACATTGAATTTCAAATAAATGTTGTGTATTTAACTCAGTTTCCCTTTATAGCAACGACAGCCACTGTTTACATTATACACATGCACGCACACAGAAAAGGGCTGGTGTAATTGAGTAAAATTGGGAATATTTTAAAGTTTGTATCAAACGTTTTTTTTTTTAAACCTCAGTTTCGGTTCGAATTTTTCGGTATTATTTCCAGGCCCTTCAATTATTCCAAATCGTTATCATCTTACTAGAAAAAAACAGATGTCACCTGAGAGCTATTTAAAATGTGATTTGTCCTATTGGCAGTACTTTCCGCTTTACTTGTAAAATAGGCCCCAGTCACCAATGCTTGGGGTGAAAGTCCTCTAAAATGGGCAACATGTTGATCAACGATTGACTAAACTTGACTTCATCTCCATGTTGTGTCACGATTAGCCATGGTGCATAAATATGTGACGTTAACCACCAACAAACAAACAAACATTGGCAGTACTGGAACTCAGCACACTTCACTAGCACTCAGTTGATGAAGTGTTAATATGAATTTGGGGTAGATTGTATGTCTTTTGTTTATGTTCTTGTTGTACATGTTCTATTTGGTAAATGCTATATTGTATATGCTCTATTTGGTAAATGCTATACATCTGTGGCAGCGCCATAAGGCGGCCCAGACCCCCAACTTTTCCCTCGCGCCCCCAAAAGCAAACTTCAGATTGCTATGTGACACAATCTAGGCACCTCTGAAGACCATGTCAGGCATTGTAGAAATGCTCAGATATCGCTCCCATGGTGTTCAAATGTGATTTTTGTTTTCCTGGGGTGGGCCTCTAGACCCCCCCCCCCCCACCACCACCAATGGGTAGGGTCACACCCCCCCATACCCACCCAGCTCAGACCTACAGTCTTCTTGCCACCCCACCCCCATCGAAATCTTGCCGTCGCCATTGCCATACATTATATACCTGTTTTGTTATTTTGTGTTTAGTTTCAACTTTTAATTTAGATAAAATAAATAATTTGGACTTGTAACTTGTCTATTATGTTTAACGTCGCCATAATAATACAAAATACAAAGGCTCCCTTCATTTTTATGTTTCTCGATCCCTTACTGGACCTTTTGAAGTACTGAGTATGATCTTTTCCTCATGTCATTAAATGCAGAATATAATGGATTTATGGTATCAACAACTATTAAAGATGAGCGGGAGCTAGTGCTGCTGCGGTTAAGACTTTTTTCTGACCGGTTAACCAGCGTGTTTGACCATGGTTAACCGCATTTAAGGTACCTATATTTGTAGTGTGTTCTTGCTTCAACTGTAACTATTATATCGGGCCGGCCAATGTTATTTACATTGACCATAAATAATAATAAAGAAGAATTCTATTTAGTTGTTCAATCGCCCATGTGTTTACAGCAGTGTGTGTACCGGAAATCAACAGGTTTGTGGGGCCAATATGGATGAAACCATAAAAAATAAAAAAAATCATCAAAATAACAACGAAAAAATAAATAATAACACATTAAATGTTTGCCAGCAATACCTGGAGAGACGTATTTATTTATTCCATGAACTCCCATTCACTGATGTGTAATATCCGGTTATAAATTACGCACGCATGCACCAGGTAAAGTTAGTTTCAATAGCACCAACAATGCTTAAGTGGGACAACAATTTGAAAATAATTTGCGCTGTAATCTGCGCATTTGTTGTATTTTTATTAGCTCAACTTGACAAAGTCAAGCTGAGCTATTGCCATCACTTTTTGTCTGTCGGCGTACGTACGTACGTTAGTCCACAATTTCCTTTGGCACACCTCACAGGTCACATTTATGATCAGATTACTTTGAAACTTGGTATGCTTGTTTGGGGTGACCTCTAGATGGGAGCTATCGATTTTCTTCAATTTCCGTCAAAAAATGTTGCCGCGGCCAACGTTCTTAGAACTTAGTTTAGTCAAACCACAATATTTCCCTTTGGCACACCCTACAGGGCACATTTATGATTTGATTGCTTTGAAACCTGGTATGCTTATTTAGGTTGACCTCTAGATGGGAGCTATCGATTTGCTTCAATTTCCGGCAAAAAATGTTGCCACGGCCAACGTTCGTAGAACTTAGTTTAGTCAGACCTCAATATTTCCCTTTGGCACACCATCCAGGGCACATTTATGATCAGATTGCTTTGAAACCTGGTATAATTGTTTGGGGAGACCTCTAGATGGGAGCTATCGATTTTCTTCAATTTCTGTCAAAAAATGTTGCCGCGGCCAACGTTCTTAAAACTTAGTTTAGTCAGAAGACTCAACATTTCCCTTTGGCACACCCTACAGGGTACATTTATGATCGGATTGCTTTGAAACCTGGCATGCTTATTTGGGGTGACCTCTAGATGGGAGCTGTCGATTTTCTTCAATTTCTGTTAAAAAATGTTGCCGCGGCCAACATTCTTAGAACTTAGTTTAGTCAAACCACAATATTTCCCTTTGGCACAACCTACAGGGCACATTTATGATTTGATTGCTTTGAAACCTGGTATGCTTATTTAGGGTGACCTCTAGATGGGAGCTATTGATTTTCGTCAATTTCTGGCAAAAAATGTTGCCACGGCCAACGTTCGTAGAACTTAGTTTAGTCAGACCTCAATATTTCCCTTTGGCACACCCTACAGGGCCCATTTATGATCAGATTGCTTTGAGACCTGGTATGCTTGTTTGGGGATACCTCTAGATGGGAGCTATCGATTTTCTCCAATTTCTGTCAAAAAATGTTGCCGCGGCCAATGTTCTTAGAACTTAGTTTAGTCAGAAGACTCAATATTTCCCTTTTGCACACCCTACAGGGTACATTTGTGATTGGATTGCTTTGAAACCTGGCATGCTTGTTTGGGGAGGCCTCTAGATTGGAGCTATTGATTTTCTTCGGTTTCTGTCAAAAAGTGTTGCTACTGGCAAAAAAAAATGACATTGGTACCAATGATCTTCAATTTTGCCATTTCATTTATAACTTACCAAGTTCAAGTTTGTCAAGTTGAGCTACAGTGTCATTGACACTTTCATTGGTTTTCTCGGAACATTCTCGCGTTCCGGAAAAACCAACTTAATCACAACAACTGCGCAGGTTACGGCGCAAATGGTGCTCTGATTCTGAAACTATAAAGTTTCAGTCACAAATGAGCGTTGGATTTTCTTGACAGGGATGAAGAAAGACATTGGGGTGATAAACAAACAACGAAAAAGAAATAAATGCGAGTATTTTTTAAATCTTTAATAATAAGTTTCCTTTATTCTTTTATCTTATTCACCACGTGGTAACTCGTGAAAACTTACCTATTTCCGTTGCATCCCAAATTGGCAAAACGTAACTTGCAACTAATTCTTTTTGACTGCATATATTTAAAAATGGGGGTGCGACTTATACATGGGCTTTAGGCAAAAGGGAGGAATTCCAAGTGTGAGTTTGGGGTGCGACTTAATCGGACTTATACACGGGGGCGACTTATACACGGACATATACGGTGAGTATAGTGAATGTAAGGTTAACCGGTTAAAACATTTTCTTGACCGGTCAAAGTTTTAACCACAGGTTAACTGGTTATCCGGATAACCGCGGCAGCACTAGCGGGAGCTGGCAGTTGCTTGTTGCTCGGTGGTTCTCTCTGGGTACACCGGCTTCCTCCGCCCGTAAAACTGCCACAGTCATGATTAGCCAGTGTGCTGCATAAGTATGTGACCTTGAACACCAATAAAAAAAAAGAAAAATTGGTGATGAGCCGATAAGAAGATAGGCCCATCATCTGAATGCCGATGTTTTGAAGACACAATCGGCCGATTGTCGATGCCGATGTCAAGATTGTCAGTGTTAATTTTAACCGGTTGAGGGTTAGATTATTTTGGTGGTCTGAATTTGTTATTCAAAACTTGTTTTATTACAAATTATTGGAGATTGCCCACAGGCAATAATTTGTAATAAAACAAATTTGTATAAACAAAATAAAATTTGTTTGACTGAATATGCAATATAAGCAAGGAAACTTTAGGATTTTGCTCTGGTGTCCTCATTTTTTGAAAGCCCGGATAGTGGCTTCTAGCACTCAACCAGTTAATAATTTACTGTTCAAGTGTAACTGTGTTTGTGCATTGGAACTGCATGATAATTCAAACTCCGAATCTCAGCAGTTTTCAAATTTCAAACAGACCTCTGTTAAGTGCAACCGCATAACTGACTAAAATGAGACATTTCACTGTTAGAAGAAATCAGAGTTTTGTCATTTGGATTACCCCTCTGGCGAAGATAACATGAACCACATGTCATGTTTTTCAGTATTTCTACCTTCTCATTGGTTAAACACGAATCACCGACATTGATCATTTCGCTGATCCCTCTAGGGATAAAAACATTGTCGCGTGCTTAAACAGCAGAGCTTTTGTGTTACAAGGTTGTCGATTGGCTTAATGAATACCAGAAACAAGGTTTGTAACTTTGTGTCCAATTATGGAAAATAAACGCATGTTTTCAGGTGGTAAAAGTTTTGTGAAGACAACCAAATGTTGTAAATCAAAAACCCATTACAGCCCTGTTAAACCGCATGTGTAAGGCTGTAAGCTAAAAAAAAATCGAGGCGTAGCAGTATGAAAATGTTAAACTTTTTCATTTTTTCTGCGTTTGCCGATGTTTACCCCATCTTCTGAACTGATGGGCGTATATCGGCCGATGGCCAATTGTATACCGATTAATCATCTCATCACTAACGAGTATCACATGAGGAATAAATGGTCAAAGTAAATAACACCATATTTTTATTTTTTTTCACACACTTTATATAAGATAAATATGACTGAAATGGGGAAAAAAATTGAAAAAATAAGACCATTGACGTGTTCCGTCACCCACCTAATTTCGGGCTGTAAAAGGCCACACTCACTGGCCTCAGTCGTTCTTGTGTACCGGCTGTTCCCACAGTCGGGGTGCGACTTATACAAAAGTACCCCCCCCCCCCCACGGGAAGTGAAGCAGTGCCTGTTCACTGCGGTAAACAGGCTCTGTTTTACTGATAAAATAGGACCCAGTCACCAATGCTTGGGAGGTGCAAACCCTCTCTAAAATGGACAACATGGCTTATTAACGCTCGCCCCTAGTCTTGAGTTGATACTCATGTTGTGGTCATGATTAGCATTGTGCAAAAATATGTGACCGTAAACACCAATAAATAAATTAATAATTACAAAGGTGCAGTGGAGCCCACTTAATTGGATATCTCTGAATAACCCTGTTAATTGAATATAATTTCCCAACACAAAACCATTTACCATACGTCCAGTACAAATTTGACCTGTTAATTGAATATATGTGATAGAGTAAACTCCTGTTAATTGAATACAAAATATTGCAACCTGTCGAGAAATTACCCTGTCTCTCCCCAGTTTTCCTTTGTTTATAGATCTAAACGGCCTCAGTACATCCAATACAGGGATTTAATCTATTATATCTTGTTTGATGGAGCTCTGTCAAACATGATATAATAGAATAAATGCTAAGTTTATCTCTAGAAATACAGGAAAGTGACACGATCCCTGTTAATTCAGGCTTGTCATTTTGAGGCGGGCTGCAGTTGCCGCCTGAGTTCAAAATTCCACGGACGGTAAATTTCCACCTAACCCCGATTTCTGCAGCCCATTAATTCAGTCGAAGGCACCTCAAAATCTATACATTGTGATGACGTACATCATAATTACACAAACCATGTACCTTAACCCTTTACCCAACATAACGGCCAAAACCGGCCAGCGCCATTCTCAAAAATCGCCAATTAATTTTCATTAATTTTTCATTTTTTTTTGTCTCAAAGACATAGGTAGACATAGGTTATGACCCCTCATTGGAACGAGCTCGTCGAGCTCGTTCCAATGAGGGGTCATAACCAATGTTTTTGAGACAAAAATGAAAAAAATTAGTTCAAGAATTTTTTTCACAAGTGTCATCTGCTTTTCATGTTAGGGAAAGGGTTAAAATGATATTAGTTGTCTACCCAGCAAGCTGAAACAAAATGGCCCCTGCAAACCATAAATGTCCCTCCCGGAGTCATTTTAGGCGAACACAAAATATCCCTCCTCTGGTGATTTGAGGCGAACCATAATGGCCCTCCTGCAGTTTTCAAAATGACAAACCTGTTAATTGAATACTCCTGTCAAATGAATAATTTTCATTGGCAAAGTGGCTATTCAATTAACAGGGTTCCACTGTACTAGTTGTAGGGGAGGTATTTTGGCTGAAAATATTGGGAGCGACTTGTACACGGACATGCACGAAAATAATCACTTTTGGATTTAACCGTTCTGCTGACATTCGCTACCATTTTCAAGATGAGATTGCGAGGGGGTCATTGTAGATTTCGAAGTTTTAACGTCAAAGTATGCAAAACCTGTGTGGCAGGGGGGGGGGGGGGGGTTGCGCCAGTCGGTTTGATTTTTCGGTTTGTGGCAGAAAATGAACCGAAAAACCTCCATGGTCTATGTAATATATGGTGAGGCTGCCGATTCCAGCCTGCAGAATTTTACATTCAGGCGGGTGATAGTGGCCGCAGGCAATTGCCCTCCTCAGAATGTGAGGCCTGTTCACAATGTCTTTAGCACAGGCTACACCCCTTAGTTCTTGTCCGATCATCACGGAATTTCATATGCAGGTTCGAGGTCATGTCTAGTTGAGAACATCCCATTTTGGTTGCAATTGGTCAGCTGTGCAGGCCCAAAAACCTTTAGCACAATCTACAGGTATTTATGAAGGGATTTCATTGCAACTTGGAAGGATGTTTCTGTATAATGTCGATGAGAAGGTCCTATTTTGGTTGGGTTCAGTCACCTGTGATGACTGCAGGGGCACGTTGTAAATTGGTAGGATGATTCGGTATAATGTCAAGATGAGAACGTCCTATCTTGACCATGATCGGCCAACCATGATGGCTGCACTCAGGCGTTACCTAGATTTGTTTAGCATAATCTACAGGTATCGCTGCAGTAAATATGTGAATTAGAATTACCCGTCGAGAAATGTTACACTCGGAAATAATGCAATCTCTAAAAATAAACAGCCTTGGAAAAATATATTGTTTCAATAAACCTTTGAAACATTCTAATGACATCTTGCATTATTATTGAATTTTCCAGATGAATAACGAGGGTGATTTGATGACTTTTGTACCTAAAAAATACAATTGACTTTTGGTGTGGTTTTGTTGGGAATTCCCAGAAAAATATGTGCATATGACCGGTACTTCCCTTTCGGTCAGGTTTTCTTTCTTATTTGTTGCATGACCCCCTGTTTTCAGGTCAGAAAAAGTTGTCTAAAGGGCTATACTTGTCAAAGATATTTGAATGCTAAAATTAAAGTGATGCGATCATAATATTTTTTTGCCTGAATGTTAAAATGGTCACATATGGGAAAATATTTACTGCTGTGATACTTAGTTCATATTAAGAAGCCACTTTATTGTAACTTCGTAGGATAACTCTGTATGATGTCTCGATGAGACTGTCCTATTTTTGTTACGATCGTTCAGCCGTTACCACTGCTTGGGCTCATGACCTGTGTTGTGTCCTTGGGCAAGGCACTTTATCCTGGTTGCCAACATGGGGGCACGATGACGCTGCGTACTTATTAAGGCGTACTGCACGTCGATGGTGCACATGTCTTCAACTGCTGTAACCCTGCTTCAGCAGAGCTTGAACAGAGTTAGAATGTTGAGGAGCTGACAGTTGCTCGTCGATGCTCAGTGATTCTCTCTGGGTACTCCAGCTTCCTCCACCCATAAAATTGTCACGGTCATGATTAGCCGTTGTGCACAAGTATGTGACCTTAAAAACACCAATAAATAAATAATACCTATAGGAAATATGGGGGTTTTTTGCCTTTTTTTGGCTTCCAAACCACCTGATTTAAGTATTTTTTGGAGCTTATTTCACATTTAAATGTTCATTGGGGGACCAAACACCTTACAACTCGGTTTAATTGTTTTGAAAAGTTATATTTTTGACAGTCAGCGATAAAGGCTATATATTACCAAGCTGAGGCTAGAAATACAAGCAAATTCACATCTTGAGCAAGTGTAGTCTCGAGGAACACACTATAACCTCTGGCAACTGCCAACTAACAGCCTATCTTACCCTATTAACATATTTATTTGAAGCATTGTTCCTCCTCATATTACTATGCACAGGGGGATTCCAATTTTCCAACCCCCTCCCAAATCATCATTCGAACACAGCCTGAAAACCTATACTGTGCTTCTATAGTCACTGGTATTTAGAAGTTCTTCTCTATATTGTACTCTTAAAGATGTTATAAAATAATTCCATCATTGAAAGAGTATTTTGGAACAGCAATTTGGGGGTGGGGAGGGGGGGCTACATTGGAAAAAAATAACATAATAAAGTAGCAAATGTGAATGAATGGCATTCGTTCATACAGTTAAAACTAGAAGTCCTGTTATGTCTAGTGCAGAAAATGTTTGTTAGTTAATGCGCTATCTGGTGCAGAATAGTCAAACCTCGTTAAACATGCGATACCTTCTGTGCTATTTAACGCAGAATGTAGTACGTTATTCACAAGGTCGTTAACTTTGATCTCCGACACATATCATTAAGAAAAGAAGTGTGTTATAACTAGACTAGATAAGGCTGCAACGGTTTACCGCGGCCTCGGTGCACCGCGGTATTTTTCCACGGTACAATACTCGGTTCATTCAGCCTAATTTTCAGTACGCTCATGGCACAGCGGTCACAGCAGGAGAATTCCAACACCCCCAAAAGAGGGCCCATGAAGTCGGATGTGAATTTCAAGGAAACTCTCCGCAGGATCAAACTGTTCTCCCTTTCCCTCTCTCTGAAAAATAGAAGGGACTTGCCCCTATCCCCCTTCCCCATCCCGCACATACACACACACACACTCAGTAACTCGCCCGATTGTACGGACCTGGAATCATCAAAATTTATTGGGAAATTGGGGCATATAATCTTGGTGGATAATATTTGTAATCGTTGGCGAGGTCAGTATTTAAATAGAAAAAAACTTTATACATACGATTTCAAACATTCATTTTAAAAATTTAACTCATTTAAATCACTTCAAGTCCATAAAACAATCGGATGTGGTGGGGTCTTCCACGAAGTTGGTGCAGTTCAGACAAGCGATAAATATATTCAATATTCATGACCATGTTGATCATGTGATTTAGGGATACGTTTCTATTGGTTCGTGACAAACAACACTCATTTTCATTATTGACTTCAGACATTTAGCACGTGGTCAGCCATGTGTTTTTTCTGTTCTGTTTTGCCAAGTCAAGAGTGCATATTTCTACATCAGCTTAACGGGTTGCCCGGCTGCAACATTTCAGCTTTAATCTACCAAATATGCGGTGCATAGAAGCATGCTGTTACTTTTAATGGACGGCTTTTGGGAATTGGGTCTGTATGAAAATTTTTAAGTGTCGACACAAGCAAACAGTTTGCAAACATAAACAGAACAGCATGTCGTGCATCTATAAATAACCGACTTGACGTCACTTGCACTTTGGGTAATTCCGAATATGTGTCAGGAGAAATAAGACGATTATTTATTGGCTGATTATTCAACAATTTGCCAATCAAGTTTTGCGTTGTTTATTGCATATTTTGTTACGCCTTCATGCGCACATGTCAGATCTGAAGTACATCCAATTGTAACAACATGAGTGTCAGATCTGAAGTACATCCATTTGTAACAACATGAGTGACAGAAATACTGCCAATAACAACGAAGGTATCGTCAGCCCACCTGCAAAATTTAAATCCCCTGTCTGGAAACACTTTGGCTCTCCCTCATACAAAGATGAGAATGGTGTCTGCAAAACAGATACGAAGACCTCTGTGTGCAGATTATGTTGCACTGAACTTTCATATAAGTTTGGGAATACCTCAAACATGAGTACACATTTGAAACAACACCACGGCATCACCATTGCTGACGAGAAAATAAAAAAAAGCATTGCTTCAAAATCGAAATAAAAAATAATGCTAAGTAGTGTATTGCAAACATGATTCACCATCAGTTTTTGGGCGAATAATGTTAGAAAAAATGTACCGCAATATGTATTGTACCGCCACTGAAAAACTGCAATACGTACCGAACCGTGAGGTAAGTGTACCATTGCAGCCCTAGGACTAGAACATCCTTCGATATCATTTCGAATCAGGTTCGCCTGGTAAAATAGTGGAGACAATGAAAGAAAATACACCAAAAAAATTGTAGAAATGACCCATTTTAATTTTCACAATCACTTTCAGAAATCAAAGTTGCAGCCAAATTGGCTAATCATCTTTTAAATGATTTCTTCGGTGCTATTGTTGAACTTGGGGGCGAAACTTGTGGTGAGATGTGTATGTACGAACAACCCAGCACCTGATCGTTATGAAATAACCTAATAAAAAATGTTTTGCTACCAACATTTTATCAATATCTGTGACTTCGTTCAACTTGGAAAACATGGATAAATTTGTTAATAAAATCACCACAAAAAATCCAAATACCGATAATACCGCTCAATCTCCAACTGAATTTTTAATGAGCAAATCGCAGTAAATTTTCAAGATCATTTAAAACTGTCTCATTCCTTTTTGAAGCCCTTGTTCATATTACTAGCTGCACCCAATTATTACAAACAGTTGGGCCGTGACTCGCTATTCAGTACAATCGCCAGAGCATCCCCTGGCCAAATCCCCCCCCCCCCCCCCCCCCCCCCCCCCCCCCATCGTTTTGATCCGAACCGTCCCCGCTATTTGACCGAAACCGATTTAAAGCGCCATGACGTAAGGCTGGCGAACGATTTCACCCCACCTGTCTCCAAAACAAACCGTCCCCTAAATATTTCCAGGTGATCTGTCCATAAGAGTACTGTCAGACACTTTGGGATAAATTCTTCTGAAGCAAAGGGAGTTTTCATAATTCTGATTTGTATAACTTGTCTCAGTTTGCTCTTCAACTTTTTCCGAACAGCCTTGTAGTCACCATGAGCTAAGCGTATCTTATAACATTGTCATTAAACAACAGGGATGAGAACGACAAGGAACAAAATTCGCTGGAATTTGTGGAAATTCCTTTATTTTCATAATAAATTTATGAAAATCAGGGGGTTATTTTTAAAAAAAGAATTCTAAGAACACAGAGTGAACCTGTTGGTTTAGAAATACTTAATTTCTATAAAATTTCACTATTCGGGGCATGAATTCTCTGAAATCTGCGAATTTGCTGAAAAATCCTGTCCCTGCAAACAAAGCAGCCGGAAAAAAATGTTTTTTTACTTTTATTTTTTATTCCAAACTGATTTTTCTCCGGATCGGGTCTTTTCAATCACTCTTCATCATTAATCCTTCATCACTGATGATAAAAGAACATGAGACCTATGGAAATATAAATTTTACACCTAATTGTTGTTAAGTAACCCATTTCCTAATTAAGGTCATAAAACGTGAGCTTTGTATATTGACAGGACTGTTTTCAAAGCTTATTCACACCTTCCACTGTCCAAAAAAGCACAAATGATTATTGCCAACATTACTGATTGCTACCTGAAAAACCGCCGCAAATGGAGAAAAATCTTCTCTGTTCAGGCAGGATGAGTCCACATATACCGCTCCTAGTATGTTTACATCGAGAAGGACCGCGATCATCATCCATATTTATTGGTACTTTACTCCACATATGTGGCCGTCGCAACAATATAGCCCAAGCTTCTGATGTAGCCTTCAGCATCAATAAATAATAATCATATTTGTTCCATAAATGAGGAGCAAGAAAGAATATTCAAAAGAACAACGGACTGTGACAATTTATGAAAATTAACACCTGACAAGCCCTCCCTCCCAGAAGTGAAAGTACAATTAGTTGAGCTTACGTGCCTACATCCACAGTTCATTGAAGAAAAAAGTATGTACGACAAGGACAAATGAACATGGAAAAAAACAGCAGTCTGTTTGAGGACGGCTTGGGGTCTAAACGTCTTTGCATAAACTTTCAAGTGTGTGTGGTAAAAACGTCACGGCACAAGTGATTTAATGGCAGCCCACTCTAAACGAACTGTACTCCTATATTAGAGATATGAGAGGGTCCTGTGTAGAATGGGTCTACAAAATTCTCATCCTCACCCACCGTTTGGGATATCCGACTGAAGTCTTGCAAATTTCACCTCAAGGAAACTCCACTTGCAGATATCTACTCACCCGATTAGCAGAGTTATTCTTCAAAGAACTCCCTATCATATAACTGGGCTGTCTGCAAATCACCCAAAGGGTGGAATATCCACCCAAATGATATACTCAGTTTCTGTGACAAAGCAAAGAGAAGGAACTCACAGCATGGTTCAGTGGATTGGGCTTTTTAGATTGGTTCGAAGCTCACTTGAAGTTGAGAATCTTCTTTCACATAACACAATCCAGTATGAGTGGAAATTCCACTTTATTGGTGTTTCTGTTCAAAAGCATCCACCATGTACTGTGGATGGATTTTAGACAGGTCACAGGATATCCACAATCAAAGGTACAGTCATTCATGGTGTCCAAGAATGTTAAATTTACATGAACGTTGGGTCGAGTCGCCTGTGGTACGAAACTGAGAGAGGATGTTGCAACTTCTCAAACCACGTGTCACGATGTGGACGAGAAAATTATCCACAATGTTCATGCTCACGCTCACTAAGCTTTCTAAAACGTTCTTTCAGATATCTTTCATGAATAAATAGTTGTTACACGCTTTTGATTGTTCTCAGTCATTTGGGAATGCTCCCCCATGACATATTAACCTATCAAGTGTAGTGCGTCAGAATATCAATTCATCCAAAAAAGCCACCCACGAACTGAAAATGGAAAACTGATTTTTAATTGATTTCTAGCATGAGCATGTAGACATTTTTCAGTTGCCTCTGCTTTTTTAGCTCACCGAAGGGAGCTTAACTTATCACCGGCCGGCCGCCGTCGTGAACATTTTTCAAACGACTTCTCTGAAACCACTGATCTGATTTTCACGAAGCTTCATGTGGATGTTCATTACTATATGGCAATTCATGTTTGTTCAAATGAAATGGCCACATCCCTTGGGGGCTCTGTATGAGGCATAACTCTGATAACACCGTATGAATTATAGAAAAATTATTAAAAAATCTTCTCCAGAACCAGTGGGCAGAATCTTTTGATACTTGGTATGCAGCATCTTGGTATGGGTCTGATTCAAGTTTGTTCAAATCGGCCCCCTGGATTCATATTTAGGCTCACTATAGAAGCCTGAATTCGAACTTAGTGCATTTCAGGCAAATTTCTTAAAAAATCTTCTCAAGATCCAGCAGGCAGAATCTTTTGATATTTGGTATGCAACATTGTGGGGGTGTATCTGATTCAAGTTTGTTCAAATCGCCCCCCTGGATTCATATTTGGGCTCACTATAATAGAAAGCTCGAATTGCATTTCAGGCAAATTTCTTTGAAAATTTTCTTCTCAAGATCCAGCAGGCAGAATCTTTTGATATTGGGTATACAGCATGCTTAGGGGGGTGAAATTTAAGTTTGTTCAAGCCAAGTCCCTGGGTTCATATTTGGGCTCACTGTGGTAGCCCGATTGATAACTTAGTTCAAAATGAGGAACTTTCTTTAAAAATCTTTTTCTTCAGATCCAGCAGTCAGAATGTTTTGATATTTGGTATGCAGCATCCTTAGGGGGGTGAAATTCAAGTTTGTTCAAACCATGTCCCTAGGTCCATATTTGGGCTCACTGTGGGAGCCCGAATGACAACTTAGTTCAAAATGAGGAATTTTCTTTAAGAATCTTCTTCAGATCCAGCAGATGAATGCTTTTGTTATTTGGTATGCAGCATCCTTAGGGGGGTTAAGATTCAAGTTTGTTCAAGCCATGTCCCAAGTTCCATAAAATTTGTCTCCCATGACTTCATTCTTTTGTAGTATTGATGAACCATGTCTAACTGAATGTGACCCCAAATACTTCTTTGAACCACTTTGTTTGAATCACTTTGCCCGGTGAGCAATTAAGGCCCCTTGGAGCCCCTTGTTATGTGTACCCATACTATGTATGGTACCCAAAATGCCGGCATCCGGGGTGGCCATCCGTCGTTCGTCCATCCTTCGTCTGTCTGTCCAACCATCTGTCCATCCATCTGTCCGTCCGGCATCCGTATCCATTTCTTTGGCATTCGATAACTTGAAAAATATTGCTTGGATTGTCAAGTTACTTTATATTTGTGTTCAAGTTGTTGATGTGCAGAGCTGTATAGTATTTGGTGTAAATATGTTATTTTGATCCTGAGATATTAACCCTTTGTCCTTCAAATTTTTAAATTCCTCCAATCCCTTTGGCATGAGATAACTCAAAAAATATCAATCCAATTGTCATGTTACTTTATACATATCTTCAGGTTACTGATGTGCCGCGCTGTATAGTTTTTAGTGTAAATCTGATAATTTGATCCTGAGATATTAACACTTTATCCTTCAAATTGAAAATTCCTCCGAAAATTGGTCCTGAGATAATAACAGCTTTCTACTAGTTGCACTTATGTGTACACATCTGACGATTTAATCGGCCTATTTTTTTTTCTACCGTTACTTAAAAAAAAACAAAGCTAGCTTGGGGAAGAAGAGTTGGGGTGTGTTAGGAATTGGCAGTTTGCTACCCATGCTTCCCTCTATGAAGGAATAAGATGCATGAGGACTTGAGGGTTCTGTGGAGGGGGGGGGGGGGGGGGCATCATTCTTCTTTTTGTTGGTCTGATTTTCAAAATTCTCGGTGAATAATTTCTTTTTCAGCTTTCACCCAAATGCATATTTTTTTTTACAGAGCACCAACTATCTCTTGAAATTGAAACTTTCTTTATAAATTGCTGAGCATTCCGATTTCTTAATTCGCTCCCAACACTTTTGATACACTGTCAGTTTGGTACTCTGTGGAGAGCGTTCTTTATTTCCAACCACGCTTGTCTCTCCCATTGTTCCTCCATAAGAACGGCTGCGATTGATAGTAGGCTAAAAATTCTCGAAATGAAAACGTCATTACTTCTGCCATCTCAAGGTTTAGCAGTATTGAATCAACCTGCATGATTTTCTCATCAATCTTTGAAAACAAAAATCACACAATAAGCGTTTTAAAATATTAATTGTATTATCGCGAAATGAATTGATAAAGGGGGGAGGGCAGATGAATGAACATTATCTCATCCTCTGAGTATCTGCATTCTAATATTTAATTGCCACCTAATGTCAGTAGGAGGTTTGACTTATTTACTGTTGATTGCCTATTTCAAGTACTGAATATCAATCAGCCATCATGCGTTACAATTCTGCAGAAATCGCGATACACTACAGTGCATCAGATGTGATTCTCTGATGATTTGCTGCCTAACCTAACATGCTATTATTTCATATTAGTGCAGAATACGGGACAGGACTTCTAGTTTCAACTGCAGCTAGCAATATAGTAGTCTTGTACTAGTGCTGTCATGGTTGATATGTTACAGCACAAAACTATAATGACAGCTGTGAAATATTGTTCACTGCTTGAACCAAGTCCTCCTCCCATCCATACTGAACCTCCCAGATGATGGGAAACATTTGGAAAGACTGTACAGTATGTTTTTGGAGACTGAATTTAATATACATTTTCAGTTTCTTAGGATTTGCCTTAGGACTGCAGCACTCAAGGTCCACTGAGTTTTTTACTATTTGACAACCTTGTCCTGGCTCTTCTCATTGTATGTCATTCAGTATTCTAATGTAGACTTCTAAAATGTGTGACTGCAAGTCTGTCTGCATGTCTGTCTCTCTATCAGACAAGGTTGTTATGCCCCCCCCCCCCCCCAACTTAAGTCGGGTGGCATAATTATAGTGATTGAAGTGTGCATGTGTCCATCCATCCGTGTGTGTGTGTGTGTGTGTGTGTGTGTGTGTGGGGTTAAAAAATCTCACTGGCACAGACATTTCTTACTGAAACGTTTTTTTCTTTTAATATGCCGCCGAAAAATTGTTTTCATTTACTGAACCCTGATTGGTTTCAAACATGACAAAAAAGTACATAAAATTGATTTAAACTAAGTGATGAGCTTAGGAACTGGTTAAACTGACTGGCAGAAATTGGTGTTATTCATTGATGGGCTCTAATTTAGTCCTTACAAGGATGTTACGCAAGCTTTTGTTTTTCTTATAGGCGATGACAGGTCGAAGATTCAAAGGTTCATTTAATTTAGCATTGGTAAAATTGAATTCATCTTTTAACATTTTTGCTATTTCGATATTCATTCTGTTGTACGTTAAGTGAAAGGAATGATGGACCTCCTTTCGCATTTGCCCTCTGATATGTTCATACCAAATGGCCAGAGGGTTTGAAGCGTATTGATCCAAAAAGCTTCACGTTTTTTTCTAAATTCATCCGTTTCTTCTAATGTGTCTTTAATTGGTGGTTGTTCAATTGGGTGGATTTCGAAATCATCCAAAGAATGGCCAGGAAGGTTAAAATGTTGTGCTACTGGGGCATCAGCATTATGTTTTATATCCTGTTTGTGTCTAGTAGCACGTTCTCGGAAAGGATTTTGACTTTGACCAACATACTGTTTCCGACATCGCTTACAAGTGATAAGGTAAATAATGTTTGGTGAATCACAATGGAGGGGGTTACGGATCTGATAATGATTTTTCGTTTGTTCGGAGGAAAATTCCTCTTTCTGATCAGGCATAAAAGTATGCAGTCTACAACGAGGCTTTTTGCAATTAAATACCGCGCCACTACTATTTTGCAACGGTCTGTTGTGTTCAATCTTCAGTGGTTCGAAATCGGTAGTTTCAGCTGGACTTTCGAGCTTTTTCAGGGTTTGGGATTTCAGGCTACGCAAAAGGCGCAGCGAGTACCCTCTCGATCTGAGGGCGCCAAATAGAGTAGAACAAGCCTCATTGAAATTTACCTTATCACTTGAATTGCGGTGGAAACGAATTAGCTGTGATTTGATGATACCTTTAAATGTATGTTGAGGATGAAATGATTTTGTGTGCAACAATTGATGTGAATCAGTTGGTTTAAAATATACTTTATAATCTAAATGACCGGACGCCTGAAACTGCTTGCCTTTATACACGGTCACATCGAGAAAATCAACAGAATTTTCACTGATAGTAGCTTTCAATTTAATATTTGGATCGTGATTGTTCAAAATTTCTAAAAATTCATCAAAATCTTCTTTTGAATGTTCCCAAATAATAAAAATGTCATCTAAATATCTGAGATATACGAGAGGATGCTTTGCACATTTGCTTAAGGCATTTTCCTCCCATTCCGCTACATAAATGCTTGCAAAATTAGGACTGAATCTTTTACCCATAGGACAACCCATTATTTGTAGAAAATATTCTCCATTGAATTGAAAGTCATTACCTTTTAAACTCAGCTCTAAAAGATCCAAAATTTGTTCATCCGGGCGTTTCGCATCCAGATATTTTTCAAATGCATTTTTAACTGATTTAACACCTTTATCAATATCAATGTTCGTGTACATACTGTCGATATCCAAAGTAGCCAGAATTGCATTTTTTGATATTTTCAATTTCGAAATTTGTGACAGGAAATCCTGTGTGTTTTTTAGATAGCTCGGATGTCTATTTGCTATAGGTTTCAGATGATAATCAATTAATTCCGAGATCGCATAAGATTCCGAATTACAATCTGATACAATTGGCCTCCCGGGTGGAGTTAAGTCATCCGTCCATGAAGAACGGTCCTTGTGGATCTTAGGTAGGATATAAAATTGTCTTGTTTGAGCACTGAGCTTAGCTGTTAAATATTTCAATTGTTTTTTGGTAATGTGACCTTTGTCGAGGAGACATTTTAAGATCTTATTGAATTTTTCGATATTACTAGGCCAAATAAGTGAATCTATTTTCTTATGTTTAGTATTGCTGAGTTGTCTCATGGCTTCCTTTATATAATTATCCCGAGATAGAACAACTACCGACCCACTTTGTCGGCTGGTTTAATTACTAATTTCTTATTTTTTCGAAGTTTCGTGAGGGCTCTCCGTTCACCAGCTGTTAAATTGTCTTTATCGGAGAGTATGTTCATGCTGAACACCTTTTTGATGATTCGTTTGCTAGCCTCAATAATTTCGGGATCTACTTCACTATCTGGAGGTGACCAACCAGATGATTCTGTAAAAGGAAGTTTCCGACCGCTGGAGTTTCTAAAGCGGTCGGCTAATTTCATTTGCCTAAGAAAATTACAGTTGTATGATGGTAAATTGGTTTGGTTATCAGTTTTAGGCTTTGGTGCTGGTACAAAAGTTAAACCGCGATCTAAAAGAGATTTCTCTTGGGTTGTTAGGTCATTGGTGCCAGACAGGTTAACCACGTTAGTTCCTAATCCCACATCTGTTAGGCGGCTGTTACCTTTGCCTTTACTTAGTTTAAATTTAGGTGGTTCAACCAGTGATCGTACATAATATTGGCGGTTCTTGTGGTCCAATGGATTAAATCCTGAGCAACATCAAACTTCGCTTCGTGTGTGTGTGTGTGTGTGTGTGTGTGCGCGCCAATAACTTGAATACGAATACAAATACACAAATTTTCAAATATATTTGAATACAAATACATTACAATGTATTCATGAATACATTTTTGAATACTTGAATACTTTTTAAATTAGAAGTATTTATAGCAAGACCTTTAAGTTTTTTGTTTGTTGGGTTAATTAAGTCATTTTTAAACTGATGGTCCTTTAGCTGAAGCTTTAATTGTGCTTACCATGCTTTGTTGGAAAACTAAAGTAATTACCTGACGGGAAATCCACTCATAGTAATTAGACTACTCTCCATGGACAACACATCGCAAATTGTGGGTGGATTACCTCTAAAAAATCACAGACGGGCATTTCCTCCTGAACGTTAAGTATCAAATGACATCACATAAGAAGGACTAGTAAAGTTTTAGCCACTGCACTTCATGGTTAAACCTGGAGGTCTCTTGGCTGAAAGTTTGCTAACAGCAGTAGTATTTTCTTTATAATATTTACGTGTTTTCACCGATTATAATTAGACATACTGAGCTGTACAAAGGTGACCTTAAACAGGAATAAATAAATAAATATGTGTTTTTACTGTAAAATAATGGATAAATAGAAAAACTTTAAATAAATTAAAAAAGTTTAGAATATAATATCATTGAATAACTGAGTTGTGTCCAATAACACAAGTTTTTTTTGTTTTATTTTTATTGTCCATGTTTTCAACAATTTAAAAAGCCATGGGGATATGTGGACAATATTACACAAATAGGTTGTATTGTGACAAGTTAATTGATAATTAGGTCTATTGTCTGCTTTCAGTGCAAAAATTTCAGACAAGGTGTTTGGAGGAATATAAATAATATCAGGGATTATTAAGTCTTAATATTGATATGAGGTGTGAATTTGTTGTCTGGAGTCCATGTGAAAACCCTTTATTCAGTATATGGTTCTTTAATTCCAAAATATAGAAAGTATTCAAAAAGTATTCAAAATGTATTCATGAATACAGCTCAAATTTTAATGTATTTGAATACGAATATGAATACATGTATTCATAACATTCAGTGAATACTGAATACATGTGAAAACTTGATAAACTGTATTCGAATACGACTGAATACGAATACTGAATACGAATACCCCAACCCTGGTTAGTCATCAAACTTCACACAATTATAAAGGACCATGGGAGGATGTGTCACACACCATAGCCGGGTTCGTACCTTCAAGGTCAAGGTCACAC
The DNA here is from genome assembly GCA_031216915.1 of Pictodentalium vernedei. Taxonomy (NCBI): domain Eukaryota; kingdom Metazoa; phylum Mollusca; class Scaphopoda; order Dentaliida; family Dentaliidae; genus Pictodentalium; species Pictodentalium vernedei. Next base: position 149,654,028 of record CM062292.1, read on the forward strand.
TAAAAATTGGTCAATATTTGTGTCTCAGCCATAACTCGGAAACGAATCATAGTACAATTGTTAAACCTTATACAAATGTTAAGGACAGTCAGAAGGTGTGTCACATATAATAGTTTCCACCGCATCTGCAAGGTGGAGGTCACAATTGACCTTCATATGTTCAGGGTCACAAATCGTGTCTCAAGCATAACTCCAATACTATTAGGGCTACAATCATCTAACATCGCTCAATTATAATAGACAACGGGTGGATGTGTCACACACCACAGCCAGGTCCGTAAGGTCAAGGTCACAATGAACATGGTTAGGGCCACAGTCATCGAAACTTAACACAATTAAAAAGGACCATGGGAGGATGTGTCACACCATCGCCGGGTTTGTACCTTTAAGGTGAAGGTCATATTTCAAGGTCACACTAAAAATCGGTCAATATTCGTGTCTTAGCCTAACTCAGAAACGAATCATAAAGCAATTGGTAAACTTTTTACAAATGTTAAGGACAGTCAGAAGGTGTGTCGCGTATAATAGTTAACTTAGTAACATTTTTATGTGTACCCCTACCATGTATGGTACACATAATGCCAGCATCCGGGGTGGCCATCCGTCGTTCGACCATCCTTTGTCCACCCGTCTGTCTGTCTGGCTTCCGTATCTATTTCTTTGGCATTCGAAAACTTGAAAAATATTGCTTGGATTGTCTAGTTACTTTATATTTGTGTTCAGGTTACTGATGTACCGAGCTGTATAGTTTTTGGTGTAAATCTGATAATTTGATCTTGAGATATTAACCCTTTATCCTTCAAATTGAAAATTCCTCCAATCCCTTTGGCATGAGATAACTCAAAAAATATCAATTCGATTGTCGTTACTTTATATATGTATTCGGGTTACTGATGTGCTGTGCTGTATAGTTTTTTTTTATGTAAATCTGATAATTTGATCCGGAGATATTAACCCTTTATCCATCAAGTTAGACACTCCTCCAATCCATTTCTATATGTACCCATACCATGTATGGTGTACATAATGTCTGCATCCGTGGTGGCCCTCCGTCATACAGCTTTCTACTCGTTGCGCGTATGGGTACACATCTGACAATTTCATCGGCCTATTTTTCTTGTTTTTTTTTTGGGGGGGGGTGGGGGGGGGGGTCCCCATTTGCCTGGCTCAGCATCTTCAATAATTGTCAGTTGACTATCTTTCAGCCCCCCCCCCCCCTCCTCCCCTTTCTTCTCTAACACTCACACAAATATATTAAACATCAAAGCCCACTCTATTCCAGAAGCAATATCTGATTCCTCTTTGGAAACATATCTTCTACAACTTCACTCTTTTTGTCAGAATGGATGTCTGTGGGGCTTAAAACTACATTTGTGAAAGTCCACTTATGGGTATTTGCAGCACAAGCATTTCACTATAGAATCAATAATGGATGGTTTTAAACCTTTTAACAGTGGTATGAGATACCACAGTAGCAGTACTGGTCATACTGTTGTAAAAAATGTGTTTTATGTTTTGTCAGTGCCATACCAATGCAGCACAAGCATTTCACTATAGAATCAATAATGGATGGTTTTAAACCTTTTAACAGTGGTATGAGATACCACAGTAGCAGTACTGGTCATACTGTTGTAAAAAATGTGTTTTATGTTTTGTCAGTGCCATACCAATGACTCTAGGTCTGCCTTAACTGAGAAAACTGAGGCTTTTTCTTGAAATAATTGTGAAATATTCATCACACACAATGTGAAATGTCTTCAGAAGACATATTGTAATTTTTAAACTATCACAAGAGGTTTTTGTGTCAACATCAATTAATTTAGTAATCATATCATAGTTTTTGATGAAAAGGGGCATACGGGGGGGGGGGGGGGGTTAATTCAGGGCTATATTTTACCACATCTGTAGGAAGAAGAAAATTTGACATCAATTGTTGGAATAAAAAGGCACTGTCCTTTTAAATTGGTGAAATTTATTTGTGGAACCCCAATTATTGAAAGAAAAATTGATATTCATATTGTTTCGAGGGGGTTGGAACACTATTTCTTATGCCCGTGTAGTTAAATGAGAGATTTTTTCCTCAAGTATAATGTACTGATGCAGATTTTAGTTTTATTTTGGGATCATAATCCTTTCATAAACATTAAACATTATCATTTTTATCACACACTACACACAATCAAGTTAAGCTACAGTGTCATTTACACTTTCACTTCTTACTCTTTTTATATTAATGCCTGTATCAAACCTCCCACTTTCAAACTTTGCACATCTCACCTCCAACAAAAATCCTATCTTAAAATTTTGTACCAATCTGGAAATTCCCATTAGTTATGGCCGAATTAAAGGGTTACGTTCTTTACACCAATGTCATAAAAAATTAAATGACACGACTCACATGAGATTCTGTTGAAATTTCAGTATGTTGTAGAGCACAGAAAATTAGGAGATAGCTGTCTTAATTTCTTGATTTATCTCCATTTTGACATTTTTACATGACTTGAAATCTCAGTACTTTTTAGTTCTTATGACCTAAACGGAATAAATGGCAAAACGCATAACTCCCATATTAAAATTACACATTAAAATTAAACACCAATAAATAAAAGTATTTTCAAATTTTCACCTAAGTACAACTTGGCAGCTTGAAGTATATTAATCGGTCACAATTTCACAAATCATTTTTTTAATTTTATTTCCAGGCACTGTAATATGGTTTTGGAAAATGTGAAAGAAATGTGGACAGAGGTTCCCAAGACTGGTAAAGGCAAAAAGAAATCAAAGCCTGTGAACAAAGACAGATACATTTCCAAAATGTTCTTACGGGGTGATTCTGTGATTCTTGTGTTGAGAAATCCATTGGCAACTGCCAAATAAAGGTTTTTCCAAGTTATTTTAGTCTTGAGATACACTCAACTTTTGTTTGTGATGTTCAAGTGAACTAAAATAAGTCATAAGATAACTGCAAAAAAGAAAGAAAAAAAAATCCAGGTCTTGATAATTTGTTCAGGCAAGAGGATCAGCTAAGCAGTTTGGGGGGTTTCATTGCACAGGGTTCCCACAAGGCCTTGGATTCAAGGATCAGCCTTGAATTTGACTAAGAGTCATTCGAGGCCTTGAAACCCTGGAAAATGTGTCGGGCGACTTTGAAAAGCCTTGAATATTCACAAAATAAATAATGCCTACGAATCAAACCTATATAGTTTTATATGCCAGAGTTCATGAAGGCATAGTCCTAACTAGGACCATCCGGTCATTACTGGGGCTGCAACAAGGCAGATGCTCACGATGTGATGCAAATCACCATTTTTTCCTCACGAAGCAATGCGCAATGCAAATAAAACCACAAGATTTTGAGTGAGGAGAATCCATGATCGTCCGGGATATACTGTAACATAAACAAAACTCTCTCTCTCTCTACTCTCTCTCTCTCTACTCTCTCCTCTCTCTCTCTCTACTCTCTATCTAGAGAGAAGAGAGAGAGAGGAGAAAGAAACAGGCTGATAGGGACAGACAGGCTCTTCACAGAGTTTGAAATTCCAAGGGATTTAAGAGACGTTCTGTTACTTTTTCAGACCTATCTAAAATCGTTTCGTTATGGTATTCAATATTAGTACAAGAGTAGGGCTACAAACGATGCATCAGATCGTTCAGATGGATGAATCGTGAATTGAATCAGCAGGAATGAATCGTGATGCATTGAAAACTCTATGCATCGTTGCACCCCTAGTCCTTCCCCCTCCTCTCACGTCCCTTGTAGGGAAGTAGGATGAGCGGATAATGACTGGAGGTCCTAGTTAGGTCGATTGACAGAAGAGCCTTGAAAATCCTTGAATTTGGCAATTCTATGGCCTTGTGCAAAATGCTGAAATATACTGAGAAACAGCCTTGAATAGTCTTCAATTTTGTTAGTCCTTGTCTGCAGGAGTCCTGTTGCAGATTCTGGGGTTTTTTTTGGAACTAGTAAATATATTGGGATTCCTTTGCCATTCTGATGCCAAAAGAAATCAAGGTAACGTTTTTCAGACTGGGTTAATTTCTCATTTGTATAAACCTGACTCATACACATCGGTTGCTATTTAGATTTTTCTTTGTTTCAATTTCCACTCCTCAAAACATTGCTTCTGACCACAAATTGGAACAGGCTAGATGATCTCATTCCCAATCCATCGATTGGTTATAAACTATGTATTGGAAGGTAAAAATGAAAATGTTAGTTATTTGAAAAAAAAAATATTGCAAGTAACATTTGGAACCAGTCTTCTGTAAAGGATCAAGTGACATGCTTGTGAAGGTTTTTTTTCCGCTCCTCCCAACAGTATGTCATATTACATCATTCTATTAGCTTAACCCTTTACCCAGTAAACAATATCAAAAAGTTGTGTTCCCATTTTTTACCCAGAATTAAAAAAGAATTACCACAAAAACCATATGTACCACTCATTGAAACGAGCTTGTCCAAGTGAGGAGTCACATATGGTTTTGTTGAATTTTTTCCAACTACTCAGTTTATATATTCTACAGGTGCATGTGGACGATTCATAAAGGATTAATCCATTCAATCCTGTATTTCTTTACACAATTGTAATGTGTAGTACACAATACTGGCTAGGGCTGCACGATATTCAAAACTGAATACCGGTATCGGTATTCAAAAAAATACCGCGGTATACCGGTATATCGAAAACTGTTCAGATATATGAACACAAGTACCACAATCAGGACTCGAGGCATCACAGTCGGAACCAATTAGCATGCCATGATGATGCGGTTCGAAAAATCTTTGCCCAACGCAGACGATATCAACATTTGTTATTTTCAGAATTAGTTTTTCAGATTTTCCCCAGATTTCAACAAAACTATATCATGTGTCCCCTCATTGGAACGTGCTCGACGAGCTCGTTCCAATGATGGGTCACATGATATAGTTTTGTTGAAATTTTTGAAAATTATTTTTTCAACTGCTGAATTTGTATATTACGAGGGCACAAGCAGACGATTCCTTGGATAAAGGGATTATATTATTCATTCGGGGCTACAATTAAAAAACTCTAGACATCTTGAAAATCAAAATTGTGGGTAAATAAATAATGACGATAAACCGATATTTTTGTAATTACACCGGTATTCAATCGATATTGGTTTGAATACCGGTATATATCGGTTTATCGATATACCGTGCAGCCCAAATACTGGCTCCAACCCCTTGACCTACTGAACCCCAGAAACTGGAGCACTGCTTGTTCACTTTGGTAATCAAGTTCTGTCTCACTGGCAAAATAGCACGTGGTCACCCTTGGGATGAAATCTTTTAAAATGGATAGCATAAGCATGAACGATTGGCTAATCGTGACTGTATACATATGTTGGGACCAATCAAACCTTAAGATCAGTCTAATTTGGGCACAGTGGCAAATATGGATGTGGTCTGCATGGTTGGAGAAAAAGCACTGGTATTTTCTTCTTCTTTGTGTCTGTTTTAAGTTTTAGGTCCCCGTCTTAAAATGATAGTTTAGAACCCCTTGTTATTGGTCTTCACCATTATCACTGGTTCCCATCAACCTTTGATGTTAGTTTACTTGACTAACTTGAGAAGGCGTCTTAGTTTCCCAGTGTCGAGACAAAGGCCTATTTGAATGTAAGCTAAATTATGCATGGCATTTACTGAGAAATGACACAAACATGAATATAATAGATTTCAAGCTTTAAGTGCATGATCATATAGAATTCGCCACTGAAAGGCAATCGCTGTCGACAGTGTCATATTCAACACTGTCGACGCCAATTGCTTTTCTGTGGGGTAAGCTCTAAGCTGTATTACAAGCATCGGGGAAACCTGGCCAAACTATATATTGCCAAAACACTGCAAAACTTTGGGAAAAGTTTCAAACACTGCATAATTTGGGTGCAATTATCTTATTTGAGCACAGCGTTTACTGTCATTACTTGGGAAGAATTTAAAGGCCTGGGACCATGGTACAGCCATAGATGAGTGACCTTTGAATGCCAACAATTAATAACGCACTACAGCAAAACTGATGATTCCATTTTGAATTAAAAGGGTGGCTGTGGTTTTGGTAGAAAATTGATTCTCCTGTGGGAGACCTGGAAAGTGAAACTGTGCTTGTTTACTGTGGTAAACAAGCCCTGCATTGCTGGTAAAATAGGACCCAGTCACCAATGATTGGGGGTGGAAGTTCTCTAACATGGATATAAATGATTGACTAAACTTGACTTTTTCTCTGTGTTATGGTCACAAAAAGCCATTGTGCAGAAATATGTAACCTTAGCCCTTTAGACAACAAAAAAGCCAGTGCTATTCTCTAATATCACCATTCAGTTTTCATCATTATTTCATTTTTTGTCTCAAAAACAACTTATGGCCTGTCATTGGAATGAGCTCATTGAGATCCTTGCAATGAGGTGTCATAAGCTATGTTTTTGATGCAAAAAATAAAAATATATAGTTATTCAAGAATTTTGTTTGCAAGTGTTGTCTCCCTTCGTGTTAGGTAAAGGGTTAAACACCAATAAATAAATTGCAAAGCCCTGTAGGGCCCAAGGATTCAATTTGTACAGATTATCACAACCGACTTGATCATTGTGTTCATTTACTCACCAAGTGAGAAGTTATGCATACTGTTTTGAAAGGGTTCATGAATGCAGATTTATAAATGAATTTAGTATCCAGGGCAGCAGCAAGCAACTTTTACACTATAATTTTTAATAAAAAATTGTCAAACTCGTGGATTTTTGTTTGTTTTTGTTTTGTAAATTTCTGTTTTATTTTTGTTTCGTAAATTGGAAATCAATGAAGTTAACTGGAATTTATCTTGGCGTAAGAACCCAGCATTATAGGGTCCTGCAGGGTCTTGAATATGACTTGGGGTTATTCAAGGCCTTGAAATCCTGGCAGCCATGAATATTCACGAAAAGAACCTTGAATGAAACATGTAATCATTGCGAAATAGTTATGTCTCCCCTTCCCAGAAGGGAGACATATTGTTTTAGTGCATATTCTTCTTCTCCTCCTCCTCCTCCTCCTCCTCCTTCTTCTTCTTCTTCTTCTTCTCAAACAAACTTTGTCTGGGGCACAACTTTTTTGTCTTTTGACCGAGACCTTAGATATTTGGCATGTGGATGTATCACCATGAGCCGGTGTGTCGCATACCATAGTGACCTTCATGTGGCCTTGACCTTTGATCTGAAGGTGATTTATGTGTTTTTTGAGGGATACTTTGTCCGAGTCATAACTTTTTTTTGTCTTTTGACCTAGACCTTAGATATTTGGCATGTCGATGTATCACCATGAGCCGGTGTGTTGCGTACCATAGTGACCTTAATGTGACCTTGACCTTTGACCTGAAGGTCAGATTTATGTGCTTTTTAAGGAAAACTTTGGCCGGGCATAACTTATTTGTCTTTTGACCTAGACCTTAGATATTTGGCATGTGGATGTATCACCATGAGCCGGTGTGTCGCGTACCCTAGTGACCTTCATATGACCTTTGACCTGAAGGTCAGATTTATGTGCTTTTTAAGGGAAACTTTGTCTGGGGCATAACTTTTTTGTCTTTTGACCCAAACCTTAGATATTTGGTATGCTTGTCAATATTATTCATGTATATATAATTTGCAGTGCATTAAATAGAAAGGAAGGGGAAGACATGTTTTAGTGTGCTAAAACAGTTTCTGGTTTTATATGCTATAGTTCGTGAAGGTGTATTCTTAACTTGAACCATCTAGTCGTTATCCTCCTCTAAGGTGGAGCTGTCCGGTTAAACGAAAAATCTACACAGTTGTCAGAAATAAAAAATGAAAGTCACAACTGTGCATGTCTGAGAGAAAAAAAAGAATTATCGTTTTTCCTCTGTGGATATACTTCGAAAAACAAATTTAAAAAAGACAAATATGCCACCTGTAAACTCTGTAAGAAAATTACGACAGAATACAGAAGCCGATACAATATTGAATCGAAGCACAAAAATTGATTATGCAGAGCTAAAGTGTTTGGAAGCGAAGACTGCTTTAAAAAGCAGACTGAAGGTGAATACAGTATTTTGCCAAATGCCACCTCCCTGTAATAAAGGCTACCGGTACTGATCTGGTAGTTTCAATATGCACTTGGCTGGGTTCATCGTTTGGTTCCATTCATTCATATAATTTGTGCTAAAGTGCTCAATGTTCACATTGTTGAGCCTTTGCTCTGTCGGCTTACCTAGTTAAAGGTCAACAAGTGGAAAAATTTGCTGTTGAATCTGACTTGTAATTCTCATTCAAATGTTCAGAACACATATGATCATTAGTGTTACTACTGAGGAAATTCTGAATCAAATCCGGGTGTGACCTCATATAAGGAATGATTGTTTGTAGCCTATTTACACTATGTTTGGCCTTGTTTTTTGGAGTTCATAACTCAAGAAGTAGACAGAAACAAACGATCATTCCTTATAATTAAACTTGAGGGGCCATAAATTTAAACACTCGCTATTTTGTGGAATTAACGTAAAAACCAGGTCGCATCATGCTTCCTAGCGATAACAATAAAAAAAGTATTATTTTTTTTAATTCTGTTTGAAATAACGATACATTTCACTGAAACATGTTCTTGTATCATTAAAAAGTTTATTAACCAATGAATTGCATCAGTTAAAAGGAACGTGATAGGCCACGCCCACACAAAACTTCAATCTCCTTTTCCACTTGACGGGAGGGTGCTGTCATTCAAAGAAATACAGAGTTAAATATAATTCTGATTTTGACCATTTCCTGAGTTGAAACTGAAAACAGTTTCTAAATGTGGAGTTTGACATAAACCCAGATGACATGAAGTTGGTTGAACTTTGTCTTGGAAAGAGTTCATCAGGCCATTTGGAAATTGGAAAGTTTTGCTCGCGCGAGTTTCAGTTTTGGATTATTTTGACCGGCCATTGTTTACATTTGATTTGGGTAAAACGATGAATGCAGATCACCTGTTGCGTATAAGCAAATGGAACATGGAATATAAACAATGATATGGATTTCATTGTTCATCAAATTTTGTTTTGAAAGTCTTTTTAATATGATGAGATAAATATTGACAGTTACCGCAAGTGGGGGGGGAGGGGGGGGGGGGGATCCACACTATTTGGGAATGTCACTTCTGTATACTGCCATGTACATATAACATCACGCCACATCACTCCACAGGTTCATATTGTGGACCACTGGAAGCCTTCTAGTTTAAAAAAGTTGCTTTTGTTAACGGTCGAGTGCTGTAAGCCAATTTTGGGGCTTTATTCTGAAGTGAAGGTACCCCAACTTGGAAGTCTTCAAAAACATGGTCACCATCGGCCGTCTTGGATTTGGCACACAAATTGTCAACAATTTCTTAAGTACACCCTACATCTCTCACCCGATCTTTTTCAGGTTTCATATGTAGCTTTGGTGTCGTGTCTTTTCTGTAGAAACTTGATTGAATGACTTGGCATACTGGAGTTTTCAATTTAGTTCAGTCCCTTCTTGGACAAGTTGAGCTGCAGTGTCACCGACACTTTCATTTATTCAATTATCCACTCAATCTGTGATCCACTCCAGCAAAGCAGGACACAGTTTTAAAATGGGTACAATTTGCTCACAGAAATTCACCTTGCTTTCATGATATGCCGAAAAGTTATGGTTGAAAATCGATACACAACAGGTTTTTTTTTAATAGTCATAACACTGATTTTTGTCTCATTTAACAAGTTATAGTTGAGGCATTTATTCCCAGAAAGATCTGAATAGTATTTGCACAGGTATTCACACAAATATGAAGGCAGGAGAGAGGTGAGGGCTTGAAGAAAAGAGGGGAGGGAGGTGTGAGGATATTCAAATCAATGATTTTTAAACACTGCATAAAGGGCATCAGCAATTTTTTAGCCCATGAACCAGAACCTGGTGCCAGTGGTGGTCCAAGAGCTGGAATTTTTTAGTTTTTCTGTGTATATTCTTTGTGCTCGTACTTTTCCCTGAAATTCATCCAGTTTCCCTGCCCCCCCCCCCCTGCCCCATTGGGACGCGCTCACTGAGCATATTCCATTGGGGGGGGGGGGGGTGCTCATGATATGGTTTTGTTGAAATGTTTTGGAAAAATTTGAAAAAGTATTCAAAATAAATTTTTATATCGTGTACATTGGTAAAGGGTTAACTGCAAGAGTGCTAAGTTATATTTGGTCATGAAAATTTGTTCATGGTCTTTGTCTTGTTACAATTTATCTTGGCACTCTCCCATAAATTGTAACAAGGCAAACCCATATAGACTAAGTAATTTCACTTGTAAAATAATATGAAGCACATCCACAGAATATGACATCACCAGGCTGGGGTACCTGCTCTTCATATTAAATCCCTGAGAGTGGCTTCTAGCACTCTACCAGTAAAACACCAATGAAGTTGTTGAGGTGAAACTCTTTATTATCCATGGATGTTTTATTTGTAATTATCTCCATGTACTTTGTAAAAGGATTTAGTAAATCAACATACTTGTTAACCATTTCATCAATGTCATTATTTTCATCACATTGGTTAATATGTAAATATTGTTTTGCCATTAGCTTACATGTATCTGTATTTCGGCGAAATAAAAATTACTTGTACTACACGTTTGTTGGAAAGTGCATGATTGAGTTTCTTATAATAATGTCTTTTCTTCACAGTGAGTTTCTTAAAACCCAAATTCAAATTATCAGCCAACTAATTACAGGGTAGGTGATGTATTGTTGTCTTGTATGTATGTCCGGAATTCTTGTTTGCAAAACTCATTCTGCATTAAGGAACCAGTTTCTCAATCTTGACCATTAACAAGTGAACATGCACATATTTCCTTAATTTTAAATTAAATTTTTACCAAGTCATATCCCCTTCAGCCTAGACGATATAATATAGATTGCTGTGTGAGATTCTTGTGTGTGCATTTCTTTCTGCCTTAATAAACTGCATATCTCCAAATTTTCAGTCATTGACTATTTTAACCAGGTTTTCTCTCCATCAACTTGGAAGATTTAAGGTGCCATATAAGTAATGAGAGACAAACTTACTATGAAAATCCCATGTCTGAAATTCATAAAATGCAAATAAATTTTACACATATTATTGGAGATGGGCAGTATACCAATATACCGAAAAACGGAACCGATACCAAATTCATGGGAATACTGAAAAACCAAACCCAAACCATCGGTGTTTTCAAATTTGCCAACATTTGCTATTTATAAGGCCTTGTTATGGTTTGATTGCAGTTGAAATATTCATTTTCATGAAAGAATTGATTGACTGTCAAATAAATTCAACCCATTTGGGTTGGGTCATTGTCCCGAATTCCTACTGGACTACAACCTGTACATGTCCAGTTGCTTGGCAGTGATTTCTAGTCAAGTTTTGGCTGCCTTAACATGCAGCCAAGACTTTACAAGAAATCAATACCAAGTGATTTGTCTGTTGTCAGCAGTGCCTCTTAATGATGGCATGTTAAGGATGCATGCTCTTGAGATCACAAAAGCCTGAAATAGACCTTATATACACCTGGAACTTAATTAAGCACCCCCTGAAATGTTTCATGACAGAAAAGTTGCTGTTACTCATTATGTTTTGATTGCTATGTCTTGCAGTACATTTCATCTAGTGAAACATGGTGTTTCTGGTCAATAGCGTACCTCGAACACATTGCCTCGTCCACGTGAAGCATGCTCCTCACAAATGTCACAACAAACACTCATCCACATGCATTATCTGGGTATAAAACAAGAAAATTTGTCACTTCTTTTACCAGTATATGTTGACATGGCAAGGAGGAGACTGTCAGAAGTACTAAGATGGCAAATTGTTGACATGCATGCAACAGGCATGTCATTCAAAGCTATTGGAAGGCAGCTTGGCTATAGTCATTCTGTCAACAGCAGACTTATCTGAAAACATCAACAAACCAATTATGTTAAGGACCGACCAAGGCCTAGACAACCCCAAAAGACCTCTCCTTTGGAAGATCGGAGTCCAGCACGCCTCGTGAACCCTTTGCTTCAAGTGGGGTTTTGAAACGCCTTTGCTCCCCACCAGGCATTTGTGCAACAGAATTGTCCGAAGCCGTCTCAAAGCACTGGGTATGAGGTCCAGAAGGGTCATCAAACGTCCAGCTCGGTCCGTTCAGCATCAAAAACGACGTTTGGAGTGGTGTATGGCACGACAACATTGGAATCTCTGGACGCAGAGGACAGTCCATTGGTAAGATGAGAAGAGGTTCTTGCTTCACATCACAGATGGTTGCATGAGAGTGTGGCGGCATAGAAATACAGCTTACGTGCCCAGGAACATCAGACCTACTATTCCTTATGATGGAGGATCAGTAATGGTCTAGGGATGCCTCTCATGATTGTAAACTTGATATGGTGACAGTACCTGGGAATCCCAATGGTCATTAGTACATCCGGAAGTCTGGGGATGCCTCTCATGATTGTAAACTTGATATGGTGACAGTACGTGGGAATCCCAATGGTCATTAGTACATCCGGGACATTCTCAATTTGGTTATTGTGCCTCATTTTGACAACCAACCGTTGGCTACTCGCCCTGTATTCATGGACGACTAGAGCTGAAATGGTTAATCGATTAACCGATGATCAACATCGTGATCGATCAAAAAAGTCCTTGATCAATTAACCGTTACCTTTGAACTACCGCATTACGGGTGTTAACACTGTACCCCCCTCCCAGCTCACGTAGACATTGCCAAACTCCCTCATCGGCGAGTTGTTGGTTTCAAAAGCATGCAGTTCTCGCTATGACGTCAAAACATCAGTGAAGTCTGCATGTGTTTTATCCTGATAACGTTAACATTGTCATTTCCAGTTTCCGTATTTTCATGCAACTCTCTCCCTCAGTGGTGACGTTGAGTGCGAGATTTCATTAGATACCACCTCCCAGTGGTGTCATCCACTTAATCCCATACTCACTTTCAGGGCACCATACACCAGGCCTTCGTTCGATAATCTCGGTTACATTTTATAGGCACGTTCTAAAGTAAAACTCAGTATTGGCATTGTCAGCACTGCATTTGATCATCGGTGTTAGAATGTTAAGTATCCTATGTCCCAGCAATTCCATTAACAAATACGAGTGTGACGTCATATGAATGGGACGGATACACCATAAGATTGACAGATATATATATAATATATGGTCGCCATTTCAGTCATTTCAATTGCAGATCAAATCAAGTCGAACAAGAAAACAAGTGTGTAGGGGGGGGGGGGGGGGGCAAAACAACAGTTATAACATGGGTACTGTTGGGAATGTTAAGAGCTATGCAGGCTCGGCAATTTCAGGAGAGCGATTTTTTAGCTCTCCTTACTGCCCTCCTGAAAGAATTAAGGAGAGCGAAAAATTGCCCTCCTAAATATTTTGGTCTGGGATGATTGAGATTACATGTATTATGCTCACATTAAATTTTTGTTGTAAAGCAAAAATGTAATTTAACTTCGAAGTCACATAACATCACGTAATTTCATTTTGAAAGTGGTTTAGTGGTAAAAGGTAATGGCTGCAACCATACCCAAACAGTTGCAATCATTTGAAGCAAAATGGGTCACAGCAATATTTTTTTTTCTGTCAGTTTCAAGTTCAACAACTGACATCACAGTTTGAGGGGTAATTATTCAAGGAATATTGACACTATAATATACTACCATTACTACTATCCTGTCACTTGAAGCACTTGCACCACGATGTGACTGTAGGTTCAAGCAGACCTGTTGTCCAAGAAAGTCATATGGCTACCACTACCACCTTCAACCCCCCTTGGGGGGTTGAAGGTGGTAGTGGTAGGCGTATGACTTTCTTGGACAACAGGTCTGGGTACATACACAGGTCTTGTCAAGTGTGTGTTCGGTTGTTGAGTGAGACATCTAGATGTCTAAGAGATTTCGCTTTACCTTAGTAAGGTTAATAAAATCACTGATGTAGTCTGTTGGTTTCAGTTTCAATGAGTTCGTTCAACTGGATACTTAAAATGCTATGTAAAGCTAATTGCTCTCCTAAGCTGATTGAGGAGAGCGATTTTTTGCCCTCCTGCATTTTTCAGAATGCCAGGCCTGGCTATGCCTCTATTTAACTTATTAATTATTGAGTTGTTTGGTTCATGACGTTCTCAAAGTAGCTGCAAGTCTGCTGCTTCGCCTGAAAAGAACAATCGATGCCACCGAAACTAATTCTGTGTGCAGAATCACTGAGCTAGATGCGACATGCGCACTGCAAGCGAGTCATTGTTATTTGTACACACCCCACATCAACAAAACTTCAAAGCTGCTGGCAGTCTGGAACTGGAAGACAATGCAGACACACATAATTTTGTTTTAACTATAGCCTTTCCAGTTTCCAGAGCACATCACACTGCACATGTTTCCTGGGGCCTGGTGCAAAGCTGCAAGGACGATCGTGTGCTCCTAAAAATCGAAGGTCTGCTGCTGCAATATGCTTACCTGGGATTATGCACATTAACTGCTCTTTTGTTTCTGCACATGCCACATGGGTAAATCTTAGGCCATGAATGATGTTTCTCTTTCATATTATTAAAATTCCTTTGTGATACGGAATAGAATACAGCATGCAAATTGCGTGCTGACGTACTTGTTCAATCATGTGAACGTTACACTGTATCAATAGCCAGAAAATGGAATATTATTAAGACTGTAAATCATCAACAGCGCAGCAGCTATTCAGTGATCTATTGGGACAACTGATTAATCAGTTAACCAAGGTTAATCCATGTAATTGATTATTAATCGATCAAGAAAACCCATGAACCGTTTCAGCTCTATAGACGACAATGCAAGGCCACATTGTTTCCATGCTGTGAGAGCATTCCTTCAGAACGTTGCTATTACAACACTAACTTGGCCTGTAATGAGCCCCGATTTGAATCCCTTAGAACACATCTGGGTCTTTCTTGGATGTCGTGTGCAAGCAAGGGATACACCTGAACAGAATTTGGCCGATCTGGAAGCTGCATTGCATGAGGAATGGCAGCAGTTACCTCTCAGCCATATCAGAAGGCTCACTGGTAGCATTAGGAGGAGGGTTCAGGCTGCCATCTGGGCACGTAGTGGATACACTCACTACTGACGTCGGACACCGCCATTGTCTTCAGGAGATCACAAGATACATTTTTTGTCAGTAGTTTCCGGCATTGTTTCATCATGGACTGTTCCAGTATCATACTTTTTGAGAGAACATTTTTCCATCAAAAACATTAGTGACAGACGTGTAATTAGCACCCTTAAAATACTGCATATTTTAATCATTGTGTTGTCTTTCGTTTATCAGTAGACCATTCTTTCCGCAAATGATCACTTTTGGCCATCTGAAAGAGAGCATGAAAGTAATGACAGTTTCACCACTGCAAAAAAAACAAAACGGGGGTGCTTAATTAAGTTCCAGGTGTATAAGTTGAGGTGTGTTTGGAACAAGTCACAAAATTACTGTAGATATGGTTTGTATTGGCAAAAGAAGGGCAAATGATGAGCTCATTGGCAATGGCATTTGTGGTGCTTTTGTAAAATGATACAAGAACAACTTATTCTGTAATTTCCTTGTGCGAATTTGGTACTATCTGCAATTCTCAGTCAAGGCAGATTGTGAATCCTAAACCAATACCGTGGTATATCCCCACAAAAATGCCAAAATTGACACCGAACTCAAAATTCCAATACTGACCATCTCTACATATTATACACAAAAATTGAGGTTATGACATTTCGAATCCAAAAAAAAATACATGCTTTTGACTTGCACACAAATTTACGAACTGATCTGATGAATGTTCTCGAACATGATCACTTACTATTGAACATGCACATATATCAGAATTTACAATTCACAATAATTTTAGTCAAGCTATCTCCTCGTGAACGTTGATTTAATACAGATGCCTATAAAATCTGTGTGCAACTCATCATACATAATGAATCCTTAGATTTCGATGAAACTTTATATATAATGACTTGTATGTGGACATGTGCATATTTTAAAATTTCCACGCTGTAGCAATTTTGACCAACTTTCCTCGCCTTGAATTTTGATTTAATCTTGGTTGCTTTATGAAAAGGTTCACATCTCTGATGACTGAACTGATTTTGATAAAATTTATCTGTCATTCCTTGATACAAATGAATGTAAACTCATCGCCACACTTAAGCGGCACATTTAGAGGGACTTTCTAGAAAGGCAGAATTGGTGTAGTCATTGCATTGTTGTAGTTCCAGTTGGAAGAGAAGCTTACTTTCGTTTTGCAGAGTACCAGTTGTTGATATTTGGCTTTGAGCTTCCTTTGAAAGGATATATTCAAATGGTGGAAAATCCCAAATTGGTTTCGTTATGGGGATCCCATCTTTTAACTCCTTGCTTGCTGCTGGTGGATATTCCTGCCCAGGAAGCAAATCTCAAACCTGAGCACTCTTAACCAAATTGGCGCATACAAACGGAACCAACCTTTTGACCAGAGATTACTTGAGCAAAACTTAAAAGAATTGTTCATCATATCTAGGCATGGCTGCTTTATAGTAGCCATGACTAGATTTGATGAAAAATATTTTTAAAATACCAGGTAGCTTAAGGGTTGTGGGTAATGATAGAGGTGGGGAACATTTGAAGTTTTTATTCTCACAACTGAACGTCCAAATGCTTCCATGTTTGACATAAGATATCTTTGTAAGGATGATTTCTATTTTTTTTTTTTAAGACAAGACCCCAAAGTAATCATGCTCTCGCATTTTAACATTGGGTAGTAGAAACATTTTTTGTTTAAAAATCCTACTGAACCAAAGCTTCCCTATTTGATGTATAGCCTATTTGTAGTGGTGTGGTGATTTACAAGCGTGTTCAAATCAAACTTCTGGGATCATATTTAGGGGTAACATGGGCAGGATTTTTCACCATTTTTATGTGTACCCATACTATGTATGGTACACATAATGCCGGCATCCGGGGTGACCATCCTTTGTCCGTCTGTCCGTCCGTCCGGCATCCGTATCCATTTTCTTTGGCATTCGATAACTTGAAAAATATTGCTTGGATTGTCAAGTTACTTTATATTTGTGTTCAGGTTACTGATGTGCCGAGCTGTATAGTTTTTGGTGTAAATCTGGTATTTTGATCTCGAGATATTAACCCTTTATCCTTCAAATTGAAAATTTCTCCAATCCCTTTGGCATTCCATAACTTGAAAAATATTGCTTGGATTGTCTAGTTACTTTATATTTGTGTTCAGGTTACTGATGTGCCGAGCTGTATAGTTTTTGGTGTAAATCTGATATTTTGATCCTGAGATATCAACCCTTTATCCTTCAAATTGAAAATTTCCCCAATCCCTTTGGCATTCGATAACTTGAAAAATATTTCTTGGATTGTCAAGTTACTTTATATTTGTGTTCAGGTTACTGATGTGCCGAGCTGTATAGTTTTTGGTGTAAATCTGATAATTTAATCCTGAAATATTAACCCTTTATCCTTCAAATTGAAAGTTCCTCCAATCCCTTTGGCATTTGATAACTTGGAAAATATTGCTTGGATTGTCAAGTTACTTTATATTTGTGTTCAGGTTACTGATGTGCCGAGCTGTATAGTTTTTGGTGTAAATCGGATAATTTGATCCTGAGATATTAACCCTTTATCCTTCAAATTGAAAATTCCTCCAATCCCTTTGGCATTCGATAACTTGAAAAATATTGCTTGGATTGTCTAGTTACTTTATATTTGTGTTCAGGTTACTGGTGTGCCGAGCTGTATAGTTTTTGGTGTAAATCTGATGATTTGATCCCGAGATATTAACCCTTTATCCTTCAAATTGAAAATTCCTCCAATCCCTTTGGCATTCAATAACTTGAAAAATATTACTTGGATTGTCAAGTTACTTTATATTTGTGTTTAGGTTACTGATGTGCCGAGCTGTATAGTTTTTGGTGTAAATCTGTTATTTTGATCCTGAGATATTAACCCTTTATCCTTCAAATTGAAAATTCCTCCAATCCCTTTTGGCATTCTATAACTTGAAAAATATTGCTTGTATTGTCAAGTTACTTTATATTTGTGTTCAGGTTACTGATGTGCAGAGCTGTACAGTTTTTGGTGTAAATCTGATAATTTAATCTTGAGATATTAACCCTTTATCCTTCAAATTGAAAATTTCTCCAATCCCTTTGGCATTCGATAACTTGAAAAATATTGCTTAGATTGTGAAGTTACTTTATATTTGTGTTCAGGTTACTGATGTACCGAGCTGTATAGTTTTTGGTGTAAATCTGTTATTTTAATCTTGAGATATTAACCCTTTATCCTTCAAATTGAAAATTCCTCCAATCCCTTTGGCATTTGATAACTTAAAAAATATTACTTGGATTGTCAAGTTACTTTATAATTGTGTTCAGGTTACTGATGTGCTGAGCTGTATAGTTTTTGGTGTTAATCTGATAATTTGATCCGGAGATATTAACCCTTTATCCTTCAAATTGAAAATTTCTCCAATCCCTTTGGCAGGAGATAACTCAAAAAATATCAATCCGATTGTCATGTTACTTTATATATTTATTCAGGTTACTGATGTGCTGTGCTGTATAGTTTTTTATATAAATCTGATAATTTGATCCGGAGATATTAACCTTTTATCCATCAAATTAGACACTCCTCCAATCCATTTCTATATGTACCCATACCTTGTATGGTGTACATAATGTCGGCATCCGTGGTGGCCCTCCGTCATACAGCTTTCTACTAGTTGCGCGTATGGGTACACATCTGACTATTTCATCGGTCTATTTTTAAATTCTTGGAAAAAGATTGAAAATTTGTTTGGAAATGTTATTGAAAAGTATGGAAAAAACTTGACATCAGTCAAGCCTTGAAGGTATTGAAAAAGTATGAAAATATTTTTTTAAACAATCCATCTACACAATATTGTCAAGATATTAAAACTTCAACTGGGAAATATTTCCCATAATGCAACTAGGAATTTAACCATTTCATCCTCTTTTGACAAAGCTCAGACAGCTCTCTCACACGAGATTGAATTGGTTAGATACCTGATTACATTATGTGAAAAATAATTTGCGACTTGAAATTGTAGTATTTTGAGTGTATAGAGTTTTAAATGATTTGAAATAAACAGTATTAAAATTCCTAGTAATTTAATAATCTTGCTCTTATCAGAACAAGCAGCTTGACTGAATCACATGAGTGTGAAAAGATTAGATTCTTGTAAATGTTTTTTTTTCGAAGAACACAAGTGAACTTGTTTTTTTATTTGTCCATCCGGAGGCATAACTCTAGAATGCTTTGGTGAATTTTCATGAAACTACAGAAGGGTAAAGACCAATGGACGGCCAAAACTTCACACAAAGGTAAAGACAAAAGGTCAAGGTCACAGAAATGCAAAAACTTAATTCCTTCACAGACTGTATTTGTCTCTCGAGCCATAATTCTCTAATGCATGGATGAATTTCCATGAAACTTCACACTAGGGTAAAAACCAATGGAAGGTCTTTTTGCACAGCAACGCCATGCTCAAGTGACAAAGTTAAAGGTCAAAGAAATATGAAAACTTAATTCACTCGCAGACTCTATTTGTCTGCCATGAGTCATAATTCTATAATGCTTGGGTGGATTTCCATGAAACTTTACACAAGGGTAAAGACCGATGGAAGGTCTGTTGCACAGCAACATCATACTCGAGTGACAAAGGTCAAGGTCACAGGAATTTGAAAACCTAATTCAAGGAATTGGGTTTTTCATCCTGGACTACTGACACTGCAACTTTACATAAAAAAATTGGTATGAAGGTGTCTCAACATAACATATACAAGAAAAATAACATAAGGGCAACACCATACTTGAGTGAGGTCAAGGTCACAGAAGTGTGAAAACTTAATTCTCTCAAGGAATTGGGTTTTTTCTTTCAGAACTCCTGAAAGACAATACGGCTTTAAATATTTGTTTGGTATGAATGTGTAGCAACATAACATACATGGTCAACACTATGCCTGAAAACTTAATTCTCTCACATAATTGGATTTCTCACCCAGAACTACTGAAAAAGACTGCAACTTCAAATAATTGATTTCTATGGAGGTGTAGCAATATAACATATACGGGCAACACCAAGCCCGAGGGACAAAGGTCAGCAACATCATGCTCGAGTGACAGAAAGGTAAAGGTTATAGGAATGTGAAAACTTAATTCTCCTGAGTGATAAAGGTCAGCAACACCATGCTCGATTGACAGGAAGGTCAAGGTCCAACTTTATTTTAACTTGTACCGTATGCCAGTTCAAGTGACATCCGTATGTGTATGGTTCTATTGAGAAAGTTCCAACATATTAGTGGCTGTATCAACCTTATCGAAATAAGGTCAATAAGCTTTTGGCTGCTATGTTCAGATGTATTTAATTTAATTCAAAACCTTATGGACTCTAGTAAGCACCAAATGCAACACAAAACCTTCATTCCAGTATTAAGGCCATTTGGCCATAGTTCAGGGGGAACCATGGCCGGGTGGTCACTGCTGGTCTTGTTTTTAGCTCACCTGACTGAAAGTCAGGGTGAGCTTTTCTTATCACTCTTCATCTGTCGTCCTGTGTGAAGTTGGTGTTTGAGCCTCTTTCTCCTAAACCACTGGCCACATTTTAATTAAATTTCATGTAAGTAGTGGTTATATAGGGGCATTTTGATTTTTATCCAAATTAGGTTTCGGCTCATATTGAGCAGAGATGTGGGGAAAAAATGGCCAAATTTTTTGAAAATCTTCTAATGAACCACCAGTAGCAGAGACTTGATATGTGGAAAACAGAGTCCTTTTGAGGTTTAGAATCAAGTTTGTTCAAGAGAAGTTTGTCGGGCATTATTTGCCTTCGTTATGGGAGGGGCAAGAATTTTTGCCACTCCCAAAATTTCTATTTTCCAAACCGAGAGGCAGATTTGAACCAAATTTGACATGAGGGCTTATTGGGTCATAAGTTCTTAATTTATGCCCAAATTTTTAGCCCAACTGTCGTCCGTCTGTCCGTCTGTCAACAATTGGATACGGCTCAGGCTAGAGGCCGTATTTATGAACCGATCTTTACAAAACTTCTTGGGTACCTTTGTTATGACTGGGACGAGAACAAGTGTTTTTGGGGTGTGGTCCGAACTTCAAGATGGCTGCCAGCCACCATTTTGTACTGACGATGCAGAAATCTGTTTTTTTGTACAGAACTTCCATATGAAAGCTCTGATTTGAATAATTTTTTGTATGAATGTTTAGTACCATGAGATACATTACATATCGTACAGGTTTTTTTTCTTGTGCTTAAATTATGCAAATTAGACTAACTTTGATTTATTTAGTGTTACTTTCAGCACTGTCAGTGCAAATGCTAATACGGCACGGGCTAGAGGCCGCATTTATGAACCGATCTTTACGAAACTTCTTGGGTACCTTTGTTATCACCGTGGAACGAGAACGAGTGTTTTTTGGGTCCGGTCCGAAATTCAAGATGGCCACTGGCAGCCATTTTGTTCAAAATTAGGGGCAATCAGATTTTTGTGCAGAACTTCCACATGAAAGCTCTGATTTGAATATTTTTTTTGTATGAATGTTTAGTACCATGGGATACATCACATATAATACGGGTTTTTTTCTCGTGCAGAAATTATGCAAATTAGATGAACTTTGATTTTTTCAGTGCTACTTACACACAGTAAGTACACATATCAATACGGCTCGAGCTAGAGGCTGTATTTTATCAACCGATCTTCACGAAACTTCTTGGGTACCTCTGTTATCACCTTGGGACGAGAACGAGTGTTTTCTGAGTGCGGTCCAAAATTCAAGATGGCTGCCAGTGGCCATTTTTCACCGAAATTAGGTCTAATCAGTTTTTTGTACACAACTTCTCTACGGCTCAGGCTAGAGGCCGTATTTGTGAATCGATCTTTACGAAACTTCTTGGGTACCTTTGTTATCACCGTGAGATGAGAACGAGTTTTTTTGGGGTGTGGTCCGAAATTCAAGATGGCCACCAGCAGCCATTTTGTACCAAAATTAGTGCAATCAGTCTTTTGTACAGAACTTCTGTATGAGAGTTCTGATTTGAATAAATTTTTTGTATGAATGTTTAGTAACATGGAATACATCACATATAGTACGGGTTTTTTTCTCGTGCAGAAATTATGCAAATTAGATGAACTTTGATTTATTTAGTGTTACTTATACACTGTAAGTGCACATGTCGATACGGCTCAGGCTTGAGGCTGTATTTATCAACCGATCTTTTACGAAACTTCTTGGGTACCTTTGTTATCACCTTGGGACGAGAACGAGTGTTTCTGAGTGCAGTGTTAAATTCAAGATGGCTGCCAGTGGCCATTTTGTACCGAAATTAGGTCCAATCAGTTTTTTGTCACAACATCTATACAGCTCGTATTTGTGAACTGATCTTCACGAAACTTCTTTGGTACCTTTGTTTTCACCTTGGGACAGGAATGAGTGTGTTTTGGGGTGCCTTGGTTATCACTGTAGAACAAATATTTTGGGGTTCAGTCAGACCCACTCTGGGACTTCAAGATTTCCTTTCTAGTTTAGCATCTGACTGTCACCCCCCTTTACAATACTTTACCTATACATTTGTTACAGGCTATGGCCAGTATTTATGTACAGACAGTTACAATACTTTATATGTACCTTTGTTATCAGGTCATTACCTAGATGTTTGTCATTGCTGTGTCACATACTATACATGTACATGTCTTGACAAGTTGAGCTACAGTGTCATTGACACTTTCATTTTTCCTGTCGCCCCATGGGAATTGCTGGAGCTAAAAATAGAAAAAAAATAAAACGCCCATATATCCAAAACTACACGGCACTGAGAATTCTTATTTGATGTGACGCTTCCTTAGGACCAACAGAATGGAATGGTCAAAAAAAATTGCCTTCAGTTTTATCATGGGGTACTATTTGGGGAACTTTGAACAAGTGCTGAGTCAGCATTTTTTAATACTGTGGGTAATGGGAAAAACATGTAAGACTATTCTCTCAAACCACTGCTCCAAAAGCTTTCAAATTGCACATATAACATCTTTGGAAGATTGTTTCACATGTTTATTGAAATCAATTCCTTGGGTCCATATTTGGGGTCTCTATGGGAGCCCAAATGTTTAAATTAGTGCAGTTTGAGGAATATTCTTTAAAAATCTTCTTCAGATCTACCAATAAGAATCTTTTGACATTTAGTTCATATATGGGCTCCCTGTGGGAGCCCGAATTATGACTTAGTTCAGTATGAGGAATATTCTTTAAAAATCTTTTTTTTAGATCCACTGGTCAGAATATTTGGATATTTGGTTTCAGCTTTTCTTAGGAGGAGCAGATGCAACTTGTGGAAATCAATTCTCTGGGTTGATATTTAGGCTACCATGTCAGGTGAGCGCCCTCAGGCCCCCTGGGGCCTCTTGTTCTTTTTACACTGAGGGGTCCGGGTGGGACTTAAAAAATTTTGGACCAAAATCCGCAATTTTTTTTTTTTTAGTTTTTTACACTGAAAATTTGGGGTCCAGGTGGGACTTAGAAGATTTTAGACCAAAATCCGGAAAATTTTTTTGGTTTTTGATGCGTTTCGGTCAATTTTAAGAGAAAAAAAAATTATTTTTTTTACACTGAAAATTTGGGGTCCGGGTGGGACCGGAAATTAGTTTTTTGTTTTTTTATGCGTTTTAAGAAGAAAAAAAAAAAGTTAGGCTGAAAATATTTTGTTTGGGAAAAAAATCTGTTTTTATGCGTTTATCTCAATTTTGGGACGTAAAAGTGCAGGAACTGAAAATAGAAAGAAAATCCTGTGTATTGTGTGGGCAGAATCACTTCATCTAGTTGGTATATGCTTTTCTTAGGAGGGGCGTATGCAGCTTATTCAAGTCCCTGGTTTGAAATTTAGACTACCATGTCAGGTGAATACCCTGACTGGCTGGACTTCACTTTATATCCATGTTGCAGTTATGCTAAGCAATTGTACAGAAATATGTGACCTTAAACACCAATAAATAAGTTCTGTTTTACCAATAAAATAGGGGGTACAGTAACCGGTTCTAGTGAGATCACCGAAGCTAAGCAATGTCAAGCCTGGTTAGTCCTTGGATGGGTGACCATCTAAGTGATCGATTTGGACTCCTGCACTGTGTCCTTGGGCAAGGTACTTAACCCCAATTGTCCACATGGCACGATGACACTGTGCACTAAGGCGTACTGCACATTGATGGTGCTCATGTCTTCAACCAATCAAACCCTGCCTGTGCGGAGTTACGATGTAGGGGAGCTTGCAGCTGCTCGTCGGTGGTTCTCTCTGGGGTATTCCGGCTTCCTCCACCTGTAAAACTGTCACCGACATATAACCTTGGCTGTTAAAGTGTCATTAAACCATAAATAAATACTGATAAAATAGGACCTGGCAATCAACATCTTTGATGGAAATCCTCTCAAGTGGGCAGCATAGATAAATACAATTGTTTGAACTTATGTTATAGCCATGATCTAGTCAAAGATGCTAACAGTGACCTGAAACACAAATAAATAATTAAATATGGAGGTAATGAGGGAAACATTAACCCCTTACCTAACTCAAAAGGCAGACAACACTTTCAAACATAATTCTTGAATACAGTAAAACCTGTCTTGAGAGGCCACCTGTCTTGAGAGACCACATCTACCAGGCACCGATTGGTTTTACTCTATAATGGACCTGCTATGGGAGACCACCTGTCTTGAGAGACCACTGTGACCTGGTACCAACTTGTATTTTTATGCCATAATAGACCTGTCTTAAGAGACCGCCCCTTTGAAAACTGAAACCATGACAAAAACTTTCTACCTGTTCTGGAATTGGAAAATCCATTGTGGTTATACTAACATAATTAAAAGTATTAAAAGCTCTTAATTAGGTTTCAATTGCTAACTCATTAAAGATTGAGATGTTTTTATAAGACCCCTGTGAAAAGATTAGAATTATTGCTGAATAAACAATTTCATACATTCCTGAAATGTGACAGATAGGAATAAAAATAAATTTGTGTTGAAAATCTTTTTGTAACAAATTGAAATGGACTGTTATAAAAATTATAAAAATAAATTAGTGTTGAAAATCTTCAATGAAGATTTTCAACACTAATTTATTTTTATAATTTTTTATAACAGTCCATTTCAATTTGTTACAAAAACTTCATAAAAAAGAGCAACTACAAAGTAATTACAAAAATCCATTCTTCTCCATTTCTGAATTTTGTGGTTGGTTATTCACTGACTTGAGAAAACCTGAAACCTGTTATGAGAGACCACCTGTCTTGAGAGACCACTTTTGTGCGGCCCAAAGGGCGGTCTCTCAAGACAGGTTCTTCTGTAACTATTTTTCAGCTCACCTTGACTCAGTCAAGCTGAGCTTATCTAATCGCTCTCCGTCCGTCCTCAGTCAACACCATGTTTTGGTCCTCTCCTCCAAAACTGCAGAGCCAATTCAAGTGAAAGTTTGTGTGAGTGATTGTCTCAAAGGGGCGTTGGCATTTTTTTTTTTGTTCGGAAGGGGGGTAAAATCTTCTCATTAAGCAGTGGGTACAATGACTTGATATTTGTTATGGAGCTTCTTTTTGAGGCGTAGAATCAAGTTTGTTCAAACAAAGTTACTGAAGTAATATTTGGCTTTATAATGGGAGGGGTTAGATTTTTGGCCCCACCCGAAATTTCTATTTTCTGAACCGATGGTCCGATTTGAGCCAAATTTGGCATGTGGTATTATTGGGTCATAAGTACTTGACTCGTGCAATAAAAAAAATTTATGCATCCCCATGGGAACCCCAGAAGCTAAAAATAGAAACATTTTCAAACGCCCATACTTCCTAAACCACAGAGAACAGAGAGCTCTTATTTGGTATGAAGCATCCTCAGGACCAGTAGAATTGAATGTTAAAAAATTGCCATCGGTTGTGTTGGGGTGTTCTGTAGAGGGCATCGAAAAACTACTGAGTCTGCATATTTGCAAAAATTGAAAAAATCTTTTCTCCAGAACCATTGGTCAGAATCTTTTGATATTTGGTATACAGCATCCGTGGGGAGGGGAGGGGTGTTGGGCAGATACAAGTTTGTTAAAATGAAATCCAGTTGTTAGCTCACCTGACTGAAAGTCTGTGTGAGCTATAGTGATCACTCGTCATCTGTCTGTCGTCCGTAAACATGGTGTTTGCGTCATCTCAAAAACTGCTGAACCGATTTAAGTGAAATTTGGGATGCTTGTTTGTTATGACATCGCATTTGGATTTTGTTCAAATCAAGTTGCCCCACCCCTCAGTGGGTCAAAGCCCAAAAAGTATGCCAAACTCTTAAAAAATCTTCTAATGAACCAGCAGTAGCAGAGACTTGATATTTCGTGTGCAGCTTCTTTTTGAGGTGTAGACTCAGATTTGTTCAAGAGAAGTTTGTGGGGCTATATTTTTGCCCCGCCCAAAATTTCTATTTTCCAAACCGAGAGGCCGATTTGAACCAAATTAAATTTAAAACGCCCATATCTCCAAAACTACACGGCACTGAGAATTCTTATTTGGTGTGAAGCTTCCTTAGGACCAACAGAATGGAATGGTCTAAAAAAAAAAAGGTCTATCGGTTTTATCATGGGGTACTTTTTCGGTACTTTTGAAAAAATGCTGAGTCAGCATTTTTTAACACTGTGGGTAATGGGAAAACATTTAAAACTCATCTTCTCCCAAACCACTGCTCCAAAAGCTTTCAAATTTCACATATAACATCTTTGGAAGATTGTTTCACATGTTCATTGAAATCAAATCCACGTGTGCATATTTGGGCTCTCTTTTGGACCCCAAATGTTTAAATTAGTGCAGTATGAGGAGTATTCTTTAAAAATCTTCTGCAGATCCTTCAATCAGAATCTTTTGATATTTGGTATGCTGCATCCTTAGGGGGTGAGGTTCAAGTTTGTTCAAGCCAAGTCCCTGGGTTCATATTTGGGCTTCCTGTGGGAGCCCGAATTGTACCAGAATTTCGATTTTCGGAACTGAGAGGTGAACCAAATTTGATATGCAGACTTATTGGGTCATAAGTACTTACGTTATGCCAAAAAAATGTTTCTCGTCACCCCATGGGAACCGCAGGAGCTAAAATAGAAAATATTTAAAATGCCCATATCTCCAAAACTACATGGCATTTTGAGAATTTTTATTTTGTGTGAAGCTTCCTTAGGAACAGCAGAAAGGAAGGAATGGTGCCATCGGTTTTATCATAGGGTACTTTTCCAGGAGTTTGAACAAATGCGGAGTCATCATTATTTAACACTGAGTGATGGGAAAAACAAAGAATCGTCTTCTCCCATACCACATATAAAATCTTTGGAAGATTCATTCACATGTTTGTTGAAATCAAATCCCTGGGTCCATATTTGGGCTCTGTATGGGAGCCCAAATGTTCAGATTGGTGCAATATGAGGAATATTCTTTAAAAATCATCTTCTTCCGATCCACCATTCAGAATCTTTTGATATTTGGTATGCAGCATCCTTAAGGAGGTAGTTTCAAGTTTGTTGAAGCCAAGTCCCTGGGTTCATATTTGGGCTCCCTGTGGGAGCCGAATTATAACTTAGTTCAATATGAGGAATATTCTTTAAAAATCTTTTTTTTTCAGATCCACCGGTCAGAATTGTTTGATATTTGGTATGAGCTTTTCTTAGGAGGGACAGATGCAACTTGTTCTAATCAATTCCTTGGGTGGAAATTTAGGCTACCATGTCAGGTGTGCGCCCTCTGTGGCCTCTTGTTTTATCTGGGCCGAATACAGGAGCCCACATTTTTAGCTTAGGGCAATATGGGAATATTCTTTAAAACTCTTCTTCTTCAGAACCACAAGTCAGAATCTTTTAATGTTTGGTATACATCATTCTTAAGACGGTCAGATTCAAGATTGTTCAAACCAAGTCCTAGGTTAATATTCAGGCTTCCTATGGAAGCCCAAATTTTAACTTAGTTCAATGTGGGGGATAATTTTTAAAAATCTTCTTCAGATCCATCAGTCAGAATGCTGTCATATTTGGTATACAACATCTCTAGGGGGGGTCAGATTGAAGTTTGTTCAAATCGGGTCCCTAGGTTTTTTTTAATATATATATTTTAACGTCGTTCAATGTGGGGGATAATTTTTAAAAATCTTCTTCAGATCCATCAGTCAGAATGCTTTTCATATTTGGTATACAACATCTCTAGGGGGGGGGGGGGGGGGTCAGATTGAAGTTTGTTCAAATCGGGTCCCTAGGTATATATTTGGGCTCGCTATGGTAGCCCATATTTAGTGCAATACGAGGAAATTTTTAAAAAAATCTTCTTCAGATCCACCAGTCGGAATGCTTTCATATTTGGTATGCAACATCTCTAGGGGGATCAGATTCAAGTTTGTTAAATTCGAGTGCCTGGGTTAATATTTGGGCTCCATATGGGAACCTGAAATTTAACTTGGTACAATATGAGGAAATTTCTTCAAAAATCTTCTTCGGATTCACCTGTCAGAATCCTTTCATATTTGGCTTACAACATCTTAAGGGGAGTCAGATTCAGGTTTGTTCAAATTGGTTCCCTTGGTTAATATTTGCGCTCCCTATGGTAGCCCGAATTCTAACTTATGCAATATTAGGAAATTCCACCAGGGAGTGCAGTGGCTCAGTGGTAGGCTGTTGGACTTCCATGCTAAAGGTCCCGAGTTCGATCCCCGTCCGGGATGACCCACATTGTGTTCTTGATCCTGGTTGCCTACATAGGGGCACAATGACGCCATGTACTAAAGCGTACTGCACGCTGATGGTGCACATGTCTTCAACCGCTGTAACCTTGCTTGAGCAGAGTTTGAACAGTTAGAATGTTGAGCTGACAGTTGCTCTGTGGTTCTCTCCGGGTACTCCGGCTTCCTCCGCCCGTAAAACTGTCACGGTCACGATTAGCCATTGTGCATAATTATGTGACCTTAAACACCAATAAATAAATAATTCAGATCCACCAGTCAATGCTTTCATATTTGGTATACAAAATCTCTTGGGTGGTCAGATTCAACTTTTTTTCAAATCAAGTGTCTGGGTTAATATTTGGGCTCCCTATGGAAGCCGGAATTGGCCATGTAGCTGAAGAATTAGAAAATTTGTATTCAGTACCCTTTAGATGTGTGTTACTAAGATTAATCCACATAGGTTGTATCAGTGGCTTCATAGGGGAGCTCCACGTTTTACATTATGATCAACTGAAGAAAAGGCATGATGCTCGGACTATTTTTGTCACTCCTGAGGGGTTCAAGGATTGACAATGTATCCTATGGAGATGGATTGCTTAATGTAAACTCAATCTTGGACTCTGTTTATATCGTGTTCTGTTCAAGGTGAGCGCTTCAGGCCCTGTGGGGCCTCTTGTTTCAATTTTAATGTAGTTTATGACCCTTTATTGGAACTTGCTCAAACGAGCTCATTCTAATGAGGGGCCATAGGCTGGTTTTTTAGGCAAAAAATGAAAATTGAATGGTGATTTTTGCGAGTACAACTGTAACACTGGTTGGTTTTGAACGTTATGTTGGGTAAAGGGTTAAATAAATCTCCCAATACTCTGGTCTAAATAATTTGACATGTATAACATCATTGTAATGAGCATTTACAAGTTTATAGACTTGAAGCCACTGGTGGGGGCAATTGGACCTTTTCCACCCTTACCCCCATTCTGAGATGGTAATGTGTGTGTGAAAGACTAAAAAAAAAACCTGCAATACAGGGGGACCCTGTTAATTGAATAACCACTTTTTCAGTGAAAATTATTAATTAAAATGGAGTATTCATTTATCAGGGATTTGGTCACTTTCCTGTATTCGAGATATAAACTGCATTTATTTCATATCTTGTTTGACAGAGCTCATGGGGCTTTGTCAAACAAGATATAATAGATTAAATGGCTTTATCAGATGCAAGATTTTTTAGTTCAACTTGACAATGTGTCTTTGGGGCAATGTCTAGATGGGAGCTATCGATTTTTTTCGAATTTGGTTTAAAAAATGGCCACCAGTGGCATATAAATTCTCAATAATTCCATTAGCACAACCAACAGGCCACGTTGCTCACTCAGTCTTTTTCAAATTTCAAATGTAGGTTTGGTGTAATGTCTAGATGGAAGCTATTGATTTTTTCTGAATTTTGTTGAAAAACATGGCTGCCAGTGACCATCTTGGATTTGTCATATAAGCTGTCAACAATTCCATTAGCAGACCCAACAGGCCGTACCTCTCACTAGATCTTTTCAAATTTTGTATGTAACGTTGGTACGATGCCCAGATGGGAGTTATCAAATTTTTCTGCTTTCTGTTGAAAAAGATAGCCGTCACCGGCCATCTTGGATTAACTTAAAAAGCCTTTAGTACATCCAACAGGCCCCATCCCTCACCCAATTTTTAGCTTAACTTGATATAGTCAAGATAAGCTATTGCCATCACGCGTGCGGAAGTCTGTGACGTCTGTTCACATTTTCCTTTAGCACGGGCTACACCCCGCAGTTCTTGTCTGCTCGTCACGAAATTTCATATGCAGGTTTGGGGTCATGTCTAGATGAGAACGTCCCCTTTTGGTCGCGATCGGGCAACCGGTATGGCTGCCCGAGCCCAAAACCCGAAAACCATTAGCACAGTCTACAGGTCGTATTTATGAAGGGATTTCATTGTAACTTGGTAGGATGCCTCTGTATAATGCCTAGATGAGAACGTCCCCTTTTGGGCATGATCTATCAACCGTGATGGCTGCCCAAGTCCGAAACCCAAAAACTTTTAGCACAGTCTGCAGGTCATGTTTAATGTGGAGGGATTTCATTGTAACTTCGTAGGATGACTCCTTATGATATCTAGATGAGAATTTCCCCATTTGGGCATGATCTGCCAACCGTGACGACTGCCCGAGCCGAAAACCTTTAGCACAGTCTACAGGTCATGTTTATTGATGAATTTCATTGTAACTTGGTGGGTTGACTTCATACAATGTCTAGATGAGAACGTCCCCTTTTGGGCGTGATTGGGCAACTGTGACGGCTACAGGGTCCCACAGCCCGAAAACCTTTAGCACAGTCTAGAGGTCATATTTATGAAGGGATTTCATTGTAACTTGGTAGGATGACTCCAAATAATGTCTAGATGAGAACGTCCCATTTTGATCGCGATCATGCAGCCTTGTTGGGTGCCCGAGCCCAGAAACCTTTAGCATAGGCAAAAGGTCATATTTATGGAAGGATTTCATTGTAACCTGTTTGGTTGACTCCATGTAATGCCTAGATGATGACATCCCCTTTTGGTCGTGATTGGTCAGTTGTGATGGCTACTAGTGCCCGAAGCCCTAAAACCTTGAGCACAGTCTACAGGTCATATTTATGAAGGGATTTCATTGTAACTTGGTAGGATGACTCCAAATAATGTCTAGATGAGAATGTCCCATTTTGGCCATGATCATTGAGCCTTGATGGGTGCCCGAGCCCAAAAACCTTTAGCATAGGCAAAAGGTTATTAGCTCACCTGACTGAAAGTCAGGGTGAGCTTTTCTTATCACTCTTCGTCCGTCCGACGTCCTGCGTGAAGGTGGTGTTTGAGTCTCTCTCCTAAACCACTGGCCACATTTTAATTAAATTTCATGTAAGTGGTAGTTATATAGGAGCATTTTGATTTTTATCCAAATTAGGTTTCGGCTCACATTGAGCAGAGGTGTGGGGAAAAAATGGCCAAATTTTTTGAAAATCTTCTAATGAACCACCTGTAGCAGAGACTTGATATGTGGTATACAGAGTCCTTTTGAGGTTTAGAATCAAGTTTGTTCAAGAGAAGTTTGTCGGGCATTATTTGCCTTCGTTATGGGAGGGGCAAAAATTTTGGCCACGCCTAAAATTTCTATTTTCTGAACCGTGAGGTTGATTTGAACCAAATTTGATATGAGATGATAATGGGTCATAAGTAGTTGATTGATGCAAAAAAAAATTTCTCATTGCCCCGTGGGAACCTCAGGAGCTAAAAATAGGAAAAACCTTAAAACTGCCATATCTCCAAAACTACACGGCACAGAGAATTCTTAATTTGTATAATGCCTACTTTTATCCAGTAGAATAGAATGGTTAAAAAAAATCCCTATCGGTTTGATCACAAGGTACTTTTTTCAGGACTTTGAAAACGTGCTGAGTCAGCACTTTTTAACACTGTAGGCAATGGGAAAAAGATTTAAAAATCTTCTTCTCCAGATCCAGCAGGCAGAATCTTTTGATATTTGGTATGCAACATTGTAGGGTGGATCTGATTCAAGTTTGTTCAAATCGGCCCCCTGGGTTCATATTTGGGCTCAGTATAGGAGCCCGATTTCGAGCTTTGGTGCATTTCGGGCAAATTTCTTCAAAAATCTTCTTCTCCAGATCCAGCAGGCAGAATCTTTTCATATTTGGTATGCAACATTGCGGGGTGGATCTGATTCAAGTTTGTTCAAATCGGCCCCCTGGATTCATATTTGGGCTTACCATAGAAGCCCGAATTTGAACTTGGTGCATTTCAGGCAAATTTATTAAAAAATCTTCTTCTCCAGATCCAGGAGGCAGAATCTTTTGATATTTGGTATGCAACATTGTGGGATGGATCTGATGCAAATTTGTTCAAATCGACTCCCTAGATTCATATTTGGGCTCACTATAGAAGCTCGAATTCGAACTTAGTGCATTTCAGGCAAATTTCTTAAAAAATCTTCTTCTCCAGATCCAGCAGGCAGAATCTTTTGATATTTGGTGTGCAACATTGTGGGGTGGATCTGATTCAAGTTTGTTCAAATCGGCTTCCTAGATTCATATTTGTGCTCACTATAGAAGCTTGAATTCGAACTTAGTGCATTTCAGGCAAATTTCTTAAAAAATCTTCTCCAGATCCAGCAGGCAGAATCTTTTCATATTTGGTAAGCAACATTGTGGGGTGGATCTGATTCAAGTTTGTTAAAATCGGTCCCCCTGGGTTTATATTTGGGTTCAGTATAGGAGCCCAAATTTGAACTTAGTGCATTTCAGGCAAATTTTTTAAAAACTATTCTTCTCCAGTTCCAGCAGACAGAATCTTTTGATATTTGGTATGCAACATTGTGGGGGTGGATCGGATTCAAATTTGTTCAAATCGGCTCCCTAGATTCATATTTGGGTTCACTATAGAAGCTCGAATTCGAACTCAGTGCATTTCAGGCAAATTTCTTAAAAGTCTTCTTCTCCAGATCCAGCAGGCAGAATCTTTTCATATTTGGTATGCAACATTGTGGGGTGGATCTGATTCCAGTTTGTTCAAATCGGCCCCCTGGATTCATATTTGGCTCACTATAGAAGCCCAAATTCGAACTTAGTGCATTTCAGGCAAATTTCTTAAAAAATCTTTTGGTTTGGTTTGCAACATTGTGGGGTGGATCAGATTGAAGTTTGTTCAAATCGGCCCCCTGGGTTTATATTTGGGCTCAGTATAGGAGCCCAAATTTGAACCTAGTGCATTTCAGGTAAATTTCTTTGAAAATCTTATCAAGATCCAGCAGGCAGAATCTTCTGATATTGGGTATGCACCATGCTTGGGGGGGGGGGGGGGGGGGGGGGGGGAGAGATTCAAGTTTGTTCAAGCCAAGTCCCTAGGTTCATATTTGGGCTCACTGTGGTAGCCCGAATTATAACTTAGTTCAAAATGAGGAATTTTCTTTAAAAATCTTCTTCAGATCCAGCAGTCGGAATGTTTTGATATTTGGTATGCAGCATCCTTAGGGGGGTGAGATTTAAGTTTGTTCAAACCATGTACCTAGGTCCATATTTGGACTCACTGTGGGAGCCCGAATGATAACTTAGTTCAAAATGAGGAATTTTCTTTAAAAATCTTCTTCAGATCCATCAGTGGGATTGTTTTGATATTTGGTATGCAGGAGCACAGTCTATTTATGAAGGGATTTCATTGTAACTTCGCAGGATCACTCCAGATGATGCCCAGATGAGATTGTCCCCTTTGGTTGCGATCATTCAACCATGATGGCTGCCCGAGCCCGAAAACCTTTAGCACAGTCTACACGTCATATTTATGAAGGAATTTCATTGTAACTTCGCAGGATCACTCCAGATGATGCCCAGATGAGGTTGTATCCTTTGGTTGTGATCATTCAACCATGATGGCTGCCCGAAAACCTTTAGCACAGTCTACAGGTTATATTTATGAAGGGATTTCATTGTAACTTGGTAGGTTGACTTCATATAATGTCTAGATGAGAACGTCCCTTTTTGGACACGATTCGGCAAATGTGACGGCTTCAGGGGCCCAAAGCCCGAAAACCTTTAGAACAGTCTGCAGGTCATAATTATGAAGGGATTTCATTGTAGCTTGGTAGGATGACTCCAAATAGTGTCCAGATGAGAATGTCCCCTTTTGGTTGCGATCATTCAACCATGATGGCTGCCAAAGCCCAAAAACCTGTAGCACAGTCTACAGGTCATATGTATGAGGGGATTTCATTGTAACTTGGTATGATGACTCCAAACAATGTCTAGATGAGAACGTCTCATTTTGATTGCGATCATTCAGCCTTGATGGGTGTCCGAGCCCAAAAACCTTCAGTATAGGTAAAAGGTCATATTTATGGAAGGATTTCATTGTAATCTATTAGGTTGACTCCATATAATGCCTAGATGATGACATCCCCTTTTGGTCGTGATTGGTCAGCTGTGATGGCTACAAGTGCTCGAAGCCCAAAAACCTTGAGCACAGTCTACAGGTCATATTTATGAAGGGATTTCATTGTAACTTCGTAGGATCACTCCAGATGATGCCCAGATGAGATTGTTTCCTTTGGTTGCGATCATTCAACCATGATGGCTGCCCGAGCCGGAAGCCCGAAAACCTTAAGCACAGTCTACAGGTCATATTTATGAAGGGATTTCATTGTAACTTGGTAGGTTGACTTCATATAATGTCTAGATGAGAACGTCCCCTTTTGGACATGATTGGGCAACTTTGACGGCTAAAGGTGCCCGAAGCCCGAAAAACTTTTGCACTGTCTACATGTCATATTTATGAAGGGATTTCATTGTAACTTAGTAGGATGACTCCAAATAATGTCTAGATGGGAACGTCCCATTTTGGCCGTGATCATTCAGCCTTGATGGGTGCCCGAGCCTAAAAACCTTTAGCATAGGCAAAAGGTTATATTTATAGAAGTATTTCATTGTAACCTGTTAGGTTGACTCCATATAATGCCTAGATGATGACATCCCCTTTTGGTCGTGATTGATCAACTGTGATGGCTGCCAAAGCGCAAAAACCTTTAGCACAGTCTACAGGTCATATTTATTAAGGGATTTCATTGCAACTTGGTAGATTGACTTCATATAATGTCTAGATGAGAACGTCCCCTTTGGACGCAATTGGGAAACTGACGGCTACAGGGGCCCGAAAACCTTTAGCACAGTCTACAGGCC
>CM062292.1:155416571-155511803 GCA_031216915.1 Pictodentalium vernedei
AGCAATATTTTTCAAGTTATCGAATGCCAAAGGGATTGGAGGAATTTTCAATTTGAAGGATAAAGGGTTAATGTCTCAGGATCAAAATAACAGATTTACACCAAAAACTATACAGCTCGGAACATCAGTAACCTGAAGATATATATAAAGTAACATGACAATTGGATTGATATTTTTTGAGTTTATCTCATGCCAAAGGGATTGGAAGAATTCTCAATTTGAAGGATAAAGAGTTAATATATCAGGATCAAATTATCAGATTTACACCAAAAAACTATACAGCTCGGCATATCAGTAACCTGAACACAAATATAAATGAACTTGACATAAAAAGGGGGGGGGGGGGGGGGGGGGGGGGCTGTTGAGCCAAATTTTCATTTCATTCTTCTGTTGGCCTTCACTTCCAACTCTCGTGGATGCATAAGCAAATAAAGTTATTCGGATCGCAAAGGATCTCGAATTCAGAGAAATCTGGCGACAAAGGAAACAAAATCAAAATCACCATCGGGAGCACCACCAAGAAAAAGAAGAAAAAGGGACAAGGCCAGTAGGGTCGAAAGCAGTTGAACTGAAACTTCATTTATTCATTCGAGGCCGAACTCGTCTGTTGCTCATTGTCCGTGAGCGCCTTTCATTCATTCGATTTGTCGATTGGGCACAGGACATGGAAGAGTTATCTTGCTGTCTGAGTGTGTGATGTTTTGACCAAATGTATGTGACGTTTTGATCAAAAAGTGTGCGATGTTTTGACCAAAAATATGCACCCTTCTCATCTAGGCATTATACAAAGGCATCCTACCAAGTCACAATGAAATCCCTTCATAAATACGACCTGTAGACTGTGCTGATGGTTTTCGGGTTTTGGGCTCGGGCAGCCATACCGGTTAACCGATCATGACCAAAAGGGGACGTTCTCATCTAGACATGACCCCAAACCTGCATATGAAATTTCGTGACCATCAGACAAGAACTACCGGGCGTAGCCTTTTCTAAAGGAAAATGTGAACAGACTCACAGACTTCCGTATGCGTGATGGCAGTAGCTTATCTTGACTTTGTCAAGTTAAGCTAAAAAACTGATTGCACTAACTAAGGTACAAAATGGCTGCTGGTGGCCATCTTGAATTTTGGACCACATCCCAAAACACTCGTTCTCATCCCACGGTGATAACAAAGGTACTCAAGAAGTTTTGTAAAGATTGGTTCAAAAGCCCGAGCCGTATTGAATTGTTGACGGACAGACGGACCATGCTATAACCTCAAATTTGACTTGCGTCAAAGTTGAGCTAAAAATTAGTTATTCAAAAAATTTGTTTTGCAAGTGTCGTCTGCTCTTCATATTAGGTAAAGGGTTAAGCATGAGATTTGGCAATTTACAATCTGGTTAAGTATGTTCGTTAGATTGTATTTTTGAGCATGTACCTAAGGTTAAACTGCAATCAGTTTCTTGTCAATTCATCATACAAGTACTAGTAGGTGTATGATGGAGAAAAGATCTGCCGCCACGCCTTTACAATCTTTCTCTCTTTTGAGACCGTTGCAGTCTTCTTTAGCTCATGATGCTTTTTCAGCCTTCAATGATCAACTACTTGCTAAAGCGTCAAAATCTGTCTTTTTCAACCATACTGACACTACTCTTCCCCCGAAGCGGTGCAAATGGTATGATTGTTCTGGTGAGTTTTTTGTCATCTTCTCTGCTCATTCACAATGAGGATGCTTCTTCACAACATGGCATTGTCGATTCACATTCTTCCTGCTCTGTTCAGCTAATCTGTTATACACTCTTCTCTGCACCATAAAACACCCTTATTCTGACAGGTATGCACTTTTTCTTTGAAAATTGTCTCAAAAGGAGTGGGCCCTGATTGGCCTTGGTAAAAAACTCACCTGGGTGGGGTGAGTGTCCCAGACAGGGGTGGCAAAAACTTGCATTTGGGTCCCCTAATCGAGGAAAACAGATAATTCCACCTGGTACCCAACAGCCCCCCCCCCCCCCCCCCCCCCCCCCCCCCCACCTCTGAATAAAGCAGAACTTATTTAACCATGGTGGTAAATCACTAGTAATTCAACAAGAACCACATCTGAATATAAGCCCTGAACTCAGGGCATGTTTCGAATCCAAGCCCAAGTTCTGGTCCTTAATTTACACACCCTAGACAAGATGTCTCACTCAAGAGATCTATATTTATTTATTGATGTTTAAGGTCACATACTTATGCACAATGGCCAATCATGACCGTGACAGTTTTACGGGTGGAGGAAGCCGGAGTACCCAGAGAGAACCATCGAGCAGCTGTCAGCTCCTCAACATGCTAACTCTGTTCAAGCTCCGCTCAAGCAGGATTGCAGCGGTTGAAGACACATGCACCATCGATGTGCATTACGTCTTAGTACACAGCGTCATCGTGCCCCCATGTAGGCAACCGGGATAAAATGCTTGCCCAAGGACACAATGCTGGTCGTCCCAGATGGGGATCGAACTCGGGACCTCAAGCAAAGAAGTCCAACAGTCTACCACTGAGCCACCGCGCTCCCCTTAAGAGATCTGTAGCGCTCACTCTACAAAGGCCTGCTGATTCTTCACAAAGAGATTTAAGTGAGTTTTTTTTTAAATAGATGTTTACTATTTTTACTTTTACAATTTTTTCACAAATTGGAGCAGTGGTTTGATAGAACAAGCACTGCCAAACATCTCAAAGTTCCTTAAAAAAATTGCAATATTACAAATACTTCATACATGAAAACAGAAACTTGAATCTGACCCCTACAAGAATTCTGCATACCAAATATCAAAATCTTCTGACTAGTGGATCCAACGAGATTTTAAAATAATTTCCCTCACATTGCACCAAGTTGAAATTCAGGCTCCAAATATGACTCGATTTGAACAAACTTCAATTGCACCCCTCCCCCACACCTACTAGTGATGAACCGATATGGTAAACGAACCATCGGCCAATACTGATGTTAAAAATATAATAATCGGCAGATACCAATGCCGATACCGATGTTTTAAGTTCCGTGAAAATGCATGAATAATTCAGGAAGATTCAGCCCTGGGAAGATTCGGCCTTGGATTTTTCGGCTCTGGGAAGAGTCGGTGGGGAAGATTCGGCCTGTGTACTCAGTGATTGAAGGCTAATTAGTCTATTCATGTTCTGTCTGAGGGTTTGGCAATTGACATAATTGATAAGTGGCCATATTATTGACAATGATAAGAGGTTTAAGGTAATTATTTATTAATTCTAATAACATTAGATAACATTATTTGACAACTTAACAACACAAAATCTCAAAAACTACAATTTTACATATTATATCCATATATACAAAATGTCACGCAAAACACTGGTGGTGGTACAAGTATAATCATTTAAAGATATAAAGATGTAATTACAAAAGTTATTTTTTAGTTTTTCCAAGTCTGTCAATTTTATTTGTAAACATGGAGGGATTCGGTCGTTCTAATAACTACGTCTCAAAAGTTGGTTCACAGTGAATCTACTTCCTTGTCAGTTTCAGTTTGTTTCCTTTAATATTTAGCGTACAATGTTTCATATTCAGGATGAATGATGAATGAAAAGTTTCAGAGCGCCAAAGGTGCACAGGGACGATATGGGATTTGAAATCGAATGAATGAAACATTTCAGCGCACCAAAGGCGCACAGAGACAATGTAGGATTTGAAATCCATTGCGACCCAAATAACGTTATTTGCTTATTAATTAATATTCAGGTTATGTGATGCCTAGTATATCATATGGGGATCATAGAGTGAGAGAGGGACAATAATAGTTAATGTAGTAAAGAAACAAACAATCTAGACGGTAACTTCCACGAGTCTGTCAACAACAATAAAGATATCTGTACAGAATATCATAATAACAAGAGGCCCCACGGGGCCTGAAGCGTTCATCTTGAACAGAACACAATATAAACAGAGTCCAAGAATGAGTCTACATTAAGCAATCCATTTCCATAGGCTACACTGTCAATCCTTGAGCCCCGTAGGAGTGACAAAAATAATCTGGGCATCATGCCTCTTCTTCAGTTGATCATGATGTAAAATGTAGAGCTCCCCTATGAAGCCCCTTGATACAACAACCGATGTGGATTAATCTTAGTTACACGCCTCTAGAGGGTACTGAATACAAATCTTTTTAATTCTTCAGCAACATGGCCAATTCCGGCTCCCAAAGGTAGCCCAAATATTATCCCAGGCTCTCGATTTGAACACAGTTGAATCTGACTTTCCTAGAGATGTTGTGTACCAATTATGAAGGGATTCTGACTGTTGGATCTGAAGAAGAGAAATTTTAAAGAAATTTCTTCATATTGCACTAAGTTAAAATTTGGGCTACCATAGCGAGCCCAAATATTAACTTATGGATCCGATTTGAACAAACTTGAATCTGACCCCCATAGAGATGTCGTATACCAAATATGAATGCATTCTGACTAGTGGATCTGAAGAAGATTTTTGAAGAAATTCCCTCCTATTGTATTAAGTTAAATTTCAGGTTCCCATATGGAGCCCAAATATTAACCCAGGCACTCGAATTAACAAACTTGAATCTGACTCCCCTAGAGATAATGTATACCAAATATGAAAGCATTCCCACTGGAGGATCTGAAGAAGAAGTTTTTTAAAGAAATTTCCTCATATCGCACTAAGTAAAATTTGGGCTACCATAGTGAGCCCAAATATATACCTAGGGATCTGATCTGAACAAACTTGAATCTGACCCCCCTAAAGATGTTGCATACCAAATATGAAAGCATTCTGACTGGTGGATCTGAAGAAGAAGATTTTTTTAAATTATCCCCCATATTGAACAAAGTTAAAATTTGGGCTTCCGCAGGAAGCCCAAATATTAACCTAGGGACTTGGTTTGAACAATCTTGAATCTGATCCTCATAACAATGATGTATACCAAACATTAAAAGATTCTGACTGGTGGTTCTGAAGAAGAGGATTTTTAAAGAATATTCCCCATATTACCCTATGTTAAAAATTCGCTCCAGTGTTGAGCCCAAATATGAACGAATGAGCTTTATTTTAACAAACTTGTATCTGCCCCCCCCCCCCCCCCTCCCCCTATGAATGCTGTATACTGAATATCAAAAGATTCTGATGATTGGTTCTGGAGAAAAGATTTTTTTTAATATTTGCAAATATGCTGACTCAGCATTTTTTCAATGTCCATAACAGAACACCCTGACATAACCGATGGCATTTTTTTTTTACCATTCAATTCTACCGGTCATAAGGATACTTCATACCAAATAACAGCACTCTGTTCCATGTGGTTTGGGAAATATGGGCGACTGATAATATTTCTATTTTTAGCTCCCAGGGTTCCCATGGGGATGTAGGAATTTTTTTTTTTTTTTGCATGAGTCAGGTACTTATGACCCAATAATACCACATACCAAATTTGGTTCAAACTAGACCATGGGTTCAGAAAATAGAAATTTTAGGCGGGGCCAAAAATCTTACCCCTCCCATTACAAAGCTAAATATTGCTTCACGAACTTTGTTTGAACAAACTTGATTCTACACCTCAAAAGGAAGCTCCATAGCAAAT
Organism: Pictodentalium vernedei; assembly: GCA_031216915.1. Classification (NCBI taxonomy): domain Eukaryota; kingdom Metazoa; phylum Mollusca; class Scaphopoda; order Dentaliida; family Dentaliidae; genus Pictodentalium; species Pictodentalium vernedei. The sequence continues at coordinate 155,422,158 of CM062292.1, forward strand.
ATCAAGTCATTGTACACACTGGTTCATGAGAAGAAGATTTTTAAAATATTTTGGAGCATTTTTCCCCACTCCCTCTCTATGGGGCTGGGCATGCTGAGTTGAACAATGAAAGTGTCATTGACACTGTAGCTCAACTTTTTGAAGACATGTACATGTACAGTATGTGACACAGCAATGGCAAACATCTAGGTAATGACCTGATAACAAAGGTACATGTAAAGTATTGTAACGGTCTGTACATAAATGCTGACCGTAGCCTGTAACAAATATATAGGTAAAGTATTGTAAGGGTGGGGTGACAGTTAGATGCTAAACTAGAAAAGAAATCTTTGAGTCCCAGAGTGGGTATGACTGAACCCAAAAATATTTGTTCTCATAGCACAGTGATAACAAAGGCATCCAAAAACACTCGTTCCTGTCACAAGGTGATAACAAAGGTACCCCAAGAAGTTTCGTGAAGATCGGTTCATAAATACAGACTCTAGCCCGAGCCGTATTGACATGTGCACTTACTGTGTGTAAGTAGCACTGAACAAATCAAAGTTCATCTAATTTGCATAATTACTGCACGAGAAAAAAACCTGCATTATATGTGATGTATTCCATGTTACTAAACATTCCTACAAAAATTTATTCAAATCAGAACTTTCATACAGAAGTTCTGTACAAAAAACTGATTGCACTAATTTTGGTTAAAAATGGCTGCTGGCGGTCATCTTGAATTTTGGACCACACCCCAAAACACTCGTTCTCATCCCACGGTGATAAAAAAGGTACCCAAGAAGTTTTGTAAAGATCGGTTCATAAATACGGCCTCTAGTCTGAGCGGTATAGAAGTTGTGTACAAAAACCTGATTGGACCTAATTTCGGTACAAAATGGCCACTGGCAGCCATCTTGAATTTTGGACCGCACCCAGAAACACTCGCTCTCGTCCCAAGGTGATAACAAAGGTACCCAAGAAGTTTTGTGAAGATCGGTTCATACATACAAATTCTAGCCTGAGCCGTATTGACATGTGCACTTACTGTGTATAAGTAGCACTGAATAAATCAAAGTTGATCTAATTTGCATAATTTCTGCTCGAGAAAAAAACCTGTATTATATGTAATGTATTCATGTTACTAAACATACATACAAAAATTTATTCAAATCAGAACTTTCATACAGACGTTCTGTACAAAAAACTGATTGCACTAATTTTGGTACAAAATAGCCGCTGGCAGCCATCTTGAATTTCGGACCGCACCCAGAAACACTCGTTCTTGTCCCAAGGTGATAACAAAGGTACCCAAGAAGTTTTGTAAAGATCGGTTCATAAATACGGCCTCTAGCCCGAGCCGTATTGGCATTTGCAGTTACAGTGCTGAAAGTAACATTAAATAGATCAAAGTTAGTCTAATTGGCATAATTTGTGCACGAGAAAAAAACCTGTATTATATGTGATGTATCCCATGGTACTAAACATTCACACAAAAAATTATTCAAATCAGTGCTTTCATATAGAAGTTCTGCGCAAAAATCTGATTGCAACTAATTTTGTACAAAATGGCTGCCAGCGGCCATCTTGAATTTCAGACCGGACCCCAAAACACTCGTTTTCATGCCACGGTGATAATAAAGGTACCCATGAAGTTTCGTAAAGATCGGTTCATAAATATGGCCTCTAGCCCAAGCCGTATTGGCATTTGCACTTACAGTGCTGAAAGTAACACAAAATAAATCAAAGTTAGTCTAATTTGCATAATTTACGCACGAGAAATACACCCATATTATATGTGATATATCCCATGGTACTAAACATTCATACAAAAAATTATTCAAATCAGGGCTTTCATATGGAAGTTCTGCGCAAAAATCTGATTGCACCTAATTTTGTACAAAATGGCTGCCAGCAGCCGTCGAATTTCGGACTGGACCCCAAAACACTCATTCTCGTCCCATGGTGATAACAAAGGTACCCAAAAAGTTTTGTAACGATCGGTTCATAAATACGGCCTCTAGCCCAAGCCGTGTTGACGGAGCGACAGATCGACAGACGGTCGACGGGCCATGGCAATACCTCAAATTTGGCTTCGCCAAAGTTGAGCTAAAAATGCAATGCCCCTGCGGGACGAACACTCACACAAACTTTCATTTGAATTGGCCTAGTGGCTTTGGAGGAGAAGACCAAAACATGGTGTTGACGGACAATGGACGGATGAGGACGGAGAGTGATGGGATTAGCTCAGCTTGACTTTGTCAAGATGGGCTAAAAGCATTTGCACATTGACAATGAGAGAAACAACTTGCGAAGTACGCCCAAACTAAACAAAGTTGGCGAAAACTTCAAAGTGACAATAACAAGCAACATTTCTCATTCCGTGAAGTCACCGTCGAAGTAAAAAAAAATTGTTCCTGCAGACATTGAACAATATGTTTCAAGTCAATTGATGGAATAGTTCTAGTAGTGACTGGACATGTTTCGGTTTCTAATATTTACATTCCACCAAAGAGGTAAGAAGTTTTTTTCACAAAATAGACCAAATTCTTATCAAAACTGATTTAAAAAAAATTTTCCACAAAATATGTAAAACAAGTTTTTGACCACCGAGGTGGTATTAGTCCCCTACGGCGCTTTTGTGACATAAGGTCTTTTTGTCACAGAAGACACTAGAGTATATAAGCATCTTGGATTTTTAAAAAAAAATATTGAGCGTGCATAATCCCCTCACAACATCCTTATTCCATGTACCATATATGAAAAGTGCAGCTTGAACCATGTTGGAGGGAGTAGTGGTAACATAAAATAGAGAAAAAAAGCTTAAAAAACACAACAGAAATGGTTGCCGTGGCGCCATCTTAAATTTTGGAAAAAAAATATTGAACGTGCAACATCCCGTTACAACCCTCTATCCATGTGCCAGATATAAAAAGTGTAGCTTGAACCATGTTGGAGTGAGGGGTGGTAACATAAAATAGAGAAAAAAGCTTAAAAAACACAACAAAAATGGCCGCCATGCCGCCATCTTGGATTTTGAAGAACAAATATTGAACGTGCATCATCCCCTCCCAACCCTCTATCCATGTGCCAAATATGCAAAGTGTAGCTTGAACCATGTTGGTGGGAGGGGTGGTAACATGAAAATAGAGAAAAAAAGCTTAAAAAACACAACAAAAATGGGCGCCATTGCGCCATCTTGGATTTTGAAAAAAAAATTTTGAGCGTGCATCATCCCCTCAGAACCATTTATCCATGTACCAAATATGAAAGGTGTAGCTTGAACCATGTTGGTGGGAGGGGTGGTAACATCAAAATAGAGAAAAAAAGCTTAAAAAACACAACAAAAATGGCCGCTATTCCGCCATCTTGGATTTTGAAAAAAAAATTTTGAGCGTCCATCATCCCCTCAGAACTATTTATCCATGTACCAAATATGAAAGGTGTAGCTTGAACCATGTTGGTGGGAGGGGTGGTAACATGAAAATAGAGAAAAAAAGCTTAAAAAACACAACAAAAATGGCCGCCATTCCGCCATCTTGGATTTTGAAAAATAAATTTTAAGCGTGCATCATCCCCTCAGAACCATTTATCCATGTACCAAATATGAAAGGTGTGGCTTGAACCATGTTGGTGGGAGGGGTGGTAACATGAAAATAGAGAAAAAAAGCTTAAAAAACACAACAAAAATGGCCGCCATTCCGCCATCTTGGATTCTGAAAAAAAAATTTTGAGCGTGCATCATCCCCTCAGAACCATTTATCCATGTTCCAAATATGAAAGGTGTAGGTTAAAGCATGTTGGAGGGAGAGGTGGTAACATAAAAAAACAGATAGACAGACAGACGGACAGCCAGACGGACGGACAGACAGACAGACAGACAGACAGACAGACAGACAGACAGACAGACAGACAGACAGACAGACAGACAGACAGACAGACAGACAGACAGACAGTCCCCTTACGGTTCCCGTATGGGACTAATTACATATGTCCATCTCTTATAAAAAAAAGAGAATGACATAACACCAACAATGTAACTGAGAATTATATAATTACATAATTTCTCCATTTAATGCCAGCATAACCCCTTATGCTAATTCTGTGAAGAAAACCAATTATAAAGCTAGTCCAGAGAATGAGACTCTTTATACTCATTTAAAAGTGTCTAAGGATTGTATAGAACCACTCGTTTGACACGTGACATATACAAATGCTTCACAGTGAGCTACACTTTAAAAACAGTACATAAATGAGACATAGTTATTGCTTCACACAGAGCTACACATTAAAACCACCCAGCACCGACGTTGGACTACTGTCTCTGGAGGAGGTATTCCCTTGCTTTTCACTATAAAGCCAGATAGCATAAGGGAAAAACCATCCCCCCCTCCCTTCCCCTTGTTCTGAAGGACAACTCCTCAGAACAAAGAGGGCAGGGAACGGCATCAGTGCTCGAGCAGACTGCCTAAGACATCTTCTAGATGTAAGATGAATGGACGACATTCTGAGCAACAGAAAGAGGACCTAAAGAACAGAGGTCACCGGAGATAGATTCTAAATTTCTAAAGTAAAACTTGGTAAATGAAGAGGGCTGTGTCCAGTAGGCAGCCTTCATAAGATCAGTAATGGCTACACTGTTAGAATAATCCCAAGAAGCAGACAGTGCGCTAACCTCATGCACTGAAATCTTGTTGACAGAACGTTGATCTGGAGATAGACTTTCATGGGCAATACGTATTGCCAGCTGAATCCATCTAACGATAGAATGAACATATATCCTTTCTGTTAGGAATCAGGGAAAGAAAGAATCTTTTTCTTCCCTTTCCAATAAAACTCGATCGACGTTTATAAATGCACACTGGTCTAACTGGACACAGCAAAGGTCTACGGTTGTCCAAGGACGGTAAAGCCTTAATGATAATAGGCTCCGGCCACTTATCCAGAATCTGATTCTTAGCCAAGAATATCGTAGCGAAGGTAACAGAATTACCCACACTACGGTAATGGGAATCATCAACAGATAATGCATGTAGTTCACTCACTCTTCTGGCAGACGCAAAGGCTAAGAGAAAGGCCATTTTATAGGTCAAGAATTTGAACTCTACATTGTCTAACGGCTCAAATGGAGCTTCTTGAAGCTTCAACAGAACCCAAACCAAATTCCATTTAGGAATTAATCTGAGGGTTCTAGGTCTATTAATAGAGAAATTTCTTACTAGCTTGGATAAAGAAGAATCTGATCCAATAGCAAAGTTATCATGATGAGCACAAGTGTCTGTTAACATAGACCTATAGCCCTTAATTGTGACAGGCTGCAAGTATAATACACCAAACAAGTAGACCAGAAAATTGACAATCTGAGGAATGGACGGATCGTAAATGTCTACAGACTGGTCCGTACACCAATGGAAGAAAACCCTCCACTTTGCTGCATAATTCAACGAAGAGGAGGTCCTCCTACAGTTATAAATTGCATCCACTGCTCGTCCTGTAAAATGTTTTCCGTGAAAGTAGGACCGCACAACAGAAATACGTGAAGGTTGAGATCTAACAGGTTGTGATGCAGTGCGTGGGACTTCCCCTGATATAGAAGGTCCTTTTGAGGAGGAAGCATCCGGTGAATGTCCCATAACAGACACCTGAGAAGATTGATCCAAGGTTTCTGTGACGACAGAGGTCCTACTAGCAGGATTTTGCAGTGAAACTGTTTGATTTTTAACAGAATCTGCTGAATCAACACAGTAGGAGGATATGCATATCCCATCACTCCGTCCCATGAGATCGATGGAGCGTCTACTGCGTACGCTCGATGATCTGGGTATGGGACGATCCCACTGGTAGCAGATCTGACTGAATACTCGGTTGTTGAGAGTCCACTCCGATGATAACAGGCAACCTTTTCGAGAGAGTGAGTCTGCTAGTACATTCAGACGACCCGGTATATGACAGACTGAGAGATAAACGTGATGACTCAGAGCAAATAGGAGAATCTTCTCCATTAATTCGCATAACGGAATCGAATGAGTGCCTCCCTGGTTCCTGAGATAAGCCACTACTGTCGAGTTATCCGACAGAATCTGAACATGGACGATCACTATTTGAGCCACCCAATGTTGTAGTGCTGCTAGCCAGATAAACATCTCCTTGATAGTTATGTGCTTCTCTAGGAACCGAGGGTCCCAAAGACCCTGACACTTCAAGTCTGCAGGACTTAGGGGCGCACCCCAGTCCGTCTGACTCGCATCCGTTATAATCGTGAAGACCGGATCTGGCAGCTGAAGCGGAAATCCCTGAGTTAACCACTGGAGATTCACCCAAATCTGAACCTTTTGTTTTACTAGGTCCGTTAAAACAATCTGGGCTCCGAGTGAATGCATCTTCACACTCCAGTTCTTAATAAAAGACAGGATGCGTGCGCAGGCAACTGATCTTAATAAGATCCGCAGCCGCTCTGCACAGCCCCATCAGTCGCATAAACTCCCTCACAGTGACTGCGGGAGAGTTTAGACAAAATCTAGCACAACAACGGACTAATTTCGCTCTGGGTAACGACAGACAAACTGAGACGTCGGAACGGAAGCAGACTCTGTACATCGTTCTGAAGAATAATACTGTCGCCGTATCTCTGAAGAATGTTGTCCAAGTAAGCCCACATTACCACAGCTGAATGAGCTCGGAAGTAATGACATTACCGAGTTCATTATTCGAGTGAAAGCCCAAGGAGCCAGGTTCAGACTGAAGCACATTGCTCTGAACTGATAAACCTCTCCTTGCACGGAAAAACGCAGGTACTTTCAGAATGCCAGATGTACCAGGACATGAAAGTACGAGACCTTTGCTTGCCATATAGTCGTCCACTCGAATGCTTGCTCTTACTGATGAATGGTTTCCATATAGAACTTTGGAGCTATGATCAATTTGTTTATCCAGCTCAAGTCTATAACTGGTCGGAACGAACCGTCTGGCTTCAGTACGAGAAAAAGGTGACTGTAGAAACCTGGAGAATTTTGACTGTTGACGATCTCTTTTGCTTTCTTTGACAGGAGAGCCTGTACCTCCGCAAGGAGAGACTCTCTTTTGGAAGAATTCCCCGGAAGATTTGTCCAACGTGGATTTCTTGTAAGTGAGGGCTTTGCTCGGAATGATAGCTGTAGGCCTGCCGAGACTACATTTCCCACCCACTGATCTTAAGTAATTTCCATCCAGTTTTTTGCGAAGTTTGATAACCTTCCACCAACTGGAAAGCAACAGAGGTCTAGACCATCACCTGTACAACTTGCGAGGCTTGCAGGAGGAGAAACTACGTCTTCCCCACGAAGAACTTCGTCCTGTCGGCCTAGGGGCGTCTGACTTATAGTATTGATAAGACTTGCACCCTTTTCCCCGAGTCGCTATATTGACAACCTCCGGAGTAACTGTAAGAGGGTTTGTTAGACCCTTGCGATGAGCTCCCTTTCGATGATTGGGAACTAGAACGACCTCGCCTACTCTGGCCAGCCAATGCATGCTGTTGAGACGCTGATCTCAGTAGCAGTGCACTGGAAGCTTTTTTGTAGCTTGTTCATAGACTAAGGAAAGCTTGTTGTGTGTGTCCGGAGACCGGAGTGACTCAGAGAGAGCTTTTCACCCTGTCATCGATAATTGATGATGACGCAAGGGCTGCATCACGTCTAACCATCTCCAAATTTGCCACTGAAAGGGCGGAGTGGTATGTGGCATACATGACATCCCTGGAAAGAACTCGTAGCGAGGAACTAACATCCTCAAATTCCTTTCCATTTCGACGCTGCGCCAGAGCCCTGGTGACATGATCTGCGAAGGACATAGCATCCAGAATCGCTCTATTAGATAAAATAGAAGATTCCATCACATCCGAGCGTAAATTGAATGATGTAGGTAAGGATATATTCAAATCCGCAGCCTGCTCATCCAGGCGCAGAGGAACTCTCTGAACATCTTCTCCAGCTGTTTTAAAATAACGTTATTCTAGGAAACTGGTTTTTGATTGAAGATGCAGATAAAAAAACGCCTTTCTTATTCAAACTTGCTATGTTGAATATGGTGTAGTTAATGTGGCCTAAGGCCTCCGGCACCTGCCAAGATTGTACCGGGAAGGAAAGAACATCATCTTTCCTTCACTCAACATCTCTGTCTAGAGACGACAGCGGTTTTTGCCTAGCAGACGAAGCTTGCTGATCAGGTAGAACAAGGTCAGGATAGTGTTGATTAATGAAATTCATCGCTACCATATGTCGTCCCGAAAGGGAAGGGTAATCCTCCTCCTCCTACCTTTCACCATCTGACTGATTCAGCTGAGAATTTCGGTCAACAGCATCTGAATGTACAGATGGCCGGACCGTCCCAGCACCATCCGGCAGCTCACCACCGGAGTCTGTGCTTGCACTTGCTGGGAAGCTGCGATGAGCTGCACAATTTGCGACAGCGAGTCCGTTATAGAGGCTTGAGGAGCAGCGGTCTTCTTTTTTTTCGTCGCTTGATGCTCCTGGGACGGACGTAGATCTCTTCTCCGAATGTCCCAATGAATGAAGCCTCAGATCACTAGCTACCGGATGGGCCGACTTCATGGGCAAAGACTGGGTATGTCTTCGTGCAGCTGCCCGGATATCCAAAGTCGGGTAGCTAGTGTGCGGTCGTGTGTGCTTATTTGAACTTGAGGAAGAAGCCGTAACTGTAGCCGACCCCGGCTGCAGTTAAAGTTTAGACGGAGCGTCCAGAGTGGGGAGTGAGGAAGTTAGCTCCGACTCAGGCAAGTTTCTCAAAACAACATTTGCTGGGTTAGAGAAGGCTCTCCCGCTCGCGGTCTATCAGACCTCGCCGAGCTTTCCGAAGAGAAACTTGCAGGCTTCTTCCCTTTTGCCGTCGCCGCTGGGTGATCTTTAGTTTTTGAGGTGCTCGCTCTACCCAATTCTACACTTCCTTTGACCGCAACAGACTTACCCGGTGTTATGGCTCCCACTGTCGGGTTGGCCGCTTCACCGGTCGAACTGGCTGCTGAAATAAGAAGCCTTATTCCTTGTTTAATATTAAGGAGCACCTTAGCAGCCAGTTCTGTTTGCTCATCATAGTGCGACGATGGCAGCACACTTTGGACAGGTGTCGCAATACCATCACCATATTCTTGTTCCTCTGAAAAAGAAACTGAAAAACCCAAATTATCCTGTGGTGACAGCTCCTACATCAGAACTTTACCGCCAACGATGTACCATGACACCCGTCTCCAACGTCTGTCATCCCAATGTACACAAGTAGGACAAGAATCTGTAGGAGAGCATCGACTGCAGGCAAGACAACAAGCATGTAAATCCGAGGAAGACTTCCTTGCCTTGCATTTAGAGCAGTAAGCTTTCATAATTAATTACAATCCAAAACAGAGTCGATAGCACTCCTACAAATTCAACATCAAAAATACATAAGGATACATGAAAATAGCAATCAAATTAATTTCGAAACAATTATAAAAAAATTTTCAAATTTTTTTTTTTTAAAATGCGTAAGTTCCCAAAGGGAACATTATGCGCCCAAGGGCACCCCGATAGAGCCTAAGTGTGGACAAACACCAATTTATTTTGTGCTACACTACCAGAATCATAATCAATGTGTCCTAGAGTAATTCCAAAGTATTATAATACTAATTACTACATGTTAAGGGCGTTGCCAAATGTAAACAATGTCAATAGAAAAAACTGGAAACAAGACAGCAGGCACACAAAAAGGCCCAAAGTCAGTAACCGATTTAAATGCGACCAGATGCAAAGCTAGATCTTCATACGAAGAAAAAACGATACATTGGAGAGACGATGCAAGACCAAAATGACCCAACACCCCTAGGGTGAGGACGTAACCATGGGGATAAACAGAATAAACATTCTGTAACACACGTTAAACTCCTAAGAAATTTAATAAAAAATTTCAATAGAAAACAGCCAAAAAGCTTAGGAGTTTAATAGGAGGGTTCATGGAAGGGTAGTGAAAGAACACTTAAACAAACAGTAGGTAAATCATTAGCAAGAATGAGGACGTCAGGCGCATGTCCCGAAAATGGGAAACATGAAATAATTTTTATAATTATTGTAAAGTTACAGCCCTGAACGTCTCAAACCACCGTTGTTCACTTCCATCATCCATTTATAGCCTTGAATCCACCAATTCTTTCATTGATTTGTGTCTGGCATCCTCAAACTAGAGGCTCTACAGAGCCTGTAATCGCTCACCTGGAACTACATATAAAAATGTGATTTCCCATAGGCTTTTCATGGTAACTAGGAGCTGCAATTGTGGCCATGTTCGCAAAATTACATCAACATAATATGAGGATCATTGGTAGAAGGTGACCCAGTCTTCAATGACATGAAGTTTCAAAACATTCATGTTATGTACGCTGCCCATATGAACACAGAAATTGAGACCCCACTAATTACACTACGAGGTGGGGTCGCAAAACCCCACCACGTGACTTCAATTTGTCTATAATTAACTTGTGTTTTTTTGCAAGTGCGGTAATCAGGTTTATTCTTCCACCAAAAATAGTTTCAGTTCATTGTTGTTTAGTGATTGTTAGGTATTGCACTTAAGTATAAATTGAATACGTATGCTCCATACGTGTTTTTTGATAATAAAAAGCATTAATATGGCAGAAAAAACGATCAAAATATGGAGTTTGAATTGTGTTTTTAATCTCGCATGAATATGTCAAACTGTATGATGGGATGTTCGGCTGACGTCGGTTTATCTTTTGATCTCTCAGTCACCGGCTCTTAATTAGATCAAATGTTTTTTTGTTTTTGTTAAACAATATTTTTATTTCCTCAGTGAAATGGGGTTTGGCGAACAGGCAATGCCTATATTAACGCCGTATCCTACAGAGAAATACAATACAATACAATGGTGCAGGTGCAACTGTACATAAAACAGAAACTGATCCAATGAATTGGAAAGAAAGAGAAATTACCATACTATATCCCACCATCTCTTTTTTTTTTTTTTTTTTTTTTTTTTTTTCGTCCCGTGATTTGCCCTCTCGTACATTGGTAGCATTTCTCTCACAAACCGTTTACTATCCACCATAATATTATTCCAAAAGAGGTTCTATCACTAAACCAATGATAGAAACTATAGCCCTTACAGTATAGCCCTTACCGTATAGCCCTTACCGAATTGTTGCTTAGTGTATTACTTATTGTTGCTTAGTGTATTACTTATTGTATTAATTATCGTACTAAACAAAAAAGTCGTATCCTTTGTCTACATCCTTGTAGAGTGGTGAGGGAGGACGCTACAGAGGTATCAGTGGTGAATTCTCCACCCGACAGGTTTCTAATAACTGGCGAATATAGGCCACGGGAACTGGCGATGGGTTTTCGGTCGTGGGGGTTGGTCATATCCAACGGTTCGCGGACCGACGGCTCTTCGGCGCTTTTTGTATTCTATGTTCGAGAGGTTGATATGCCCACACGTACATTGGTAGCGTTTCTCTCACAAACTGTTTACTATACTCCATAGTATCTTTCCAAGAAGAGGTTCCATCACTAAACCTAATGAGCCATCAACACAAATCTTGCTGTCAAGAATATACTTTTCGTCAAAAGGGAATGGCAGGAAGACAGCCTCTCAGGCTATGCCATTTCCTTGCAGCGCGTTCAACTATAACCTGTTTTATTGTTATCTTGTATACTCTTATGCTGCAAAATAAATCAATCAATCAATCAATCAATAAATCAATCAATCTCCTTTAAATAATTTACCTATCTATTGGGTGTGGAGGCAATCTACTTTCATTTATATGATAGGCCCACTAAAATGTCTCTCGCCCAATACAGCAAAGGTCATTGTCAGGGTTCTTCTCCACTGGAAATAAACCAGTCACTGGAATCTCATCGTTTCCCTAATATATTCTTGAACCGCACTAAATATACTGGCGTTTTCCAAGGCAGTTTTCTCCGTATCCCCATATAGCATAAGAGTGATATTAGTGGCGTGGCCCAATTTTATTAGAAGCGAATTTCTTTGTTCTGCATATAGAGGACACATTAATAAATAGTGTTCAGTGTCTTCATATACATGACCGCAGCCACAAGATGCATTATCACTTATAAATCTATCAAATTTATGTCCGTTTAAATCACTACAATTTAACCGCAGCTTCGTGTGAACAATTTGTTCCTTTCTGCTACCCACATAATAAAACCCAGGGACGACATTGTCGTTAATTGCAAGTTTCTTCTTAAAATGATCTACGGAAGTACAGTTCTGCAGATCTGCGCTTAAGCCGTTCCAAAGTTTTACCACCGATGGCAGAAACGAGTTAGAAAACCTGTTCGTGTTACATTTAATTTCCCTTAACAAGCTCGAAGATCTTAGCGAGTAATAATAATAATAACTCTTTGGCCAGCCGCTGATTTGTCGCGGTCCTCATAAGAGAAGGCCATCATTCCCCCTGCACCCCACCCCCTCTTCCCCTCCTCTCCTCCCAGCATTCAGATATAAACTGCTTAATAGTGTCCCTCACTTCCTCTTTTTCAATTTCTTCAATAAGCATTCCTACCCTCTCCCTCGTGTCCCCCTTCAGCCATCTATCCTTTGTTTCTTCACCCCACTTCTGCATTATTCTTCCAGTAAATTTTATTCTATGAGGTATATACTGTGGGCATTCCAAGAGAAAATGTTCCAGGGTCTCCACTACTCCAGAGTGGCACATTTGGCATCCCTTTTCCCCATCTCTCCCAATTTTTCCCCGAAGCTCCAGTGATCTTGATCTCAGTTTGAACAGCAGTGACCCTCCAAAGGTGCCATCTAGATACTTCTCAAAAGCTGGCTTTTCTTTATATTGTAACCCCTGCAGTGATCTTTTCACGCTAACCCCTGCTCGCCAGTTTCGATTGCAATCTTCCATGACTCTCTCTTTGACAAACCTTTTGCCTTCTTTCATTCCTACTTCTATGTTTGTGACCTCTATAGAGTAATTGTCCATTAGTTCCCTCACATGTTTTGACCACCCCGTTTCTATATTAGAATTCCAAATGGTATCGAGCATCAATTTGCACCACCGGTTGTCAGGCAGGTTTCTCAAGTAGTTAAAGTAACATAGTTTTCCCAAATCTACCCTGTCCTTGATTTTCATCCACCCAAGCTCCCCCCTTACTGCTTCCAAAGCTGCAGCATTACTCGACCCTGTTATCCATCTGCCGGCATCATTTTGAGTATTTTCCAACTTCTTAATAACGGTTTGGTTTAATGGAATCACGTCCGTGCCATACGTTATACTTGGTAAACCCACCCTCTCCCACAGTGTTTTCCCCACAAAGACCTTGTTGAAACTATTTTTCCCTAAAAGTTTTAGTTGGTTCAGAATTCTTTTCCCCTTCAGAATCAGTTTGGCTGAGTAATTTCTGTACACCCCTCTTCCCGTTATATTTATGCTTACCCCTAGATACTCATACTCTCCCGTTTCTCCTACAGTGATTTGTTTGCTTTCCCCTTCGGGGATTGAGAACTCCCCCACTCTCCATCTCTTCGTCATATCTACCTTGCGTCCAACGGGTATTACCTTGCTTTTATTTTCATTTAGTTCGAGCCGCCAAGTGTTCCCATATCTACCAACAATTTCCAGCAGTTTCTCTAGCCCCTGTTCAGTTCTAGACATTAACACCATGTCGTCCGCAAAGAATAAGCCTGGTATCTTTATGTGTCCAACATTTACCCCCTCCGCACTCTGAATTAGTTCGTCCCCTAAATCTTTAACATACAATGCAAACAAAATCGGTGAAAAGATACACCCCTGCTTGAGGCCTATATCCATAGGGACTCGTTTTGTAGTGATAGTCCCTAGACTGAGTTGGCTTTGCACATCTGTATACAGTGCTTTCATGATTCCCACAAAGTCACCCCCCCAGTCCGATGCCCTCGAGCTTTCGCCACATACCTTCCCTCCACACTCGGTCGTACGCTTTTTTCACATCTAGAAATGCCAGAAACATCTTTTTCTTTTCAGCCTTTGTTGATTCTATCAGTTGGGTGAGTGTAAATAGGTGATCGGTGACTCTTCGTCCTTTCCTGAAACCATTTTGAATTTCTCCTAAAAAACCTTTCTCTTCAATAACTTCCTCTAGTCTACCGTATATGACCTTACAGAATACTTTTCCGATGTTACTACTAACTGATATCCCCCTATAGTTATCTAGAACTTCCTTATCCCCCTTTTTGTGTATGAACGACACCTTACTTTCCCTCCACTCTCTGGGGACCTCTTGCTTTCGCAGAGCCAGGTTGAAAAGGTTTGTCAGGACTTCAATAAGTGCCTCCCCTCCATTTTTGAGGAATTCGTTCGGAATTTCATCAGTCCCTCCCGCTTTACCATTTTTTAATTTCGAGACCACGTTCCGCACTTCTTCTGCCGTTATTTCGCTACATACACGATTGGATAGGTTCTCCTCCACCAGTGTATTTCTTTTTGGTGGGGACCCACTGCCCCATCGCCTATCGTTTATCTTTTCCCAGTGCTTGACTAACTCTGAAGCGATACGGCCTTTATCTTCTGTACTTTCCCCATCCACTTTGATACTCTGCACACTACTTTTCCCCCGTTTATTTACCCAGTTCCAAAATACGTTTGAGCTCGAACCCCCCGTTTTCTTTATTGTTCTGGCAAGACTGCAATTGCGCTCCTTCCTATTATTATTCTTTATCTCATTCACCTTTTTCCGTGCCAGTTCATATTCTCCTTTCATTAGTCTCGTGTCATTGTTATCCACCCCTTTAAGCTTCCTACTTCTTCTGTAAGCAGCGCATTTTACCTTCCTTTCTTTTATAGCCTTTTTCAGTCCCTCGTTAACCCTGTATCCAAGCTCTCTCGTTGGGACCCTCACCCTTCCTATACACTCCTTCCCTGCCTCTGTTAGGCTATTTACTATGCCATCTGAAATACTCTGGACATTTGCATCCCTAGGTTTGGTTTTAGTTTTTCCCGAAACTGCTTCCAGTCGGCTCCTTGTTTTAGTCCCCAAACTTCCTTGAAGGTATTTCTGTCTCTAGTCGTCTTTTTGCCCATAATCTTAACTGTTATCAGGTTGTGATCACTACCCAACTCATTTTTTCCCTCGTCATCTATTTCTACATCTATAACCTCCCTCCATACGCTAATGTCAGTGAGTATATAATCAATTATTGTTTTCTTATCGTTCCTCTCCCAGGTCCATTTACCCTTACATTTCGCATCCCTGTTCAGGATCTTTAAACCAAGCTCTTTTGATAGGTCCAACATCTTCCTCCCATTCGTGTTAATTTTCCTATCACCTCCCTGTATGCCCTCCTCCTTATCCCCGATGTGCCCATTGAAGTCCCCCATTAGGACAATACTGAACCCTCTGCTCCCAAGCTCTGTGATATTCGATCTAAGAGTTGTATATATTGAATCATTCCACTCGGGCTTACTTCCCTCCACTGCTAAGTATACAACACCAACGGCAACACTCCTGCTTCCTAACTTGATTTTTGCCCAGACTATTTCGTTGGATACTGGAATCTGAGTCCTTGCTTCTGTGAGATCTGTAATCAATGTAATAAGTCAATTCTGATACAGGTTGCGGAATGAGCAGCCTAATGTAGTTTGGGACGCTTGTGAACATAATCTTATACAACGCTACTAATTTGTGGCGTCGTCTACGTTCTTTGAGTGGTATGAAACCAGATTCTCTATAGATAAGTTGATGACTTGTCCCCCTGGTGACCCCTATTATGGTTCGTAGAGCATCCAAGTGTAAATTTTCTAGGAGTGTTGATTTAGTCTCCGTGCAACCATCCCATATAACATCGGCATAATCAAACAACGGGAGAATGAAGTATTGATATAGAGTTTCCAATGCTTGTCTGGACAATCTGTATTTTTGGTTCCTAAGACAGTTTATCATAGGGCTGACTTTACTTATAAGACTCTCTATGTGTGAGTCCCATTGTCCTGTTTTTGAAAAGATCAACCCAAGATGTTTATGAGTGTCCGTCTCTTCTATTTGCTGTCCTAGGAGGTAAAGATGGGGCGAAGCGTGGGATTTACTCTATTTGAAATATACAGCGATTCGGTCTTTAGTGGATTAAATATAACCTGCCATGTTTTAGACCACTGGGCAATTTTTCTCAGGTCATTATTCAAAACTTCTGCTGCTAATTTTGCATCTTCGATTACCAG
This sequence comes from Pictodentalium vernedei, assembly GCA_031216915.1. Classification (NCBI taxonomy): domain Eukaryota; kingdom Metazoa; phylum Mollusca; class Scaphopoda; order Dentaliida; family Dentaliidae; genus Pictodentalium; species Pictodentalium vernedei. Next base: position 155,438,338 of record CM062292.1, read on the forward strand.
ATAAAGTGTTGTATCATCGGCATAAAGTATAATATTGGAAGTAATATCTTTAACAATATCATTTATGTATATATTGAACAGGAGGGGCCCTAAAACGGATCCCTGTGGCACGCCAGCTTTAATGGTTTGCTTTTTTTATTTCTCCCCATTTACAACTACATACTGTGAGCGGTTTGTTAGGTAGCTTTTAAACCACGCTAGTAGGTTACCTCTTATTCCAATTGAGTCTAATTTATGAATTAATCCGTCATGCCATACTCTATCGAATGCTTTACTTATATCACAGAATACTAATCTGACTTCTTTATTATTGTCCATATTACTATCAATGTAGTTTTCAATATCTATTAATTGGTAAATTGTACTGTCACCCGGAATGAAGCCTGACTGTAGGGGTGTTAACAATTCGTTTTCCACCAAGAAAGAAAAAATGTGTCTAAAAATTACTTTTTCCAGAATTTAACTGACAGAACTTGTCAAAGAGACTGGCCGATAGTTTACCTTGTCATTAACTGATGATTTCTTATGGATAGGCACAACACTGGCTTTCTTCCATAAACTTGGGAACTCATTACGTGATAGAGACAGATTAAAAAGATATGTCAGAGGGAAAGCTAACTGTTGAGCACATGCCTTAATGATTCTGTTATTAATTAAATCTGGTCCGCTAGCTTTCTGGGGATCTAAGTTACTAATAACTTACATTACTTCTTCTTCAGAGATGACTATGGATTCCAGGCTCATTTCACAACGTGAGATGGGTGGTAGTTCCTTGTCATCGACAGAGTTAGCTTGATCAACAAAATACGTATTTAGTAAGTCTGCAATCGAGGTTGCATCGCTAATTATTTCCCCATCTTCTTCGAGTGGCGGGAAAAATTCATGCGAAACATTGTGCTCTTTAGAGAATGATTTAAGTGTCCTCCACCAGTGTTTACTGCCAAAGTTTCGAGTTGATACATAGGTTTCAGTTTTAAGATCGTATTCTGCTTTGGCTGCCCGTATGAGTGATATAGTTTCATTTCTATCATGTCTAAATCTAGCCCAGTCTTCGGCACTATTTGTCTGCTTAGCTATTATGTGTGATCGATCACACACTCTCATCATTTTACGGATCGTTGAATTCATCCAAGCTTTATCTTTCGGTCGTACTTCAATGGTTTTATTTGATATGTAGTTTTTAGCTGATTCAATTATATATGATGTAAGGCTCTCTGTGGTATCATTTAAATTTTCCGTGAAAAAGTCTTCCCACGTAGTTTGTGCAAAATGTGCCTGTAATCAGTCTATATCCATATTACTATAATCCCAAATTTGTCTTTTAAAACAGGCAATTTTACTCTTTGTGAATTTTAACGTAACAGCAGTAGCATGGTGGTCACTACAAAAGGGAGGAATAACAGAACAATTTCCAACTAGAGTTGGGCACGATACTAAAATTAGATCAAGCAGACTGCAGGAGCGTTCAGTTACTCGCGTGGGGTCTTTGACAATTTGAGATAGGCTGTAGTCGTTTTCCAGCTGCCTGATCCTTGGGTGAGTATTCTTGAGACAATCAAGGTTGAAATCTCCGACTATCACACATTTCAGCGACATGTCATTTCTTGCTCTTTGGATAGATTCATCAATAAGACTCCAATAATAATTATTACCAGTTGGGGGCCTGTATACAACTCCGAGTATAAATTTCTGATTTTGACTTCGAATTTCTGTCCAGATTAATTCTAAGCCTGGGATTTCAAGATCACGCCGACGTTTCCAAACTATGTCAGACTTAATATAGACGGCTACTCCTCCCCTAGTCCCTCCCCTCTGTCCATACGAATAGGTGGGTAATGGTAGCCTTGTATTTGAATATCATTATTTTGAACGGTATTTGTCAACAAAGTTTCGGAAACAGAAATGATATCATAATTTCCTAATTCAGCGCTTATCATATCAGTTTTGTTGCGGAGACCTCTAACATTGATGTGCACAATCTTTATTTCTCCGGGATTAACTTCAATATCTCCACTTGTAAACAAATGCATAAAAATCATTATGCTTAAACCTCGAACTCCAACCGTGCATAGAAGCATCACAAGAAGAAAGTCATCGCGATTCAAAGTGGATTTTTGTCGGCCTCCACCCCTGAAAAGCCCAATTCTCGCGCGATAAATCGATATATCATCATCCATTTTGTACCATCGGTACACATGTAATACGAGTTTGCGAGAATTGGTCTTTCAAGATTTGAATTCTAATGTGAGACGAAAGTGGTACATTCCTCAGATCAGTTTCCGTGCAAAAACATTTTAAACAGAAAAACAAAATGAAATTTAAAATATTTGATGGATGTCGTTTCATTGAAACGAAAAATGGTATTTAGGTGATGCGGTATCAGATAGAAAATTAATGATGATAATGTTTCTTACAAAACATTCATACATTCACATAACGATGGGTTTTGGTGGCCATGGAAAAAAAAAATGGAGAAAACAAAAGAAGGAAAATGTGGGCACTAAAGCAAAAGCCAATAACCTCCTTGTCCGTATTTCATTTTCAATTGAACACAAAATACAATTTTGTTTATATAAATATGTTATATTATAAACCATTGGAGAGTGATTGTGGGCACCTTCCAACAATTCGCAACCAATCCTATTTGGGATAACTAAATTAGACCACCAATCTTGAACGTCAGAAACCACTCAACAAGTATCATCCTACCAATAAAATTTTCTAATTGCATTTTGATAGCGCAGAAGAGTTATCTCATAAAATTCTTGGACGAGATAAGTAAATTAACGTAACATGTAACTGCCTGCTGGAAATCTGTTCATTCACAGTACGCTAGAGAGTGCCCATGAACACTCTCCAGTGAACAATAAGGAAACAGTTCCACATCAACAAACCGTCACTCAAACAACATAAAATGCCATTGGTTAAAATGGCATTGGAAGTTCCATATCTTCCTCATAAAATTCTCAGAGAAGGGGGTCACATGATATGGTTTTGTTGAAATGTTTTGAAAGATTTGATAAAATGATATTTAAAATAATAAAAAAACCATGAGGAAATTGCTCCACAATCATGAAATTATCCTCATTTATAGACCCATTTGGCCTCAGAACATACAATACAGGCATCCAATCTACTTTATCCGGTCCAACAGAGCTCCATGAGCTCTGCAAAACAAGATACAGCAGAACAGATGCTCAGTTTATCTCTACTTAAGCATAATAACACATACCTAGTGTGATACATAAGTATGTGTTTACATTTTACATACCAGCATACACTGGTGTTATACACTCTGAAGTCTGGCTGGAAGATTACATGAAGCTTATATCAGATAAGTGTATATGACACACCAACACACACATATATATAAATATATAACTTTATAAATTTGGCCCATCTATTTCATATAGGTTGTGAAATAAACTCATGTTACCTGAACAAAGAGTCTTGTAATTTGTCAAGAAACTGCCTCAACAATCATTGAATTGTCCTTGTTTATAGACCCATTTGGCCTCAGCACATCTAATATGGGCATCTAATCTATTATATCCTGTCTGACAGAGCTCCATGAGCTCTGTAAAACAAGATACAACAGAGCAGATGCTCAGTTTGTCTCTCCATCAAATGTTTTCATAGTCAGTGAAAAATTACTTTTACTTTTACTTGAAATATTAAAAAGATAGTTCAATATTTGAAAAAGTTATTAAAAGCTATTGCGATTCCGAATGTTGTTCATCAAAATCGATTCAGAACTCGAGGAATTACGAAAAAATAAATATTATATCGTACTGAAATCATTTGTTGAAAAAATTATAACTTGACCAGCACAATATCTGGACATTTCCCCAAAGGTCTTTTACCTAACTGTAGCTATTGACGGAGAAGAATCATGTTACCGGTGTAGCAGGATATCTTAACCCCTGGATATCTCCTCCCCCCCCCCCCCCCCCCCCGTGGATATCCCCCCCCCCCACCCCACCCATGACAAAATTTTTTTTGGAGTGATATGACATTATTTGATGATGAAATGTCGAGAAAAACATTTTGGGCCAATTTTTTTTTTCAATTCCAACATGGATATCTTGCCTCCAGGTCCATCCAGTGCCAAACCTGTGACAATAAATCATCTCAATATTTTCTATTTCACATATTTGACATTACTTGGGAGAAAAATTGGTTTTAGATATAAACACTGAGTTGGGGTTGATTGGAATTGGGTGGGGGTTGGAGGGGGATTGGGGGGGGGGGGGGGTTGTGGGAATATCCAGGCCTGGATATTTTTCCCCCACACCACATGGAATATGATATCTTCCACACCCCACCCACACCTAAAAATGTTTAAATCCAATAGGAAATGTTTTATCTTGTACTATTATTTCACAATATATCCATATTTGATATTAAATAGCTAAATCCTTGCAAAAATCTACTGTAGAGAGAAATACTTTGAATGAACTCTATAAATAAAAGTTTGAATCACAAATATACTTTGAAATATGATTCTCTACAAAACTTTGAAAAAATAATCTCTGTGTGGAAGATAGAATGCATCCATGATGTTTAGTTCATACTAATCCTCTGCTTATTGCAAAATAAACTGTGATATTGATGAAGTAGTTATTGCGAAGAGTCTTCACATTACCTCAGTGTTAACACTGCCTCAGTAATCATCAAAATGACACATTTTATCATTCCAATAACCTCCTTTCACCACTGTCTCTAGTACTGTTCGATCCGCAAGTATACAGAAGAAGTCTCCTTGGTTACGAATCGAAATTAAGTATTTTTATTGTTTACTAATCATATATATTTCATTTTCAGGTTATTTTATTCAACTTTGTGGGGAGTTAGTTTAGTATAGTAACTGGGACAAAGTTAGGAGGTCTTAAATAAAACTGTGAGCGCTAAGTTGTCGAACGGTTCGTCGTGTTGCCTTTTGTCGCGTGTCTACAGTTTTTCTTGTCCGATCGCGTAATTTTGTAATTTTGTCTTGATGATGGCGAGCAAGTCTGTTCAGACGGAGGTAAGTATGGAGCTAAATACGTGTAATATCGCGGTCCAGGTCAACGGTGCCAACGGGGTAAGTATTGGTGTGCAGACAGAGGTCACTGGGGGTGTCGGTCAGAGCCAGGTTGGTGGGGCCACCGATGGCGATATTGGGCTTGAAGTTTGTAGACAGTGTTCTATGATGTATGGGGACTTTCGTTCGATGGGATATGGAGAGGTATGTGCAAACTGTCAGGAAATCCTCCGCCTACTTGAGACAATTGTTAAGTTTGAGGGGGAGATTGCTGAGCTGAAGGGAAAACTTGGTAGGGCGGGGCTGTCTGGAGTTACGCCTGTGAAAGTAGCTTTCCGAGAAGGATGGGTGGTTGTCGGTGGGTCCAAGAGGAAACATGGGGGTAGAACCTTTGATGTGAATGAGGTAGGTGATGAGGTGGGGGCTGCTAGAAAAATACGTAGGACAGATGAGGGGGGCCCAGGCCGGAGCAATGCTGTAAAGCGTTTGGCGTGGACTATCAAAAGTGGTAGGAAAGGGGGGCCAGAGAAGCAGGTAGATAGGGGTGTAAAGTCCAAAGGCAGTGGGGAGTGCAGCACCAGAAACAGATTTGATGTGCTCGATTCGGAAGAGTTAGAGGAGGAGATGGAGGTACTTGCAACAGATAGTAGGTTGGGGTCTAGGCCAGGAAAAAGGAGGAGGGATTCGGTAGAAGACCAGGGGAGTAGTCCAGGTAGTTCAGGGCCTGGAAAGAGACGGAGGGACAAGGATAGGAGTAATCCTAGGTCAAAGATACCGATACCGATATTGATTCCGAGTGGGGCTGTTGGAGAGGAAGAGGACGCTGTAAACAATAGGAGACTAGAGGAGATAAATAGGGCGAGGGACAAAAGTAAGTTGGTGGTTGCGGGAAGTAGCATAGTTCGGGGGACCGACAAGGTTGTCTGTGGTCCGGACAGTAAAAATAGAACAGTTCTGTGCTTTCCAGGGGCTAAAGTGGAGGACCTGAGGGACAGAGTGGACGGTATTGTAGCTGGGTCGGGGCCTGATCCGGTAGTGGTATTACATGTGGGGTCCAATAACATCAGGGAGAGGAAATCAGTTCGTTTGGTGGACACATACAAGGACCTAATTAGTAAGCTACTTAGCAGGAATGCTCGGATCATCGTTTCAGGGGTGCTCCCCGTTATGGGTGGTGGGAATGAGAGGAACTCGCGGATTATGGCACTAAACGAGGAGCTGGAAGAGCACTGCAAAAACTTGGGAATACATTTCATTGACCACTGGGACTCATTCTGGGGACAAGGAGAGTTGTATGGGCGAGACGGATTGCATTTAAGTAGGATGGGTACAGACCTGTTGGGCCAAAAAATTTTACAGGTGGCTGGGCCTTTTTTGGAGAAAAGGGGGGTAGGGGACCACAGCCGATAACCCAGAGGGGCACAAATGCTGGGAACATAGGAAGAACAACAAACATGCACAACACAGGGACACACCAGGGTTATAATAATGTGCCAGTGATGACAAAGAAACAAAGATTCATTAAGTTTGGATACTGCAACATCCAGGGTCTGCACAAGAAAGTAAGCGAAATATCAACACTGATGGACGAAGGAGACTTCGATATAATGGGTCTAAGTGAGACGTGGATACGACGGGATGAGCGGGCTGATCAGATGAAGGGTTGCGTGTGGATAGGAGCTGGGCGAACTGAGGGTCAGAAACGGGGTGGGGGTGTTGGCATCTACGCTAAAGAGGAATTACAGCCCTCATTGATTACAGATCTCACAGAAGCAAGGACTCAGATTCCAGTATCCAACGAAATAGTCTGGGCAAAAATCAAGTTAGGAAGCAGGAGTGTTGCCGTTGGTGTTGTATACTTAGCAGTGGAGGGAAGTAAGCCCGAGTGGAATGATTCAATATATACAACTCTTAGATCGAATATCACAGAACTTGAAAGCAGAGGATTCAGTATTGTCCTAATGGGGGACTTCAATGGGCACATCGGGGATAAGGAGGAGGGCATACAGGGAGGTGATAGGAAAATTAACACGAATGGGAGGAAGATGTTGGACCTATCAAAAGAGCTTGGTTTAAAGATCTTGAACAGGGATGCGAAATGTAAGGGTAAATGGACCTGGGAGAGGAACGATAAGAAAACAATAATTGATTATATACTCACTGACATTAGCGTATGGAGGGAGGATATAGATGTAGAAATAGATGACGAGGGAAAAAATGACTTAGGTAGTGATCACAACCTGATAACAGTTAAGATTATGGGCAAAAAGACGAATAGAGACAGAAATACCTTCAAGGAAGTTTGGGGACTAAAACAAGGAGCCGACTGGAAGCAGTTTCGGGAAAAACTAAAACCAAGTCTTGAATGTATACCTAGGGATGCAAATGTCCAGAGTATTTCAGATGGCATAGTAAATAGCCTAACAGAGGCAGGGAAGGATTGTATAGGAAGGGTGAGGGTCCCAACGAGAGAGCTTGGATACAGGGTTAACGAGGGACTGAAAAAGGCTATAAAAGAAAGGAAGGTAAAATGCGCTGCTTACAGAAGAAGTAGGAAGCTTAAAGGGGTGGATAACAATGACACGAGACTAATGAAAGGAGAATATGAACTGGCACGGAAAAAGGTGAATGAGATAAAGAATAATAATAGGAAGGAGCGCAATTGCAGTCTTGCCAGAACAATAAAGAAAACGGGGGGTTCGAGCTCAAACGTATTTTGGAACTGGGTAAATAAACGGGGGAAAAGTAGTGTGCAGAGTATCAAAGTGGATGGGGAAAGTACAGAAGATAAAGGCCGTATCGCTTCAGAGTTAGTCAAGCACTGGGAAAAGATAAACGATAGGCGATGGGGCAGTGGGTCCCCACCAAAAAGAAATACACTGGTGGAGGAGAACCTATCCAATCGTGTATGTAGCGAAATAACGGCAGAAGAAGTGCGGAACGTGGTCTCGAAATTAAAAAATGGTAAAGCGGGAGGGACTGATGAAATTCCGAACGAATTCCTCAAAAATGGAGGGGAGGCACTTATTGAAGTCCTGACAAACCTTTTCAACCTGGCTCTGCGAAAGCAAGAGGTCCCCAGAGAGTGGAGGGAAAGTAAGGTGTCGTTCATACACAAAAAGGGGGATAAGGAAGTTCTAGATAACTATAGGGGGATATCAGTTAGTAGTAACATCGGAAAAGTATTCTGTAAGGTCATATACAGTAGACTAGAGGAAGTTATTGAAGAGAAAGGTTTTCTAGGAGAAATTCAAAATGGTTTCAGGAAAGGACGAAGAGTCACTGATCACCTATTTACACTCACCCAACTGATAGAATCAACAAAGGCTGAAAAGAAAAAGATGTTTCTGGCATTTCTAGATGTGAAAAAAGCGTACGACCGAGTGTGGAGGGAAGGTATGTGGCGAAAGCTCGAGGGCATCGGACTGGGGGGTGACTTTGTGGGAATCATGAAAGCACTGTATACAGATGTGCAAAGCCAACTCAGTCTAGGGAGTATCACTACAAAACGAGTCCCTATGGATATAGGCCTCAAGCAGGGGTGTATCTTTTCACCGATTTTGTTTGCATTGTATGTTAAAGATTTAGGGGACGAACTAATTCAGAGTGCGGAGGGGGTAAATGTTGGAGACATAAAGATACCAGGCTTATTCTTTGCGGACGACATGGTGTTAATGTCTAGAACTGAACAGGGGCTAGAGAAATTGCTGGAAATTGTTGGTAGTTATGGGAACACTTGGCGGCTCGAACTAAATGAAAATAAAAGCAAGGTAATACCCGTTGGACGTAAGGTAGATATGACGAAGAGATGGAGAGTGGGGGAGTTCTCAATCCCCGAAGGGGAAAGCAAACAAATCACTGTAGGAGAAAAGGGAGAGTATGAGTATCTAGGGGTAAGCATAAATATAACGGGAAGAGGGGTGTACAGAAATTACTCAGCCAAACTGATTCTGAAAGGGAAAAGAATCCTGAACCAACTAAAACTTTTAGGGAAAAATAGTTTCAACAAGGTCTTTGTGGGGAAAACACTATGGGAGAGGGTGGGTTTACCAAGTATAACGTATGGCACGGACGTGATTCCATTAAACCAAACCGTTATTAAGAAGTTGGAAAGTACTCAGAATGATGCCGGCAGATGGATAACAGGGTCAAGTAATGCTGCAGCTTTGGAAGCAGTAAGGGGGGAGCTTGGGTGGATGAAAATCAAGGACAGGGTAGATTTGGGAAAACTGTGTTACTTTAACTACTTGAGAAACCTGCCTGACAACCGGTGGTGCAAATTGATGCTCGATACCATTTGGAATTCTAATATAGAAACGGGGTGGTCAAAACATGTGAGGGAACTAATGGACAATTACTCTATAGAGGTCACAAACATAGAAGTAGGAATGAAAGAAGGCAAAAGGTTTGTCAAAGAGAGAGTCATGGAAGATTGCAATCGAAACTGGCGAGCAGGGGTTAGCGTGAAAAGATCACTGCAGGGGTTACAATATAAAGAAAAGCCAGCTTTTGAGAAGTACCTAGATGGCACCTTTGGAGGGTCACTGCTGTTCAAACTGAGATCAAGATCACTGGAGCTTCGGGGAAAAATTGGGAGAGATGGGGAAAAGGGATGCCAAATGTGCCACTCTGGAGTAGTGGAGACCCTGGAACATTTTCTCTTGGAATGCCCACAGTATATACCTCATAGAATAAAATTTACTGGAAGAATAATGCAGAAGTGGGGCGAAGAAACAAAGGATAGATGGCTGAAGGGGGACACGAGGGAGAGGGTAAGAATGCTTATTGAAGAAATTGAAAAAGAGGAAGTGAGGGACACTATTAAGCAGTTTATATCTGAATGCTGGGAGGAGAGGAGGGGAAGAGGGGGTGGGGTGCAGGGGGAATGATGGCCTTCTCTTATGAGGACCGCGACAAATCAGCGGCTGGCCAAAGAGTTATTATTATTATCTAACTGTTTGTTTATCAATTAATTATGTGGCAGAGCTGTAAACAATAGGAGACTAGAGGAGATAAATAGGGCGAGGGCCAAAAGTAAGTTGGTGGTTGCGGGAAGTAGCATAGTTCGGGGGATCGACAAGGTTGTCTGTGGTCCGGACAGTAAAAATAGAACAGTTCTGTGCTTTCCGGGGGCTAAAGTGGAGGACCTGAGGGATAGAGTGGACGGTATTGTAGCTGGGTCGGGGCCTGATCCGGTAGTGGTATTACATGTGGGGTCCAATAACATCAGGGAGAGGAAATCCGTTCGTTTGGTGGACACATACAAGGACCTAATTAGTAAGCTACTTAGCAGGAATGCTCGGATCATCGTTTCAGGGGTGCTCTTCGTTATGGGTGGTGGGAATGAGAGGAACTCGCGGATTATGGCACTAAACGAGGAGCTGGAAGAGCACTGCAAAGACTTGGGAATACATTTCATTGACCACTGGGATTCATTCTGGGGACAAGGAGAGCTGTATGGGCGAGACGGATTGCATTTAAGTAGGATGGGTACAGACCTGTTGGGCCAAAAAAATTACAGGTGGCTGGGCCTTTTTTGGAGAAAAGGGGGGTAGGGGACCACAGCCGATAACCCAGAGGGGCACAAATGCTGGGAACATAGGAAGAACAACAAACATGCACAACACAGGGACATACCAGGGGTATAATAATGTGCCAGTGATGACAAAAAAACAAAGATTCATTAAGTTTGGGTACTGCAACATCCAGGGTCTGCACAAGAAAGTAAGCGAGATATCAACAATGATGGACGAAGGAGACTTCGATATAATGGGTCTAAGTGAGACGTGGATACGACGGGATGAGCGGGTTGATCAGATGAAGGGTTGCGTGTGGATAGGAGCTGGGCGAACTGAGGGTCAGAAACGGGGTGGGGGTGTTGGCATCTACGCTAAAGAGGAATTACAGCCCTCATTGATTGAATGCAGAAGTGGGGTGAAGAAACAAAGGATAGATGGCTGAAGGGGGACACGAGGGAGAGGGTAGGAATGCTTATTGAAGAAATTGAAAAAGAGGAAGTGAGGGACACTATTAAGCAGTTTATATCTGAATGCTGGGAGGAGAGGGGGGGAAGAGGGGGTGGGGTGCAGGGGGAATGATGGCCTTCTCTTATGAGGACCGCGACAAATCAGCGGCTGGCCAAAGAGTTATTATTATAATCATCAAAATGACACATTTTATCATTCCAATAACCTCCTTTCACCACTGTCTCTAACTGTTTGTTTATCAATTAATTATGTGGCAGAGCTGCCCTTCCTTCTGAAGTCCTACTAATAATATGTATTCCCAAGTCTTTGAAGAGCACTGCAAAGACTTGGGAATACATTTCATTGACCACTGGGATTCATTCTGGGGACAAGGAGAGCTGTATGGGCGAGACGGATTGCATTTAAGTAGGATGGGTACAGACCTGTTGGGCCAAAAAAATTTACAGGTGGCTGGGCCTTTTTGGAGAAAAGGGGGGTAGGGGACCACAGCCGATAACCCAGAGGGGCACAAATGCTGGGAACATAGGAAGAACAACAAACATGCACAACACAGGGACATACCAGGGGTATAATAATGTGCCAGTGATGACAAAAAAACAAAGATTCATTAAGTTTGGGTACTGCAACATCCAGGGTCTGCACAAGAAAGTAAGCGAAATATCAACAATGATGGACGAAGGAGACTTCGATATAATGGGTCTACGTGAGACGTGGATACGACGGGATGAGCGGGTTGATCAGATGAAGCGTTGCGTGTGGATAGGAGCTGGGCGAACTGAGGGTCAGAAACGGGGTGGGGGTGTTGGCATCTACGCTAAAGAGGAATTACAGCCCTCATTGATTACAGATCTCACAGAAGCAAGGACTCAGATTCCAGTATCCAACGAAATAGTCTGGGCAAAAATCAAGTTAGGAAGCAGGAGTGTTGCCGTTTGTGTTGTATACTTAGCAGTGGAGGGAAGTAAGCCCGAGTGGAATGATTCAATATATACAACTCTTAGATCGAATATCACAGAGCTTGAAAGCAGAGGGTTCAGTATTGTCCTAATGGGGGACTTCAATGGGCACATCGGGGATAAGGAGGAGGGCATACAGGGAGGTGATAGGAAAATTAACACGAATGGGAGGAAGATGTTGGACCTATCAAAAGAGCTTGGTTTAAAGATCCTGAACAGGGATGCGAAATGTAAGGGTAAATGGACCTGGGAGAGGAACGATAAGAAAACAATAATTGATTATATACTCACTGACGTTAGCGTATGGAGGGAGGTTATAGATGTAGAAATAGATGACGAGGGAAAAAATGACTTGGGTAGTGATCACAACCTGATAACAGTTAAGATTATGGGCAAAAAGACGAATAGAGACAGAAATACCTTCAAGGAAGTTTGGGGACTAAAACAAGGAGCCGACTGGAAGCAGTTTCGGGAAAAACTAAAACCAAGTCTTGAATGTATACCTAGGGATGCAAATGTCCAGAGTATTTCAGATGGCATAGTAAATAGCCTAACAGAGGCAGGGAAGGATTGTATAGGAAGGGTGAGGGTCCCAATGAGAGAGCTTGGATACAGGGTTAACGAGGGACTGAAAAAGGCTATAAAAGAAAGGAAGGTAAAATGCGCTGCTTACAGAAGAAGTAGGAAGCTTAAAGGGGTGGATAACAATGACACGAGACTAATGAAAGGAGAATATGAACTGGCACGGAAAAAGGTGAATGAGATAAAGAATAATAGTAGGAAGGAGCGCAATTGCAGTCTTGCCAGAACAATAAAGAAAACGGGGGGTTCGAGCTCAAACGTATTTTGGAACTGGGTAAATAAACGGGGGAAAAGTAGTGTGCAGAGTATCAAAGTGGATGGGGAAAGTACAGAAGATAAAGGCCGTATCGCTTCAGAGTTAGTCAAGCACTGGGAAAAGATAAACGATAGGCGATGGGGCAGTGGGTCCCCACCAAAAAGAAATACACTGGTGGAGGAGAACCTATCCAATCGTGTATGTAGCGAAATAACGGCAGAAGAAGTGCGGAACGTGGTCTCGAAATTAAAAAATGGTAAAGCGGGAGGGACTGATGAAATTCCGAACGAATTCCTCAAAAATGGAGGGGAGGCACTTATTGAAGTCCTGACAAACCTTTTCAACCTGGCTCTGCGAAAGCAAGAGGTCCCCAGAGAGTGGAGGGAAAGTAAGGTGTCGTTCATACACAAAAAGGGGGATAAGGAAGTTCTAGATAACTATAGGGGGATATCAGTTAGTAGTAACATCGGAAAAGTATTCTGTAAGGTCATATACGGTAGACTTGAGGAAGTTATCGAAGAGAAAGGTTTTTTAGGAGAAATTCAAAATGGTTTCAGGAAAGGTCGAAGAGTCACTGATCACCTATTTACACTCACCCAACTGATAGAATCAACAAAGGCTGAAAAGAAAAAGATGTTTCTGGCATTTCTAGATGTGAAAAAAGCGTACGACCGAGTGTGGAGGGAAGGTATGTGGCGAAAGCTCGAGTGCATCGGACTGGGGGGTGACTTTGTGGGAATCATGAAAGCACTGTATACAGATGTGCAAAGCCAACTCAGTCTAGGGAGTATCACTACAAAACGAGTCCCTATGGATATAGGCCTCAAGCAGGGGTGTATCTTTTCACCGATTTTGTTTGCATTGTATGTTAAAGATTTAGGGGACGAACTAATTCAGAGTGCGGAGGGGGTAAATGTTGGAGACATTAAGGTACCAGGCTTATTCTTTGCGGACGACATGGTGTTAATGTCTAGAACTGAACAGGGGCTAGAGAAATTGCTGGAAACTGTTGGTAGATATGGGAACACTTGACGGCTCGAACTAAATGAAAATAAAAGCAAGGTAATACCCGTTGGACGCAAGGTAGATATGACGAAGAGATGGAGAGTGGGGGAGTTCTCAATCCCCGAAGGGGAAAGCAAACAAATCACTGTAGGAGAAACGGGAGAGTATGAGTATCTAGGGGTAAGCATAAATATAACGGGAAGAGGGGTGTACAGAAATTACTCAGCCAAACTGATTCTGAAGGGGAAAAGAATTCTGAACCAACTAAAACTTTTAGGGAAAAATAGTTTCAACAAGGTCTTTGTGGGGAAAACACTGTGGGAGAGGGTGGGTTTACCAAGTATAACGTATGGCACGGACGTCGTGATTCCATTAAACCAAACCGTTATTAAGAAGTTGGAAAGTACTCAGAATGATGCCGGCAGATGGATAACAGGGTCGAGTAATGCTGCAGCTTTGGAAGCAGTAAGGGGGGAGCTTGGGTGGATGAAAATCAAGGACAGGGTAGATTTGGGAAAACTGTGTTACTTTAACTACTTGAGAAACCTGCCTGACAACCGGTGGTGCAAATTGATGCTCGATACCATTTGGAATTCTAATATAGAAACGGGGTGGTCAAAACATGTGAGGGAACTAATGGACAATTACTCTATAGAGGTCACAAACATAGAAGTAGGAATGAAAGAAGGCAAAAGGTTTGTCAAAGAGAGAGTCATGGAAGATTGCAATCGAAACTGGCGAGCAGGGGTTAGCGTGAAAAGATCACTGCAGGGGTTACAATATAAAGAAAAGCCAGCTTTTGAGAAGTATCTAGATGGCACCTTTGGAGGGTCACTGCTGTTCAAACTGAGATCAAGATCACTGGAGCTTCGGGGAAAAATTGGGAGAGATGGGGAAAAGGGATGCCAAATGTGCCACTCTGGAGTAGTGGAGATCCTGGAACATTTTCTCTTGGAATGCCCACAGTATATACCTCATAGAATAAAATTTACTGGAAGAATGCAGAAGTGGGGTGAAGAAACAAAGGATAGATGGCTGAACGGGGACACGAGGGAGAGGGTAGGAATGCTTATTGAAGAAATTGAAAAAGAGGAAGTGAGGGACACTATTAAGCAGTTTATATCTGAATGCTGGGAGGAGAGGAGGGGAAGAGGGGGTGGGGTGCAGGGGGAATGATGGCCTTCTCTTATGAGGACCGCGACAAATCAGCGGCTGGCCAAAGAGTTATTATTATAATAACTTAAGGGGTTTCATGCAACCTGTTTTTACAATAATTTTGAAAATTCTTATATAAACTATTTAAAACAAAACCAGCCTGAAAGGGGTCGTTGTTGTTTTCTTCAAAAAGAGTCCAACCAAACAGAGACAGCATGCAGGACTGACTCCCCCTCCTGCCCTAACTGCAAGGGAAGTCACACAAGTAATTATCGCGGATGTCCTCATTTTAAAAAAAGTAAAAACAAACATTGAACTAAAAAAGTTAAATCTGACAAAACCGGCTAATGCATCCTCTCCCCATACAATATGGTCCATTGTAGCTGGGGCCCTCTACTCCGTGCTAAACAAACACGTGAACACCAATCTGACTGACATCTGTCAAGACGTAAGCCGTTCGGTGTCTCGCCTATTTAAAACCCAAATATCGGAAACACTAATTAAAGCCGCAATTAACACCAATTAAAACTGTCGCCAGCTTAACTCCATCTAATTGAGCAACGC
This sequence comes from Pictodentalium vernedei, assembly GCA_031216915.1. Taxonomy (NCBI): domain Eukaryota; kingdom Metazoa; phylum Mollusca; class Scaphopoda; order Dentaliida; family Dentaliidae; genus Pictodentalium; species Pictodentalium vernedei. The sequence goes on from CM062292.1 coordinate 155,453,866, forward strand.
GATTTATCCAAACCATAACATGGATAAACTACAACTAGCCGTGTGGAACGCTAGAAGCGTTAATAACAAAAAACTTCAAATGAGCCGATATTTCGAAAATACAGACATTATCTGCATCTGCGAGAGTTGGCTATATCCCAAAAAAATTTTTTCATTAAGTGGATTCAGCATTATTAGAAGAGACCGACAGCTCACAAAAGGCGGTGGTGTTGCTCTTCTAATAAAGCGGAACATCAAAGCCAAAACCATTAAAACTGATCACCTCGATGCCGAGGTGATTGCAACTGAAATAACAGTTGATAATAAAAACATCGCGATTGTTTATTATTACAACGACCCAAGCAAAACAGTTTCTAACACCGTCTTTGAATTTTTTATGAGGAAATACAAACACTGCAACTTCCTCGGCGACTTCAATGCCAAACACCTATACTTTGGCTGCAACAAAACCACCCCCAACGGTGAAGCCCTACTCGATATAACAAAAAACATAACCTACATGTGGTTATGAACGACAACTCAGCAACCTATATCAGTAACAACCCACTATTTTCATCTGATATCCTCGATCTAATTATCTCCAGTGACTCTCTGATAAACCATATCGATGACCACTGGGTCGGCGATGATGACTTAGGCAGCGATCACCTCCCGGTCCATGCCTCACTGCAATTAGGCAATGGCCCCCTCAGGTACCCACCCACCCTCCGCAGGAATTTTAAAAAAATAAACTGGAATCTCTACCGCGATATCATCGATGTCAAACTCACAAACACCCCCCCCCCCCCCCTCCCCATCGAACGCAGCGGAACTCGAAACCCAATACGAGGGCATAGAAAAAATCATTAACTCAACCCTAAACGAAATATGCCCAAAAGAAGAAGTACGCCCCTGCAGAAATACCATCTCGGGCGACACACTGTCACTAATCAAAACTAAAAGGAAAGCTCTTCGCGCTCTTAAAGCCGAAATTGACCCCGGTAAGAAAGCTGACCTAAAAAAAACATATAACCGCCTTCATGGCGAAGTCAAGGAAGCCCTCAAGGCTGAAAAACAAGCCAACTGGGAAAAGGTAACAGCCAACCTAAATGGGGTCCAAGATGCTAAAAAATTCTGGGACTCTTTCAAAATCCTAACGGGGCAAAAGAACAAAGGCGGCAAAGCCGCTGCCAAACCTCTTAAAAGGAAAGACGGTTCCTTTACGCGCACCGACAAAGACAAGGCCGACACTTTTGCCGACCTTCTAAGAAAAACGCATCGCCCTTATCAAGGATCAGGCAATGATGACGCCGCCATAAACGCAATTGAGACTTCATCAACGAACACCCTAATATCTACCGTGACCCCAAATTCGATAATGAGCCAGAAGACGGGGACGACGATGACCTCGTCACCCCCATCACCAATGACGAAATCATCAACGTCATTAAAAAATGCAAAAATTCGTCCTCACCCGGAGAAGACGAAGTGAGCTACAAAATTCTTAAACAAAGCCCAAATTCCCTAATCGAAAAACTAAACAAACTGTTCAACGCTTGTCTCACCCATGGCTACTTTCCCAAATGTTGGAAAAAAGCCATCGGTGTCATGATACCAAAACCTGACAAATACCTCTCCGATCCGGCCGGTTACCGCCCAATCAGCCTCATCAGTTGCATTAGCAAGGTATTCGAACGAATCCTTACCAATCGACTGAGGGGGCACCTCGAAGACAACGAGTTTTTCAATAAATGGCAAAGAGCCTATAGAAACCGTAAAGAAGGCATCGAGCATGTATACCGACTAGTAACCCAAATGAAAACCGCCATCAACAATCAACAAATAGGCGCGGCTGTTCTGCTTGACGTCGAAAAAGCATTCGACTCTGTCTGGCACAACGGAATACGCCTCAAATTATCTAAAATGAAACTCCCAGTGAACCTTCTTAGACTACTCTCCTCCTTCCTAAATGATCGTGAAATTAAAGTCTGAGTTAACAACGAAATGTCCGACAGTGTCCTCCTAGAAGCAGGCACTCCCCAAGGGTCTGTCCTCAGCCCCCTCCTGTACATCATCTACGTCAACGATCTTAAATTCACCGAGGATCGAGTTCAAGTCTCACAATTCGCGGACGATAAGGGCCTCTGGGACTCTAATAGCACGGCCTAACTACTAAATTTAAAGTGTGTCATGTCTGCTTACTATGATTAGTCCAGTTATCATCTCCTCTTGATCAAATTCCCGTTACATGGACACTGTCAATGGATCGAGTCGTAGGGTGGGGCACGGCTCATTAACCATAACTGTGCCATCCTTACTACCCTCCTTAATTTTCGTCTTTTTTTCGTCCATTACCCCCCTCCCCCCCCCCCCCCACATCTCTCTCTATCCACTCTATCCTTCTCTCTCTATTTCATGCTTGAACCCTGTGACTTACTTCTCGCCCGTCTCTCTCATTCTCCAACCCAAGGAGAGTGAATTCGTAGGGATTGGTCACACTTTTTGCCCCCGATTAGCGACCAGTCACTTCTTGTAAGCACGTAATTCCCTTCTCCATGCGCCTTAGAAACTACATGATTTTTATCTTTCTTCGAAGATAGGTTGTGTTGCCAAATCTCCATGGGTTGTGTTGCACAACAGCTCACATACATATGTGGGTGTATATGTGTATGTGTGTGTATGTATGTATGTGTTTATATGCATATATGTATACGTACGTATAGGTATATGTATGCATGTATGTGTTATGTATATATATATATACGTGGTTGCTAGGGGGCCTACCACCTCTTAATGACTCGTGCCCCTGAGCCCATCATGCATGTGGGTTACAAGTAAGTTTGGAGGTGAGCTTGTTTCGACTAATCCTGAGATGCCCCTTCGAATATGAATGATATGAACCACCATCATTTGCTGTTGTGGCTGGGGTCCATAGTGAGCTAATGCTACCGAATATAATGCAAAATGCGCCGTTTGGGCCGTGTTTACATTCTATAAGCGACAGGTCTACTGCACTGATGCTAAACGGTTGCTGGGCCTTACACCCAAAAGTATTGATGCCAATAAATAGCATTCTATTTGTTTTTATAATATGTTCAGTTTTATCAGTTCTCACTCAATACACTTTTATTTCTTCCTGTCTCTCTCACATAGCGCCTTTTCACTGTCAACAGAAGTCTGCAGAAGCCTCATGTGCACCGAAGCAAACAGTGGTGTCACCATGGCCGTCGGGTGATGTGGTTGATGTCAACAGTGTACCATGTGACCCACTCCTATTGATGATTATTATAGTTTCGGTCTTCTGTAATGGATGACATAAATATTTACAGAATGCGAGTGGGTCTCTTCACTGTTCGTGCGCGTAGCGGTGCACCAGGAAAACGCAGACTAGATATGTCATGCCTTATACTTGTTAACCTTGTACTTCGGTTCAGTTGCATGGGAGTAACCCTAATGCTATCTCTGATGCTTGTCGAATCAACATTAAAAGAAGGTCTCTCCAAAACACAAAAATACTTGGATAATGGACTTGATAGCCGCCTGAAATATGCGTGTTCGGCCCGACATTCCGGCTTAAAGTCCCACATTACAATTAATATACCAAACGCGACCTTACCAGATGGTGCGTCATTACATTACTTACGCAGTCTAACTACGATTGCGCTCCCTATGTTGCAAATATTATGTCTTATGTTTGCGTGTGCTTTAATGTTGTTAATTCTCTCCGGTGATATTGAAGTAAATCCTGGACCTTCAAGTGAGATTAGTACAATCGATAATACTTCATCAACAGGAACGCGGATTTGTCACTTGAATATCCAAAGCCTAAGGCCTAAACTCGATATATTGCAATGTGAAATGTCTGCATATGATATATGTGCTCTTTCCGAAACATGGTTAGGACCCTCCGATAACAATAGTGATATCCATCTAAACGGGTTTCAAGAGGTACTGCGGAAAGATCGTCCAACAAGGGGAGGCGGTGTTGCGGTTTACATTAAGATTGGCATACCATACAAACCAAGACCAGATCTCGGACTGGCTGCGCTTGAATGCTTATGGGTCGAAATATACACTCCCAGTGGCTCGTTTCTACTTGGTATCTTCTACCGACCTCCGAATAGTGATAATGAAGTCTGGGAAATGATCTCTGCCTCTATTGAGAAAGCGAAAGACTCTGGAATCTCGGACCTCATTATTACTGGTGATTTTAACGATAATCTACTCTCTCAGAGAAGGGGAAAATTTAGTGACGTTGCTGACTATTTTAACCTTAAACAGGTTGTATCTGAACCAACGTTTTTCACGGAGACATCAGCGACATTGCTCGACCTGATTGCAGTTAGCAATTCCATTAATGTGCTATCAACTGAAGTAGCTGATCCATTTTTACCAGATTTAACCAGGTATCACTGTCCTGTGTGTATCGCGGTTGACTTTAAGAAAACGACTGTAAGGAGTTTCAAACGTCGGGTATGGTTATATAACGAGGGCGATTATAATGGGTTGAATTATGCATTGGTAAACACTGACTGGGATACCGTTTTCTCACATACAAACGTAGATAATATGGTTAATAAGTTTACTTCCATCGTTCTTGAATTAGCTTCTAAGTTTATTCCCAATAAAATCACAACAATTAGGAGAAACGACCCAAAGTGGATGCACAACGAAGTTCGGCATCTGATTCGCCAACGAAAACGTCTTTACCGTACTGCCAAGTCGAAAGGTCGACCCGAGGCTTGGGAGAAATATCGTTCCAAAAGAAATCAAGTTGTTTCAGCCATAAGAAATGCAAAAAACAATTACTATAACAGAATGCAGGCCACTCTAGATAGCCCTCATACTAATTCTTCCATGTGGTGGAAGACCTTCAAGATGTTTTTAGGGAACAGGAAAACTGAAATTCCGAATATTAATTACCGGGATAGGATAATTTGTTCTGACAAAGACAAGGCGGAAGCGTTTAACGATTATTTTTGTAGCATAGCAACTATTGACGATAGTCACGCGTGCCTTCCATCGATGCCATTTCCAGAAAGTCCAAAACTCAGAACTATAAAACTTGACCAACATGATGTGCGCTCCGCACTGAAGTTACTGAAAGTATCGAAGGCAACAGGTCCGGACCTAATCAGTCCGCGTCTTCTCAAAGAGTGTTCCACATCCCTAGCCCAGCCTCTCGCCACCCTTTTCAATATCTCATTGAGCCACCCCAAATTTCCTGAATTGTGGAAGAAGGCAAACGTGATACCGGTTCCTAAAAAAGATCCTGCAAATCTTTTATCAAACTATCGACCGATCTCATTGCTTAGCTGTCTCGGAAAAGTGTTCGAACGGTGTATCTTCAAAAAACTGTGGTCCTTTTTAGACGAAAATAAAATACTAAGTCCATTTCAGTCTGGGTTTACTCCATGTGACTCAACTGTACTGCAGCTTACGGATATCTATGACACATTTAGCCGTGCACTTGATGAAGGTAAAGATGTGAGGGTGGTATTTTGCGACGTCAGTAAAGCTTTTGACAAAGTCTGGCACAAAGGTCTAATCTTCAAACTTGAACAAATTGGAGTAACCGGCGAACTTCTCGACTTCTTTGCATCATATCTTTGTGATCGGATGCAAAGAGTGGTGGTCAACTCCGAGGAGTCCTCTTGGAAACCTGTGACGTCGGGGGTTCCTCAAGGATCTATTCTTGGCCCACTGTTGTTTCTTATTTATATTAACGATATAACCCTAGGTCTAACCAGCAGTATCCGTCTTTTTGCAGACGACACAACCTTATATTTAATAATTGAAAACCCTGACCAGGCTGCTGTTATTTTGAACAATGATCTTACTACAATCGAAAACTGGGCACATACGTGGTTGGTAGAATTCAATCCCATTAAAACCGAAACTATGATAATTTCACGCCGAACAGATCCCGCACAGCAGACACCCCTTGTAATGGCAAATGTTCCCATTAAAGAAGTAACGCAGCACAAGCATTTGGGTGTCATTCTCAATTCAAACTGTTCGTGGGATGACCACATAAAACATATTTCTTCAAAAGCATGGTCACGTCTGGATCTAATGAGACGAAATAAATTTATCTTAGACCGGAAAATTCTCGAGAAGATATACTTTGCTTTTGTTAGGCCCTTGTTGGAATATGTAGACACGGTTTGGGATAACTGCAACGAAACAAATATGACAACTCTTGAACGAATCCAAATTGCGAGTGCTCGAATTGTTCCGGGTGCAACTTTAAGTGCGAGCAAGGCATCACTCTACGTTGAAACTGGGTGGGAGACGTTACAAGCAAGAAGGCAGAAGCACAAATTAATACAGTTCTTCAAAATGTACCATAACATTTCCCCGCCATATATTTCCTGTTTAGTCCCACCCCCTATTTCGATAACCCAGAATTTCGAACTTCGAACCGCAACTAACCTACGAGTTCCTTATTGCCGAACCGCATGCTACCAAAGATCTTTTATCCCATCCACAACGAATTCTTGGAACGAAATTCCACCTAACGTTAGAGAAAATTGCTCTCTCGCAGAATTTCGAAAATACTTAAACAATAACCTTGTTCGTCCCCCAGCCTACTTTGTCAAATCAATGTCCCGTAAAGCTCAAGTATACCACTGCAGGTTACGACTTCGATGTAGTCATCTCAATGAGCATCTTTTTGTTAACCACCTGGCAGAGTCACCGAATTGCTCATGCGGTGAACGAGAGACAACAGAACACTTTTTATTAAAATGCCCTAATTATGACCGTATACGAAGTGAGACCCTAGGGATACTTCCCAGTCAAACTGACTGCGATACATTACTGTATGAATCCGAATTTTATACTCATGACGAAAACTATTTAGTTTTTAAAACAGTTCATAAGTACATTCTTAGTTCTGCGAGATTTAGTTAACTACCTTGGGTGACCCTCAGATCATAGTGAATAGTAAGTGTGGTGCTACTATTATAACCCTATGAATATATTCCTGGAAAAGAATAATAATACAGATTGAATGCATATTCATACACGCATTATGCAACCCAACACCCGCCCTCTGTTTTGCCTCATAATTGCCGTGCGTTCCACCTGGTGTTCATTCCTAATGTCTTGGTGCTAGGACACATCGCACCTATACCACATCACCGTGACCGGGCGGAGGCCACTGTTGACTGGTGGAGATTACTTCCTATCTTCCAACTGTGCCTTGAACTAACAACAACTCAAGTGCAAGCCCGACATGGGCTAACTGGAATTATCTGACCGTCTCTATGTTTGTACTCCCACTTGCAAGCATAAAGCAATAAAGTGCATCTCGCATCTGGGAATAATACATGGTCCGTCCCCGAAGATTGTCGCTAATGATCGATGAAAGTGTAATTCATCGCCGGAGAGTAAAGTGTTGTATGTACCACTGGGACATGGAACGCTTTGGTATCCGGGCGCCGAAATCTGTTTATGCTACTATTGTTTAAATGTGAAAATCCACCAAAATATGCTCAGAATTATTGTACCACGATAAACTAACTCTCGGTCATTTCCCCCACTAGAGTATATGTTCTTATTATAGTCCAATAACGTTAAAATTTAGAATTCGCTTGTTACAGTATCAAGGTACAAACATGGAGGTGGTTCGATTCGGACTAGGCACTCCTTACTCTTTCTCTTCCTAAGAACTGTACTTCTATCGTCTTACTCTATATCAGTTTGGGAAATCTAACCAATTTGTATCTTTTTATAGTATTTTCTATTTTTCTTTATTAGCGAATTATTTGTGTCAACAGGTATCTTATTGTACACGTTCTTGATAGAAGGAATTGGTCTCACTGTCTTCTCGTTTGCTACCTGTTAAAATTACTATGAGTGGAAACGACCACAGAAAAGCTAACAGCTTACTGTCGAATCCACACCCAATGATAATGTAAGCTATGTATTACCATGGAAATTCTTTTGAAATAAATACTGTTTAAACTAACTACTCCAAAAACCTCTGCAACGCGCTCTCGATGACCCAGAACAATGGTGTGCCAAATGGAGAATAAAGCTAAACGCCAATAAAACCCAACGAATCACCTTTACTCGCAAGACAACTAAACGGGATTTTGACCTAAAACTAATGGATAACACCCTCCCAGAATGCAAAGAAGCGAAATTCCTGGGCATCACCATTGATCAAAAACTGTCCGTCAACAAACATACCGACGACATGGCGAAAAAAGCTACCAAACGAATTAACTTACTGAAAATGCTTAAGGGAACTTCATGGGGAGCCAACCAGTCCACCCTACTCAAACTATACAAAGCCTTTGTGCGCCCAGTACTCGAATAATAATAATAATAACACTTTGGCCAGCCGCTGATTTGTCGCGGTTCTCGGACGAGAAGGCCACGGTTACCCCTGTACTCCCAACTGCCTCCCTATTCCCACGCTTCTCCTCTCCTGTCAACACTCGGAGACGAACTGCTTGATAATATCCCTTGTCCCATTCTTCCCAATCTCTCCGATTAGCATATTAACCCTCTCCTTTGAGTCTCCACCTAACCACATGTCCTTCATTCTCCCATCCCACTTCCCCATTATACTCCCAGTGAATCTCATTCTTTTAGGCTGATACTTTGGGCATTCTAGAAGAAAGTGTTCCAGGGTCACCACCATGTCCAAGTTACTCATCTGGCACTCCCTTTCACCGTCTTTCCCAATTTTTCCCCTCAGCTCCAGGGATCGCGACCTCAGCTTGAACAACAGTGACCCCCCAAAGGTGCCATCAAGATACGCTTCAAAACCTGGCTTCTCTTTATCACGCAGGCCACCCAAAGACCTCTTTGATTTGAACCCCTCTCGCCAATTACGGTTACAATCCTCCATGACCCTTTCTCTGACGATTTTTCTACCCTGGTTTGCCCCAACGTCCAGGTCCGAGATCTCCAATGAGTAGTTCTCTACTAGCTCCCTCACTTGGACCATCCACCCCGTTTTGATATTTGAGTTGAAAATTCTCAGGAACATTGCTTTATACCATCGGCTGTCGGGGAGATTTACCAAATAATTAAGATAACCGAGCTTCAACAGGTCTATCCTGCCCTTGATCCTCATCCACCCAAGCTCACCCCTGATTGCTTCTAGCGCTGCGGCATTACTCGACCCCGTTATCCATCGGCCTGCATCGTTCTGCAGGATTTCCAAGCTTTTTACGGCCGTCTGGTTTAGGGGTACCACTTCCGTTCCGTATGTTATACTTAGCAGCCCCACCATTTCCCAAATGGTTTTCCCCACGAAAACCTTATTGAAACTGTTTCTCCCTATAGAGTTTCATTTGGTTAAGGATTCGCTTCCCCTTCACAATCAATTTATTTGTGTGGTTCCGGTAGATGCCTCTTCCTGTAATGTTTATATTTACCCCCAAATACTCGTAATCACCTGTCTCTCCCACACTCAGAAGATTGCTGCTCCCTTCCGGAATGCTGAACTCACCCACTCTCCACCTTCGAGTGGGGTCCACTTTGCGGCCCACAGGTATAATTTTGCTCTTGCTTTCATTAAGTTCGAGTCTCCATTTGCTCCCATATTTCCCAACAATTTCCAGCATTTTCGTTAGCCCCTCTTCGCTTTCTGACACTAGAACCATATCGTCTGCAAAAAATAGCCCTGGGATCTTCAAGTCCCCAACTGCTACCCCCTCCTCGCTACGCAGGAGTTCATCTCCTAAACTTTTGATGTACAATGCAAACAGGATCGGCGAAAGGATACACCCCTGTTTTAGGCCTATCTCCATAGGCACACGTTTTGTTCTAATGTTCCCCAGGCTAAGTTCACTCTGTACACCTTAAAATAATGCTTTCATAATTCCAACAAACTCACCTCCTAAGCCCATAGCCTCCAGCTTGCGCCACATACCTTCCCTCCATACTCTATCGTATGCCTGTTTGATATCCAAAAAGGCCATAAACATCTTTTTCTTTTTTGCTTTCGCGGATTCTTTCATTTGGGATAGTGTGAAAAGATGGTCAGTAACTCTCCTTCCCTTCCTGAAGCCATTCTGGATTTCTCCCAAAAAACCCTTCTCCTCAATCACCTCCTCTAGTCTCCCATACAGGACTTTACAGTAAACCTTTCCAATGTTGCTACTGGCAGAGATCCCTCGATAGTTATCCAAAACGTCTTTTTCCCCCTTTTTGTGAATAAATGTCACTTTACTTTCTCTCCACTCCTTTGGGACCTCTTGATTTCCTATGGCTAGATTGAATAGGGCAGTTAGGCTTTTCACGAGTTCCTCTCCCCCTTTTTTGATAAACTCGTTAGGAATTTCATCCACTCCTCCCGCTTTTCCATCCCTTAATTTTGATATCACCTTTCGCAACTCCTCCGTTTTAATTTCATACGGTGCAATCATACTAACTGACCTCAACCAAACTGATATGGGAAAACTCCAGAGGGTCCAAAATCACGCGCTTAGAGTTGCCCTACGTGCCCCATGGGACACACCCATCAAAACACTCCACGACAGGGCCGATATCCCCACCATCAAAGACCGCCTAGCCACCCTGGCTGCGAAAAATCATGACCGGTTAGCCGACAGCGAACTAATCTCCGAACTTGGGGCAATTTGCGAAAGCCGACAAAAGCCCCAAAAAGACCGCTCGAATAAAAACTAGGGAATGACAAGGTGAACCAACAGGCAGAAAAAAACAGCTTAACTGTGGCCTTCTACCAGAAAGGGCTGCCTTCACAGACTCAAGTAAAATTACACCAGGATTAAATATTGTTAAATTTGTTGTTTGTTGGTGGTTAACGTCACATATTTATGCACCATGGCTAATCGTGACACAACATGGAGATGAAGTCAAGTTTAGTCAATCGTTGATCAACATGTTGCCCATTTTAGAGGACTTTCACCCCAAGCATTGGTGACTGGGTCCTATTTTACTAGTAAAGCGGAACTGGTTTACCACAGTAAACAAGTGCTGCTTACTTCCCGGGGTTCCCACGGGGAAAAAATTGTTAAAAACTAAATAATTTGGGAATGAGAATGTGAATAAACAGGCAGAAAAACAGCTTAACTCTACCAGAAAGGGCTGCCTTCACCGACTCAACTAAAAGTTACATCAAGAAAAAATACTGTTATAAAAACTAAATAATAAATAGGGAACGATTGGGGTCCCAAGCACGAGAGTATGTTACTGCTCTTACGAATGTAAAGATTCGTGCATTTCATACTCTCCCCCATAGCGACAAGCACAGGGGGGGGGGGGGGGGGGGGGGGGGGGTGTCTTACGAATGTAAAGATTCGTGCATTTCATACTCTCCCCCCCACACACAGCAGATACCACAAGGACACGCAACTAAAGAGGTGCTACTTTTATCTTGACAGTTTACATATTACTAATTCTACCTTCTTCTTTTAAGCAGGTACACAGAAGATGTTTTTTTTTACCAGCACCCCAATAACCGCTACATACAGTCTAACCGTTATGGAAACAGTCACCCCCACGGTTCCTGAACATCCTCCGCTCCATCCCTAAAAGTGGTCAACCACTTTAAGGGAGGAGAGCGTTGGTCCTGCGTCCCGCCTCTGCCCCTTTTTGTAAGCGCATTGCGCATCTTTTTGTCCCAACCCAATAGGATTACAATGCAGGCCTGCCCCCAACCCAGGGGAGTTCGGGTCTTCTTCTTCTTGGTGGTCCCCGAAAGGGGTCGTTGTTGTTTTCCTTCAAAGAGTCCAACAACAACAGAGACAGCCTGAGGCAGATTATACTTGCCAGTGATGGCCATCACTCATAATCATCCTCGAAACGGCAGACTATACTTGCCCGAAAATCCAGATCGACTGCACCCTCGGGGAGAGGTAGTACCTTTGTGAGAGGACCCAACCTCCCACACTGGTCCTCACCAGAGGGTCCAACCGACATCAGTCAACGAGACCGCCTACCCACAACTGGAGACACCTGCCGAGTACCGGATCCTTTTCCTCCTTCAACACGCCTAGACATGTGACAGCCATCATATACAGCCATCGAGGGTCGAAAGGGGCTTGTCTCTCATACCGTCCCTGCGCGCCTTCGGCGCGCGAAATCATTTCGTTCGAGAGACTGCTCCGTCATCATTCACACTTCTGAACTCAGAGTGTCAACACCAACTAATTGAAATGGAAAACCTGGAATTACCAGCTCGTTTACTCAAATACATCACAGCTCTGGGCGTCTCTTGCCCCATCTCCTGGGCCATCCAGGAAATGGGCGAGAACGTCCATCTGAATCTTGAATTCAAGATTGAACCTGCGGAAACAACCAAGACACCACCCTCCTCCGGGAGAGGTAGCACTTTTGGTGAGAGGATCCCCTCTCGCACTGGTCCTCACCCGGGGAGGCCCTGAAAAGAGAAGGAGAAGCAAGAAGAGCCCGTCCACCAAGCGGAGGGATTTCCGACGCTTGGAGGCATTCTTGGAGATGAAGAAAGAGAAAGGTGAGGAAAAGAAAGAGCCACAGGCGGTCACCACTTCCCCTCCCACTCCCACAGACAGCCCCATCCAAATGCCGGCTTCCCAGTCGGTATTGTCGGATGAGGAAGAGTCTGTGGAGACTGAGATGGAAATGGAAGCGGCCCTCTCGCCTCTTCCTTCTAAACCAGAATGCCAGGACGCGGACGACAGGATAAAGAACATCTTACTGGAAAACAAGATGCAAGGGGACCTTCACAGACAACAGATGGACAGACAATACGAATTATTCATGCAAAAAGTCGAAGAAACCAAAAAACTAATAGACACCAGAAATCTACAACAACAAAAGACTCAGCAATCACCCACAACCACTCCAGACTCGGCGAGGACCAGACCCTACAAAACTAAGCAACCACCATTAGGCAGCCCACCAACAACACCAACTACCACTGTCTCTCCTTCCAAACCTCCACCTCTGAAAAAGAAGCTGAAAAGAGACAAGCGCCGCTAATATCCCGCAACTTCTCCTCCTTTACCACGGTCTGACACTTTCAAATTCTACAGCTAATGAGGGTCGAAAGGGGCTTGCTCCCCATATCGTCCCTGCGCGCCTTCGGCGCGCAAAACCATTTGATTTGAGAGACAGCCTGAGGCAGATTATACTTGCCAGTGATGGCCACCACTCAAAATCATCCTCGAAGCGGCAGACTATACTTGCCCGAAAATCCAGACCGAGTGCACTCTCGGGGAGAGGTAGTACCTTTGTGAGAGGACCCAACCTCTCACACTGGTCCTCACCCGAGGGTTCAACTGACATCAGTCAAAGAGACCATCACGCCGCAACCGGTGACACCTGCAGAGTACCTGAACCTGTTCCTCCTTCATTACGAATAGACATGTGGAATTTAATCATTTACAGCCAATGAGGGTCGAAAGGGGCTTATTCCCCATACCGTCCCTGCGCGCCTTCGGTGCGTTAAACCATTCCATTCGGTGAAGCCCTCTTCGAAATTACAAAAAAACATAACCTTCATGTGGTCATGAAAGACAACTCGGCAACCTATATCAGTAACAACCCACTATTTTCATCTGGTATCCTCGATCTAATTATCGCTAGTGACTCCCTGATAAACCACATCGATGACCACTGGGTCGGCGATGATGACTTAGGCAGCGATCACCTCCCGTTCCATGCCTCACTGCAGCTAGGAAACGGCCCACTCAGGTACCCCCCCCCCCCCCAACGCTCCGCAGAAATTTTAGAAAAATTGGAATCTCTACCGCGAAATCATCGATATCAAACTCACAACCCCCCCCCCCCCCCTCCCCCATCTAATGCAGCGGAACTCGAAAGCCAATGCGAGGGCATACAGAAAATCATTAACTCAACCCTAAACGAAATATGCCCAAAAGAAGAAGTGAGCCCCTGGAGAAATACTATCTCGGGCGACACACTGTCACTAAACAAAACCAAATGTAGAGCTCTTCGCGCTCTTAAAACAGAAACTGACCCCGGCAAGAAAGCTGACCTCAAAAAAACATATAACCGCCTTCATGGCGAAGTCAAGGAAGCCCTCAAAGCTGAAAAACAAGCCAACTGGAAAAAGGCAACAGACAATCTAAACGGGGTCCAAGATGCCAAAAAATTCTGTGACTCTTTCAAAATCCTAACAGGGCAAAAAAAAACAAGGGCGGCAAAGCTGCTGCCAAACCTCTTAAAAGGGAAGACGGTTCCTTCACGCGCATCGACAAAGACAAGGCCGACACTTTTGCCGACCTCCTAAGAAAAACGCATCGCCCGTATCAAGGCACGGGCAATGATGACGCCGCCATCAACGCGATCGATGACCTCATCAATGAACACCCTGAAATCTACCGTGACCCCAAATTCGATAACGAGCCAGAAGACGGAGATGACGATGACCTCATCACCCCCATCACCAATGATGAAATCATCAACGTCATAAAAAAATGCAAAAACTCCTCCTCACCCAGCGAAGACGAAGTAAGCTACAAAATTCTAAAACAAAGCCCAAACTCCCTAATCGAAAAACTAAAGAAACTGTTCAACGCATGCATCACCCATGGCTACTTTCCCAAATGTTGGAAAAAAACCATCGGTGTCATGATACCAAAACCTGACAAGGACCCCTCCGATCCAACCAGCTACCGCCCAATCAGCCTCCTCAGCTGCATTAGTAAGACATTCGAACGAATCCTTACCAATCGGTTTAGGGGGCATCTTGAAGACATCGATTTTTTCAATAAATGGCAAAGAGCCTATAGAAACCGGAAAGAAGGCATCGAACATGTCTGCCGACTAGTCACCCAAATGAAAACCGCTATCAACAATCGGCAAATAAGCGCGGCAGTCCTGTTAGACGTCGAAAAAGCATTGGACTCCGTTTGGCATAATGGAATGAGCTACAAATAATCAAAAATGAAACTCCCCAAGAAATTGCTCAGATTACTATCCTCTTTCCTTAATGATCGCGAAATTAAAGTCAGAGTGAACAACGAAATGTCTGACAGTGTCCCCCTTAAAGCAGGCACCCCCCAACGATCCGTCCTAAGCCCCCTGCTTTACATCTTCTATGTAAATGACCTTAACTTCTCCGAGGATCGTGTTCAAGTCTCCCAATTCGCGGATGATAAGGGCCTCTGGGACTCTAACAATACGGCCAATCTGCTCCAAAAACCCCTGCAACGCGCTCTCCATGACCTAGAACAACGGTGTGCCAAATGGAGAATTAAGCTAAACGCCAATAAAACCCAACGAATCACCTTTACCTGCAAGAAAAATAAACGTGATTTTGACCTTAAACTTATGGATAACACCCTCCCAGAATGCAAAGAAGCGAAATTCCTGGGCATCACCATTGATCAAAAACTGTCCTTCAACAAACATACCGACGACATGGCGAAAAAAGCTACCAAACGAATTAACTTACTGAAAATGCTTAAGGAAACTTCACGGGGGGCCAACCAGCCCACCCTACTCAAACTATACAAATCCTTTGTGCGCTCAGTACTCGAATACGGTGCAATTATTCTAACTGACCTCAACCAAACTAATATGGGAAAACTCCAGTGGGTACAAACTCATGCGCTTAAAGTTGCACTCCGCGCCCCATGGGACACACCCATCAAAACACTCCACGATAGGGCCGATATCCCCACCATTAAAGACCGCCTAGCCACCCTGGCCGCGAAAAATCATGACCGGTTAGCCGACAGCGAACTAATCTCCGAACTTGGAGCAATTTGCGAAAGCCGACAAAAGCCCAAAAATTGTAACCAAAACTAAGACCGCTCGAATAAAAACTAGGGAATGACAAGGTGAACCAACAGGCAGAAAAACAGCTTAACTGTGGCCTTCTACCAGAAAGGGCCGCCTTCACCGACTCAAGTAAAATTACATCAGGACTAAATATTGTTAAAAGCTAAATAAATAGGGAATGAGAATGTGAATAAACAGGCAGAAAAACAGCTTAACTGTGGCCTTCTACCAGAAAGGGTTGCCTTCACCGACTCAACTAAAAGTTACATCAGGATTAAATACTGTTATAAAAACTGAATAATAAATAGGGAACGATTGGGGTCCCAAGCACGAGAGTATGTTACAGCGCTTACGAATGTAAAGATTCGTGCATTTCATACTCTCCTCCATAGCGACAAGCACACACACACACAGCAGAACACAACACGGGGGGGGGGGGGGGGGGGGGGGGGGGGGGGGGGTTGAGAATGTGAATAAACAGGCAGAAAAACAGCTTAACTGTGGCCTTCTACCAGAAAGGGTTGCCTTCACCGACTCAACTAAAAGTTACATCAGGATTAAATACTGTTATAAAAACTGAATAATAAATAGGGAACGATTGGGGTCCCAAGCACGAGAGTATGTTACTGAGCTCACGAATGTAAAGATTCGTGCATTTCATACTCTCCCCCAGATACCACACGGACACGCAACTAAAGAGGTGCTACTTTTATCTTTACAGTTCACATATTCTAATGAAAACTAATTCTACTTTCTTCTTTTAAGCAGGTACACAGAAGATGTTTTTTTGACCAGCACCCCAATAACCGCTACAGTCTAACCGTTATGGAAACAGTCACCCCCACGGTTCCTGAACATCCTCCGCTCCATCCCTAAAAGTGGTCGAACACTTGAAGGGAGGCGAGCGTTGGTCCTGCATCCCGCCTCTGTCCCTTTTTGTAAGCGCATTGCGCATCTTTCTGTCCCAACCCAGTAGGATTACAATGCAGGCATGCCCCCGAACCAGGGAAGTTCGGGTCTTCTTCTTCTTGGTGGTCCCCGAAAGGGGTCGTTGTTGTTTTCGTCCAAAGAGTCCAACCAAACAGAGACAGCCTGAGGCAGATTATACTTGCCAGTGATGGCCATCACTCAAAATCATCCTCGAAGCGGCAGACTAAACTTGCCCGAAAATCCAGATCGACTGCACCCTCGGGGAGAGGTAGTACCTTTGTGAGAGGACCCAACCTCTCACACTGGTCCTCACCCGAGGGTTCAACCGACATCAGCCAAGAGACCATCACGACGCAAATGGTGACACCGGCCGAGTACCCGAAGCAGTTCCTCCTTCAACGCGCCTAGACATGTGAGAACGAATCACCTACAGTCAACGAGGGTCGAAAGGGGCTTGTCCCCCATACCGTCCCTGCGCGCCTTCGGCGCACGAAATCATTCCTTTCGAGAAAGTTATTATTAGGGCATATCATCCTGTGTCAATGTCTCTTTAAGATCAAAATGTCTGAAATCGCTGATGAATCACATTTGACAACACAAAAAAATCTTGAAAATATTGACGATATTTTTCGGTATGTGACTGAACAGATTTATCCAGATGAACTGACAAGGCAGCAGAAAAAGGATTCCAGAGTGAAGTGCAAAAAGTTTTCAGTGATAGATAGAATTCTGTATTACCAATCAAGAAAAGGTAAGTTGGAAGATTTAAATTGTGAATTGGGGTGAAAAGCAGAGAAAGCATGCTTGTGAATAAGTAAACATTTTCATTTCAATTTTTTTCCCCAAACCTAGGTTACAACCCACTCACTGGAATGAGCAGGACAAGCTTGTTCCATTGAAGGGTAATAATAAAATAATACCAAAATCTGAATTGGAAGATTGTATAGAGACAGAATTCATTTCCATTTACCCTCACATATTATATATAGTAGAGCCCACTTAATTGTATATCTCTTAATCGAATAACTCTGTTGGTTGAATATAATTTTCAAACACAAAACTGTTTACCATACCTGGAATTTGACCTGTTAATTGCATATGGGCTGTAGAATAAACTCCTCTTAATTGAATAAAAAATCATGCAATCTGTCGAGGAATTATTCTGACGACCAGCAAATTCCCCACATTAATAGACATTTTTATCTTCTGTATACGAAAGTTTGGTATTTAATCTATTATATCTTGTTTGCCAGAGCTCAAAGAGCCTTGTCAAACAAGATATAATAGAATAAACACTCACTTTGTCCCTAGAAGATGGAAAAATTACCCAAATCCTGTTAATTGTATACTCCTGTTAGGCTAATAGGGGTTTTGGGGTAATCCCTCACTGATTTTGAACCCCCTCATTGACCATTTTTATTGCCTTTCAGTGTCTTCCGTTGGTAGTACAAAACTCTGAGTCTGGAGACTCAAAACTTTTTACATTTTATCATTGATGAAACAGATGCATATTTATTTATTTATGTTTGCATTATATTTAATTTGTTAGAATTCATGGGAGAGTGCCTATAGATTAAATATTTTTACTGAAAATTGCCCGAGAACCAATCAATTTATGTTGTGTGGCGTTAATTGAATATTTTGTCTGTTGTTAACACATGTTCTGAGGTCAAAAAGTCTGAAATATGCCTTGAACGGTTAAAAAGGACACAAAAAGGACACAAGTTTTTGCCCACTTCTGTGGTAATACATGGTTAAATGAGGATATTGCTACTGTGGTGGGCAAATGGTATCAGGAGCATCGTCATTTGGAAGAAACTTAGAATTTATTTTAGATCAGCCAAAAATTTTTTATTGCCTATAACCTATTTGACCCCTGTGGTGGGGGTGGGGGAGCAGTCATATGTGTGAATTTTTCTCTCTCATACAATCACTTTAAATCATTCAAAAAGCATTTTTGAACAAACTGTGGCTTGAACAAATTTGAATGTACAGGTGGGAAAGTTGATGGGTTGCCAAAAATCAACACTTTCTGAAAGATTTTGTGTTGTTGCAGCATTTAAAGACTTTTTTCAGTTTTGCTGCACTTTGACAATCTGACTTTTCAGTTGTCTCTAAACAAGTCTTAGGTGCCTATTTATTTAGCCAAGACTTGCCAAGAAACAACTGCAAAGATACATAGAATATAAATTGGAGGCTGCTGGTTGAAGCACCTGTTCCATTGTAGTAAAAAGTGAACACACGTAAGAATTAGGCCCCATATCTCTTTTATTTTGCTTCATTGACAAACACTTTTCTGTGGTGGACGTCTTTTCAGAGCGATTGTCAAAAGCCAATGTCATTTATGAAAAAATAAAAATCCAAAAGATTTTTTTCAGGTAACACTGTTAGGGTTATAAGTGATCCTGATGAGAAAAGGCGGATAATTAAAGCCTGCCATGAGGGCCTGGGAAACGCAACTACATCCAAAGCACTTGGTGGCCATTTTGGTCGAGACAAGTCAGTCAAGAAAGCATCAGAATGCTACAACTGGCCAGGAATTGCTTGTGATGTCAGAAAATATATACAGCACTGTGATGTTTGCCAACGCGTCAATCCTCCTTTCAACAAATGTAAAGCATCACTACAAAATATCACCATTACTGCTGAACCATGGCACCAGATTGGTATTGATCTCATGGGACCGCTACCAGAAACAGCTGAAGGACACAAATATATTGGTAAGTCAATATTTGAAAATAATTGTCTTTAGTTGAGCATTTTCAGCTTACTTATTGCAGTACCCATCCTTTGGATGGGAAAAAACAAAAAATATATATATATATATTTATATTTTCATCAAAACGCCGTCTAGCTCAGGAGTTTACTCCCTTCTAAACGGCTTTCATTTTGACTATTATCAATACTGTTGGAGTGACAAACAAACATATGTCGCGACATGGGAACGTAAAAATTCTGCATCATGCTATTTTTTATCCCTAGAAAAATAATTCAATAGTTTTAAACTCGGGCACGTTTTATACACAGATTTAGAAATTGTTACTGGACTTCTATCGTGATTTCATACGAAAAACTCTGTTTCACATCTGCCTTGGGTGGCAACAAGTAAAGATATATGTTCTGCGTATCACGCTTTTCTGTATACAGTTAGCTTTTAATAAAGAGATTAGCTTTTGAAGCACCGACTCCTATAAAAATGAGATCAGGAGTAGACAGCCAAACAGACAGACAGACACAGACAGACAGACAGACAGACAGACAGACAGACAGACAGACAGATGGACATTGCTCAAAGTATAGTAAGATTATAGTAAGATTTGACCTGTTAATTGGTTTTAGGTTATAGAAAACTCCTCTAAATTGAATCTTACAATCTGTCGAAGAATTGTTCTGATGACCAGTGAACTCCCGTTAATTGAATATTTTTCTCTGGCAATTAAGAGGGTTCCACTGTATTGATGAAGCTTATACTCTGGCCATAGACATAACTCATGTGAGTTAGTTTGGACTATACTAACCATGAAAATTATTTTCCTTTTCAGTTACTGCAATAGATTATTTTACAAAATGGCCAGAGGCAATGGCACTGAAAGACAAGTCGGCAGAATCTGTGGCAAAGTTTCTCTACAGCCTCATATGCAAGCATGGATGTCCAAGAATTATGATATCTGACCAGGGTAGAGAATTTGTGAATGAAATTCAGAGTGAATTGCATCAAATGACTGGTAAAGATCATCATATCACAAATGCCTACCACCCACAGGTACAGTAGAACCCACTTAATCGTAATTGAATAACCCTGTTAACTGAATATAACTTTCAAACACCAAACCATTTACCATACCTTCACTGCAAATTAGACCTGTTAATTGTATATAGGTTATAGAGTAAATTCCTGTTGATTGTATAAAACATCTTGTAATATGTCGGGAAATTTCTCTGACAATCACCAAATTCCTCTTGTTTATTGACCTGTTTGGCCTCAGAAAATCCATTAGACATTTAATCTATTATATCTTGTTTGTCTGTCAAACAAGATATAATAGAATAAATGATCAATTCATCTCCAAAATACAGGAAAAAGACCAAATCCCTGTTAATTGAATTCTCCTGTTAATTGAATATTCTATTCTATTAAATTAACAGAGTTTCACTGTATTGTGATTTATTTTAGATAATTAAATCACAAATTCAAATGTGCTTCCACACGAGCACATACATTTTGTAATTTGTTTTGTTATAATTTGTTGAAAAGTGCTTACACACTGCCTCCCACACATTGAAAAGTGCATTGTTTCAATCACATTCTTTTGACATTCCAACACAGGAGTTTGTACAAATTGTAAACTGTGACACTAACCACTGGGTTGTATTGTCAACAGTTGGATGTGGGAGTGCAGAGATATATATTTATGACAGTCTCCATAGACGTTTGTCACTGCAAACAAAGAAGTTGGTAAGGGAAATTGTCATCACCTGCCCAAAAATTGACAGTTGTGTTTCCAGAAACAACCAGGCAAAATAATACTAGTGACTGTGGAGTTTTTGCAATTGCAAATGCATTTCATATTTTAAATGGTACCCCTATCATATATGATATTTCCAAAATGCGCAAACATCTGACCTGTTGTTTAAAAAAGGGGTACTTGTCACCATTCCCAGAGGCGTCAGATGCTTTCATGCTACCTAGAAAAACATACATTGTTTAGCCGTGTTCAGAAAAGTCACCCAAATTGCTGGAAAGGTTCTAAGATTGCCTATTTTCAATTCACTGGTCATTATTCAACAGTATAAGCCAAGTTGAAACTGTTTTTAATTTGTTCTATATTTTTTGACTTGGGGGGGGGGGAGGGGGGAAGATAACCAGGCATGGATATCTTCCCCCCCCCCCCCACCCCCCACCCATGTCAAACTCCCAATAGACTTTCATAGAACCTTTTGCAGCCATTGATTGGACTTTGTTATGGTTGGCCCCACGGTGTAAAAAAAACTATTGATATTTTTGAATAGTAGCTATGTTTTTTGGACGGGTGAGGGGGGAAGATACGCAGGTTGGACATCTCCCCCACCCCAACCCCATCCACATGTTCAGAAAAGTCCCCCAAATTGCTGGAAAGGTTCTAAGATTGCCTATTTTCAATTCACTGGTCATTATTCAACAGTATAAGCCAAGTTGAAACTGTTTTTGATATTTTTGAAATAGTTGCTTCTGAGATTGCCTATTTTCTATTCACTGGTCATGTATATATTAAAGAGTTGAACCACTTTTTTGTGGTAATTTCAATGAAAATTCCATAAATAAATGTTCTTATCTTTATCTTTTTGTTCAGTTCTTTTCATATTTTTTTTTGAGGTGGGGGTAAGATAACCAGGGTTGGGGGGGAAGATATCCGGGGGGGGGGGGGAAGATATCGTGGCACACCAGTACTGAATTTTGAATACATTGTGGGTTTGGGGGGGGGGGGGGGGGGGGAAGGGAATCCGATTTACGATTTTATTTATTTATTTATTTATTTATTGGTGTTTAAGGTCATATACTTATGCACAATGGCTAATCATGACCGTGACAGTTTTACGGGTGGAAGAAGCCGGAGTACCCGGAGAGAACCACCGAGCAACGACGAGCAGCTGCCAGCTTTCCAACATCGTAACTCCGCACTACAGCACAGGCAGGGTTAGACTGGTTGAAGACTTGCATACCATCGACGTGCAGTATGCCTTAGTACACGGCGTCATCATGCCCCCATGTTGCCAATCGGGGTTAAGTGCCTTGCCCAAGGACACAACATAGGAGTCCAAATTGATTGCTCAGACAGTCACCCATCCGATGATTAACCGGGCTCGACGTTGCTTAACTTCGGTGATCTGACGAGAACCGGTTACCGCAACACCACTGCGCCCCCGATTTACGATTTTAAAAGTTAAGTTCAGAGTGGAATGTTAAAATGTACATGTTGAGAGTGGAATTAACATAAATAAACTACATTAACGAAAAAGGAATGCTTGTGGTGGCCATGGGACGTTTCAGTCCAAGACACTTCAGAATCCGTATATTGAAGCGCCTGCATGCACCAGAAAATCTCCGACAGAGGAACTAAAATCTCCTGTCTGAAAGACTGATTTAATTTTTAGGGTTTCAAGACATGTATGGCGGGACAAAACCAAAAAATTATAATACGAAAATTTCGGGGCATGTTTGAGCTAGGGTTATGATGTGTGATGGTCTGGCTTGGCGATCGGCATGTCATTATTGAAAAATAAAAAAAATATTATTTTCTATTGATTTTATTTACATATGGTTATAATTATGATTGCTGAATTAATAAAAAGTAATTGAAAATGTTGATTTGTCTCTTATTTTTTCTCAAGCTTGTCATGTGCAGAGGTGTTAAAACAGATGTTGGTTTGAAGGACAGCTCTGTGCTTTGTCGCACCACTTAAAAGTTATTTCACACCTTGTGCAAGTGGTAGTTTAATCTACTATTTTTAATTGATCACTTCAATCCCGACTACTCTAATGTAGTAGTTGTAGTAGAATATTTTATTTAAGTGGCACATTTCAATACACATACATAATATACATAGAGTATTTACAAAATATTTATATGAAATCCAGCCTATGGAGGCTTATGAGACACATTTTCATCAGAGGTAGGTCTTTTTTTTACAGTAGTTCATAAAAAAAATCCCCAAAACCAAAAAACCCAAACCCGAAAAACCAAAACACATGCATGCATACCAACACCCACACCCTTGAGGACCCCCCCCCCCTCCCCAACACACATACACACAGAGTAATATGCAGACATACACCTACATGCACTTGCGTATACTTTCGTGTACTAATTTTCTTTCACTCCCCCAACACATCACGTATATCTATCTCTCTTTATCTCTTTCCCGCTGAAGTGTACTCTCTCTTAGAATGGCACATTCGCAGATATTTTAATTCGGTATCTCCCTTATATTCACCCACGTATTTTTACATACACACAGGCTCAGCTATTTCAATTGATAATACAAATAACAACAATGTAGAGGAACGTTGAAGAATCTGCAAATGCAAAGAGTATAAAAGTATGTACAAACCGAAACTGGATGAAGGATATTTGTTTCGGTATTCAAATATCTCCCGTCCACCCTCCTCCCCCCTGTGAAATAATCATTAGTTTCAGTCACGAGTTAGATAATTTTTGGTATCCATTCAAAAAAACTATATTTTCTTTTTACTGTATCCATTTTATAAGAATCTTTAATTGCGTAACCCGACAAGAGTAAGACAGGAAAGAGGATGGGCTGGTCAAGTTGACTCAATGTCGTAAACTGGTATCACTTCGATCATTAGCTGTGCGCCGTGGGTGCTTTCGTGGCGCAGGAGGCTTTTTCGCCCACACTTCCCACCCAAGAAAAACACGATTCATCACGTGTTGGCCTACAGCTGTAAACAAAATGTGAAATTGGGAACTTCGCGAATATTATTTGTTTTTCTAAGTCTGGTTTATTTATTTCCGCGATCAAATCGATCGCGCAAACACAACAGTTCAGTTTGGAATGTGACGAGGACTTTGTACTTAACCAAATGGAACTGACTGTTCTATTCCCAATTTACAATTTCAAACAACAGCAATAGTCGCCGTCTGCCTCCTCCAAATTACAATTTTAATTTAAAATAAATCATCTACTACCAGTAACAAACGCAGTTGTCTTGCCAGTTGGCGTCACAAGACAGTATTTATTAATCAGCAGAGAAACTGACATGCAAAAGCAATTAAACTAATTGTTAACGCTCGTGACCACGGTGGGTCAGTGTTTTGAAAACTGTCTTCCACTGATTAAACACTGCGGTCCACTGGAACTCCACAGTGAACACACCGCGGCGGCATTTTTGTTTCAATCCACGTTGAACGTACTGTAATGTTAGTTATAAGAAACTAAATGAAGTTAAAAGATTAAAAAAAGACAACTCATTTATGTAAATATCAATGTGCAAAAAACAAACTTATTTATGTTAATATCTATGTGCAGTGTATTATGTTTCTATAGTTTATCGCTTGTTAAAAGTTGAAACACTTGAATGAAATAAAATATATCAAAGCCAATGTTCTTGTTATTGTTGCTCTGTTGTCAATGAAGATAAGTAATTAATTGTACAAGCCCACTCATAAATAGTTCCTCTCTAAATAGACAGCACTAATCTAAATTTAGCATCAATAACTGGGGTATCAATTGACCAGTCTCATATGGATACTGTACACGTAATGTTGAATCCACCAAACAGAATCATAGAATGTCTCTGGTGGCCATATTTTTTTCCAACCAACAGGAACAAAAAAGAGGATCATTTGTAGAGGGCCTCCTATAAACCATTCTTGCCAAGTTTTGGTTCGCGGCGGCTCAGTAGTTCCAGAGAGAAGATGAAAATGTGATTTCCAATAGGGTTTTTCTATAGTAACTATAAACCGCAATTGTGGCCATGTTTGCATACCAATCAACATTAAATGAGGATCCTTGGTAGAGGGTGTCCCAGTCATCAACCATGCAAAATTTCAAAACATTTGGCCCTGTGGTTTCAGAGGAGAAGAGTTTTTCAAAACTGACCCCATCAGAATCAAAGAATGCTTCTGGCGGCCACGTTTTTTCACTCAACAGGAATAAAATGAGTAACAGTTGTAGAGAACCTCTCATAGACCATGCCTGCCAAGTCTGGTTCACATTGGCTCAGTACTTTCAGTGAAGAGAATGAAAATGTGATTTCCTTTAGGGTTTCTATAGTAACTATTAGCCACAATTGCAGGATCATTGGTAGAGAGGGTTGCAGTTATCAGTAACACTAAGTTTTCAAACCATTTGGGCTTGTAGTTTCAAAGAAGACTTTCTTGAAAATGCACACATTTATGAATTCTGTGTCAACAAAAAAAAATCAGTAAAAGAAGGTTAAATATTTTGAAAATTACTATTTTCTCAGACAGTCTTCTCTTTCAAAATGGCTTTGGATAGGTAAAGGGTTACAGGAAACACATTTCACTCCAATTTTGTCAGATCTTAAAAGATATATATAATTACTGTCATCTAAGCTGACATGATATAAACAAAAAACTTTCCTGGCATTCCAAACATCTGTCATCACTCAGTCAGTATTTTCTGATAAGTAACTTGACACTAATAATCAACATATACAGTTGCAATTGTTTACAGTAGTACAAGTCAAAATAAGTTGTCTAGAATAATCCTATAAACTATGTATCTTTCTCTTCCTACACTGATAAGACCAAAAGCTGACATCATTTTTCCGGAAAGCTCTCACTGATAGTTTTCCAGAAAATGTCAGATTCTGATCTTGTCAGGGCAGGAGCAGCAGCTTACTTAGTTTATTGCAGTTATGCTACAGCTTATTTTGACTTGTACTGTATACACAATATTTTGGGTCTTTTTTCCCAGTTCTCAGTGGAGAAAACTGGAATCAACCCTTACCAAATTCTCAAAAAACAACTATTTTGCTGACAGTACCGATCTTCATGCAGACAGGAGAGGCATTGGGTTAAACATTAGAATATAGCCTCTGGTGGCCACATATTTCCATCCTCCCATAGACCATTCCTGCGAAGTTTGGTTCACATCGGCTCAGTAGTTCCAGAGAAGAAGATGAAATTGTGATTTCCCATTGGGTTTCTATAGTAACTATAAGCTGCAATTGTGGCCATGTTTACAACCCGATCAACATTAAATGAGGATCGTTGGTAGAGGGGGTCCCAGTCATCACTTATGTGAAGTATCAAAACATTTGCCCTGGCAGTTCAGAGGAGAAGATTTTTGAAAATCCACCAATCAGAATCAATCAAAGAATGCCTCTGTCTGCCATGTTTTTCAACCCACGGAAACAAAATGAGGATCGTTTGTAGAGGTCCTCTCATAGACCATCCCTGCCAGGTTTGGTTCACGTCAGCTCAGTAGTTCCGGAGAAGATGAAAATGTGATTTCACATAGGGTTTCTATAGTAACTATAAGCCGCAATTGTGGCCATGTTTGCAACCCGATCAACATCAAATGAGGATCGTTGGTAGAGGGGGTCCTAGTCATCATTTATGTGAAGTATCAAAACATTTGGCCTAGCAGTTTCAGAGGAGAAGATTTTTGAAAATCTACCAATCAGAATCAAAGAATGCCTCTGGCGGCCATGTTTTTCAACCCACGGGAACAAAATGTGGATCCTTTGTAGAGGACCTCCCATAGACTATCCCTGCCAGGTTTGTTTTCACGTCACCTCAGGTTTTTCCAGAGAAGAGGCAAATGTGATTTCCCATAGGGTTTCTACAGTAACTTTAAGCCGCAATTGTGGCCATGTTTGTGACCCAATCAACATTAAATGAGGATCATTGGTAATCCACCAACCAGAATTAAAGAATGCCCCTGGAAGCCATGTTTTTCATCTGACAGGAACAAAATGAGGATCGTTTGTAGAGGACCTCCCATAGACCAGTCCTGTCAAGTTTGGTTCACACTGGCTCAGTGGTTACAGAGAAGATGATGAAAATGTGAAAAGTTTACGGACGCCGGTCGCCAAGTGATGAGAAACGCTCACATGGCCTTTTAGGCCAGGTGAGCTAAAAAGGAGATTTAAAGCACAGATGTCAGATCATTGTTTACTGACTTAGGGCCAGACAAAGAAAGAATGATGCTTGGCACCAGTTTCGGTAACTTCCTGGTTACCCCGCATATATCGCGTTTGTACCAGCTAAGTCTGGGCCATTGGTTATTAGTATGAAAATATCGAAGATGGAGGGTCACATATGAGTCAATATCAGATTTTGCTGAAATTTTAGTTACCAACTAGAGGTACTGCAAACTCACAAAGTGATACCCCCCCCACACCTGAAATGTATAAGTTACATTATCTCTTTTAGGAGGAGTTGTGCTTACAAGGATGGACAGACGGTATAAGTTAGATTATCTCCCCTTGGAAATGTCAGAACGGAATTATATTGCTTCATGCACATCTTCATATGGAGTTCTTCCATTGTGTAAAGTTTCATGAAAATTCTTCAAACGGTTTAGGAGGAGTTGCACTTACAAGGATGGACAGACGGTATAAGTTAGATTATCCCCCCTTGGAAATAAACTCACAAAGTGATCCCCCCCCCCCCCCCACGCCTGAAATGTATAAGTTACATTATCTCCCCTTGGAAATGTCAGAATGGAATTATATTGCTTCATGAAAATTCTTCAAACAGTTTGGAGGAGTTGTGCTTACAAGGATGGACAGACGGTATAAGTTAGATTATCTCCCCTTGGAAATGTCAGAACGGATTTATATTGCTTCATGCACATCTTCATACGGAGTTCTTCCATTGTGTAAAGTTTCATGAAAATTCTTCAAACTGTTTAGGAGGAGTTGTGCTTACAAGGCTGGACTGACGGTATAAGTTAGATTATCTCCCCTTGGAAATGTCCGAACGGAATTATATTGCTTCATGCACATCTGCATATGGAGTTCTTCCACTGTGTAAAGTTTCATGAAAATTCTTCAAACGGTTTAGGAGGAGTTGTGCTTACAAGGATGGACAGATGGACAGATGGACAGGGTGATTCCTATATACCCCCCCAAACTTTTGTTTGCGGGGGGTATAAAAATGAAAAAAAATGCCGATAGGATCACCGATCCAATGTCGAGTTGTGACAGCACAAAAGTGGGTTTAATCATTATCAACTTATCGTCCGGAAAGCAATTGTTTACAATTTACTATGTGAAGGGTCACTGTGACCTTGACCTAGTGATTCAGAAATACATAGGGTTCTTTCTTGCACCAATGCCAACCTACCTATAAAGTTTCATGAACGTAGGTGGAACCATTGTCAAATTATCATCTGGAAACCAATTATTTACGATATATTACGTTCGTCACTGTGACCTTGGACTTTGACTTAGTGAGTCCAAAATAAATAGTGGTCTTCCACTCACCTAGGCCAACCAACCTATGAAGTTTGATGAATGTGGGTCAAACCATTATCAAGTAATCGTCTGGAAACCACTTGTTTACGATTTATTATGCTGAAGATCACTGTGACCTTGACCTTTCACATAGCAAGTCCAAAATAAATGGGGTTCTTCCTCTCTCACTGATGCCAACCTACCTATGAAGTTTCATGAACGTGGGTAGAAACATTATCAAGTTATCATCTGGAAACCAATTGTTTACAATTTACTATGTTGAAGGTCACTGTGACCTTGACCTTTCACCTAGCGAGTCCAAAATAAATAGGGTTCTTCCTCTCACTGATGCCAACCTATGAAGTTTCATGAACATGGGTCGAACCATTATCAAGTTATCATCCTGAAACCAATTGTTTTGATGTACTATGTTCAGCGTCACTGTGACCTTGACCTTTGACCAAGCAAGTCCAAAATTAATAGGGTTCTTCCTCTCACCGATACCAACCTACCTCTGAAGTTTCATGAACATGGGTTGAACCATTATCAAGTTATCATCCGGAAACCAATTGTTTACGCCCGCCCAACCCACCATTCACCAACCTATAAGTTGAGTTTGACTTCGTCACAGCTCGACTAAAAATTAAAGTATGTTTTAATTAAAATTTTTGGTAAAATGAACATTGAAACAAAAACAACAAGAACAGAACTTAATGATCCTTTCATTGTCTCTATGTGTCATCTTGAAGTTTACTGCTTGTTGACTGGTCACGCAAAATGTTTGCCATGTTGAAGATCTAGTACGAATGAATGGTGTAATGATGCTGAGAATCAACCAATTATCAACTGCACAGGTGTTTGCATCTAC
The DNA here is from genome assembly GCA_031216915.1 of Pictodentalium vernedei. NCBI lineage: Eukaryota > Metazoa > Mollusca > Scaphopoda > Dentaliida > Dentaliidae > Pictodentalium > Pictodentalium vernedei. Next base: position 155,483,286 of record CM062292.1, read on the forward strand.
CTGAAGTATAGTTGCTCTGTTGGCCAATATTGGCCAACACAGCAGCTATACTTCAGGTAGATGCAAACAACTATGCTGATGATAGGTTGTTGCTCAACATCAATTTAAACTGTTGCTCATCTATTTATATTTATTTATTGGGGTTTAAGGTCACATACTTATGCACTCTGGCTAATCGTGACCATAACAGTTTTACGGGTGGAGGAAGCCAGGGTACCTGGAGAGAACCACCGAGCAACTATCAGCTCCTCAACATTCTAACTCTGTGTAAGCACCCCTCAAGCAGGGTTACAGTGGTTGATGACATGTGCACCATCGACATGCAGTACGCCTTACTACACAGCTTCATCATGCCCCCATGTAGGCAACCGGGATAAAGTGCCTTGCTCAAGAACACAACGTGGGTCATCCTAAACCGGGATCGAACTCTGGACCTCTAGCATAGAAGTCCAACAGTCTACCACTGAGCCGCAGCACTAAATAATTCATACCTCTGCTATAAAGTCAGTTTCATAAGAAGACACTTTCTTGGGGTATGCGTCAAGAGATATTTCTTCTTTGTCAGTCTTTATTTTGGGGCAAGCTGTCGCTCTTGCGTGCCATTGCAGATGCAATTTTCACTTTTTTGCATAAAAAAATTCAAAAACAAAACCATATCAATGAGCTCGTTCCAATGATATAGTTTTGTTGAAGCTTTTTTTAAGTATTGGGGTAAAAAATTAAAATAAAATTTTTTTGATATACTGTGTTTTCTGTAAAAGTTTAAAATCTGTTCGTGGGGAAATAAGCCAAATAATACAAAGTGCTTAAGAAAATGTGAACAATACACCATGAATTATAAGCTGTAGCATCCCAAGACTTCAAACTAATGAAACTTCACTTTCAGTGAATTGGTACGTAAACAATATAACTCAACAAACTTCAAGGGCCAGTAATGCAACTCACTGTCTGTTCACTCATACATTCTGTGGAAAATCATCTGATTGACTTAAGACTGCTCCACTGAAGTTGCATTTCATGTATTATTCTCTAATTCAAATAAATTTGATTATTGCTGCGAAAAGCTTATTCAAAAAATCGGATAATATTTTTGGAATCCCTACTTACTGTGCACCAGTGGAGTGAATGGTGTGCAGATGTTCATTGGTGTTTTTTCTTGAAAACAATTTCCCCATTCCGGGATTCAACAATAAAACACTTCACTTGAAATGGTAGCGAGCGGAACACAGCGTGGTTCCCATTTTGAAAATCAAAAGACTGCTTTCATTATTTTTATGGAGAGAGTTAGAACATTAACTACACATTCTGATTAATTTTATTTATCATCATAACTTTAAATATATATATTATAAAAATGTTATGCAACAGCAACTTTCTTCATACAATGCACATCATACTGACATTACTATGGGAAGGCCTCCTGTATGTAACCCTTTGAACCCGAGTGGCCGCTTTTCTGGCCAGGAACATGATACGTCATAACGTCATTAAATAATATGGCTGTTCAGTAAATATGTTGGGTAGACCCATCAATATTTCAATGTGCAGCCCCAAGGCTACACGTTGAAAATATTGATTGGTCAACCCCAAATAATGAATATGGACTCTTCTAATTTCTGCAATGGAAACTAGCATGGAAGATACCATTCGAGTTCAAAGGGTTAAATCCATGTTAGTCCGAGACATATGCAACTTTCACTAATTTACCATGTTTTAAATACAAAATGTGCAGCTATATTTTCAGAACTACACATTTATCTATTGGTGTTAAAGGTCACTTTCAGCATCTATGGCTATACCAACAAGTATGAAAACAAGCTTTGCAAATCATTCATGCCCATGTTGCCCACTTTAGAGGTCTTCCTCCACTGGCACTGGTTACCAGGTCTTATTTTATCAGTGAATTAGACCTTGTTTACCGCAGTAAACAAGCACTGATCTACTTCCAAGGCTTCCCAATGGGAATCAGAATTACAAATTGAAAATATATATCCTGGTAAGATTGGTATAGATGTTAAATAGATTTGATCTTTTTAAATTATGTACCGGAAATTTATTTATTTATCAAGGTTTGGCGATACTTGAACAGTCAAGGTCATATCGTGTCAGTGACAGTTTTATGGGTGGAGGAAGCCGGAGTACCCAGAGAGAACTACCGAGTAACAATGAGCAGCTGTCAGCTCCCCAACATTGTAACTCCGCACTGCAGCACAGGCAGGATTAGATTGGTTGAAGACATGCGCACCATCGACGTGCAGTACGCCTTAGTACACACCGTCATCATGCCCCCATGCAGACAATCGGGGTAAAATGCCTCGTGCAAGGACACAATGTGGGAGTCCAAATCGATTGCTCAGACGGTCAGCCATCCAAAGACTAACCGGGCTAGACATTGCTTAACTTCGTTGATCTGACGAGAATCGATTACCGCAACGCCACCGCGTTGCACAGGAAATACCAGAGCTACATGTAGTACCAGGATTCATTTGGAATAGACTACTGTACTTTTGGGTAGAGACTTAAATCCATGATAATCCTAAATATATACAAGCAGCACCAAGTAATATTCTGTTTTTTAACCCTTTACCCAACATGAAAAGCAGACGACACTTGCAAAAAAAATTCTTGAATAACAAATTTTTTTCATTAGGTCATAACCTATGTTTTTGAGACGAAAAAGTGAAAAATAATGAAAATTAATTGCCGATTATTAAGAATAGTGCTGGCCGGTTTTGGTTGTTATGTTGGGTAAAGGGTTAAAAGAAAAATGTGCAATTATTTATCAGAACTACAAATGGTAAATATACTCAAAGTTTGCTAAGCACCAAGTATACCTGACTACCTTGTCCTTGGGCAAGGCACTTTTTCTCGGTTGCCTACGTGGGGGCACAATGACGCCGTGTATTAAGGTGTACTGCACGTCGAAGGTGCACATGTCTTCAACCGCTGTAACCCTGCTTGAGCGGGGCTTGAACAGAGTTAGAATGTTGAGGAGTTAACAGTTGCTCGTCGTTGCTCGGTGGTTGTCTCCGGCTTCCTCCACCCGTAAAACTGTCGCAGTCACGATTGGCCAGTGTGCTTAAGTATGTGACCTTAAACACCAATAAATAAATTAATAATCTGACTACCTGTTTTACGTTTTAGTTGAAATATTGTTATGAAAAGTGTATATATTTGTTATTTAATTATCTCTTTAATGATTTAAGTACAAAAATTAAGATTTTGTTTGTGGTTGACATTATTTTTTAGCTTTTGAATACGATAACCATGGAAAATGGATATTATTGGTAAAAGAGGACATTTTTAAAATTTGCCAAAAAAGTTGATGGAGCGAACTGGAATGGGTTCAGTATCGAGTAAGAAACCCATTACGGTTGAATACAGCTTGACAACGCATTCTCATGCTCCCAATCAGGTTCCGGATGGTTCTATATGGGATGTTGTTCCATTCTTGGACCAGCATGGCACCAAGCTCATGGACACTTCTTGGCTGAAATTGCAAGCTGCAACTCATTCCAGACATGTTTGATTGGATTGAGGTCATGGGATCTTGCTGGCCAGTCCATACGCTCAATCCACTCACTCTGCCGGTATTCCCGGACAGCATGGGCAATAATATAAGGGCGGGCATTATCGTCCATCAGAAACAAGCTATTAATTGAAAATAGAATGTTTTCATTTTTGGAGTTCACGAAAAAAAAAAAAAAATTCTGCAATCTGTTCCAATGAGGGGTCACAAACTAAGTTTGAGAACATTACTGGCTGGTTTTGGCCATTATGTGGATAAAGAGTTGATATAGATCAGATTTACACTAAGAATGTACAGTACCCAGGGTTATTTACTTGATTAATAATGAAATTTTTTATAAAGAGAAATTGTGACTAACCCTGTGCATTGCACAGTGTTAGTCACACTTTCTGGTTATAAAAAAAACGCAAACTGCCATATCACACACTACATGAAAATTTTTACTGACTAAAGCTGTAAAATACATCAAGTTAGTTGGTTACATGTTGTTACATAGGGTGCAGGATTCAAGGAACTAATGGACATACTGATACAGGATTGTGGAAATATTTTTAAAGTGAATTCCAAAAATGAAAACATATTCTATTTTCAATTAATAACTTGTTCAGAATGAATCTATCACCCATTGCACCTGCATAGAATCTGACGTGGGCATCCAGAATCTTGTCAATATACCGCTGTGCAGTCAATGTACCATGGTCAAGGACATAGAGCTCTGTATGTCCATCCCAGCTGATGCCGCACCAGACTATTATTGACCCTCTACCATTGCAGTGATGCTCAGCAATGTTGGCTGCATGGAATCGCTCTCCTGGTCTACTCCATTCCCTAGAACACCCATCTGTGTAGTCTAGGCAGTACCTTAACTCATCTGTAAAAAGGGCAGGTCGCCAATCTTCTCTGTTCCATCCAACATGGTCCATGGCCCATTCATATCGTGCCTTGCGGTGGTTCTGGGACAGCGGAATGTGAATACATGGTGTTCTCGATCAGAAACCAACTTCGTGCAACCTTGCCCGGATAGTCTGCGTCGAAACATTTACCCCGGATGCATTCTGAAGGTCACTGCAAAGCTGGGTTGCTGTGGCAAAGTGGTTCCTATGGTTCTTATTGATCAAAAAGCAGTCTTCAACTGCAGATGTTGCCCTGTCTCCACCACCACCATGACATTTTACTGGTGAGCCATACTGCTGAAATCTTGCTCAGGCTCTGGTGATCACCATATGGTGCACACCAAGGGCTTCAGCAATCTGATGACGGGAAGCCCCTTGCTCCACCATCCCTACAGCCCACAACATTTCTGCTTCAGACAAATATCTTCTTACATTTGCATTCGCCATATTCAATCATTAAATCACAAGGGTGTGTGTTGAAATGAAGATTGAATACACTACACATGTCATGTACATGTAGACAGTACACGAAAGCATCATGAAAATCAAGGGGTACATGCCTTCCATGACTGTCACGAAAAGTCTGCCTGTCAAGAGAGCTAATGCAAACACTGGGGACCATCTCAATACATCCCTCAATCATAACCACCAAAAATATCGCAAATATGTCACAAGCAAATTTCACAATGATGTGTCAAATATGTGGTGCTTAGCAAACTTTGAGTAGTATATAATCCAAGCTCCTGATAAACAGGCATCAAAATGCATTAATTTATTTATTATATATTAGAGTGGAAATAATTTACATTTGGATTTGTACAAACAAGCTATAAATTTAAAAAAAACTTATAATATACTACACATGTCATGTACATGTAGACAGTACACGAAAACATCATGAAAATCAAGGGGTACATGCCTTCCATGACTAACGAAAAGTCTGCCTGTCAAGAGAGCTGATGCAAACACTGGGGACCATCTCAATACATCCCTCCATCATATCCACCAAAAATATCGCAAATATGTCACAAGCAAATTTCACAATGATGTGTCAAATATGTTGTGCTTAGCAAACTTTGAGTAGTATATAATCCAAGCTCCTGATAAACAGGCATCAAAATGCATTAATTTATTTATTATATATTAGAGTGGAAATAATTTACATTTGGATTTGTACAAACAAGCTTTAAATTTAAAAAAAACTTATAATATGCAAGAGAACCAGAGAGCATGCTCTTTTTCCAAAAAGAATGAAAGGATTTCTGTAAATTTGTTGCTTGGCGCAAGTCAAGAAGTCAATAAAATGATATTTAATAACATAAGTCAAGAAGTCCATAAAATGATATTTAACAACATGTTTTGATCGATTCTGTGCAGAAACAATACAAAAAGTTCTCAAATATCATTTTATCAAATTCTCAGCATGCGCTCACAGGGTCCTGGAAACGTTATTTTAGTGATTTAGGGTATATATGTTTAAAAAAGGAGAAAGGGTAACAACAGGCGAAATTGGGAAACTTCAACCAAGTGTCGACAAGTTTAAAAAATTATTAGATCTCGATGTACTTGGTTCCTGGCACATACCAGTTCTATTCTATATACATTTCCCTATTACTTAAAACAAATTTCGTCGAAATATCTTCAGTATTACTAGAGATATTCAATAAAATGTTAGCAAAAAGAATGCTATTTTCTGATTTGTAAATAAGGTTGTCCAAACGAAACCCGAATTTTTCAACACAAATCAGTGAAATAAATGCACATAGAGACATTGACCTACGCTTCACTGTGGCTCTTTGTGTACCTTTTTGAACACTTTCAATGACTGCCCAACACCAGTCGCCTATCTATACTCTGGGGAGATATTTTTTCAACATTTGCAGGTTTTTCAGCCTTCTTCCTCGTCATCATCGCCATATTTTAACAACTCCGCTCAGAATAGAAGCAAACTTGAAAGCCTTACCGCGATTGGTTACAAGTGAACTGAGAAATCGAAAGTAGCAAACTTGAAAGCCTTACCGCGATTGGTTACAAGTGAACTGAGAAATCGAAAGTAGATTGAGGTCACTGATCTCAGTTCACTTGTAACCAATCGTGGTAAGGCTTTCAAGTTTGCTTCTATTCTGAGCGGAGTTGTTGAAGATATTTCGACGAAATTTGTTTTAAGTAATAGGGAAATGTATATAGAATAGAACTGGTATGTGCCAGGAACCAAGTACATCGAGATCTAATAATTTTTTAAACTTGTCGACACTTGGTTGAAGTTTCCCAATTTCGCCTGTTGTTACCCTTTCTCCTTTTTTAAACATATATACCCTAAATCACTAAAATAACGTTTCCAGACCCCTGTGCATGCGCTATGACCTTGTGGTAACGAGAGTACAGCTGTAATATGCCCATTTGTCTAAAGTGTTGACATATCTCATGGAATTGGTAATAAACCAACAAACCAAACTTCTTTCTATTCAGTCTAATATAACTGAAGTTATTATCTGGAAACGAAAAATTAGGCTGAATTTCCATAAACAAAAGGCCATAACTATGGTGAACCTCAAAGATATATGAGGTTTTCACTAAAAATTATTAATTTTCATGAGAGATAAACCCTGAAACTGACCATTTTTTCATAAAAAACCCCACTGATTTCAGCAAAAACCCTGAAAACTTACATCCCTGATTTCAAGTTATGTTATGATCTGGAAACGAAAAGGTAAGCTAAATTCTCAACAAAGGTCCATAACTCTAGTGAAATGGGCAGACAGAACCCACAATCGAACGGCTGTATTTTCTTATAATAAACCAACAAACCAAATGTATTTGTAATATGACTGAAGTTATTGTCCAGAAACAAAAAATTAGGCTGAATTTCCATAATGGGTCATAACTCCAGTGCAAATGGCAGACTGAACCCGACATTGAGCCCATCCTGTATTTTTTAGGAGTAAACCCACATACTAAATTTAAATCAGCTCCATCCTTTGCAAAGTTGTCCTCCATAAACAGAATGCATACAAGGATGGATGGATGGATGGATGGCATGACCAAAACTATAATGTGGCCCATTTTTTAAATGGGTATGTATAACATATGAACTGGCATCACTGCACTAGGGAAATTGCCCTTTGAAACTATTAACTGGCTGAGTGCCAGAAGACACTATTGTGGTTCTGTTAAAAATGAGATAAGCCACTATAGTGTCTCTACGCTCCATGCATTAGCTGCTTGTTTTATTAATAAAAAAAAAAAAAAGCTCTAGTATAATTGTCTAGTTACAATTTGTTGGAGAGTACCTATTGGCACTCTCCCAAAAAAACTGTAATAAAACAAAATGTTATGAATTTTTTTTTTGCTAAAATAAGGCTCCCCTTGCTGGTAGCAAGATATTTTTGGAAACAAGAAGAATGTTACTAAGGCAACACATGTACCCCCCCCCCCCCCCCCCCCCCTGTGACCTTCACCTTGCAGATGCGGCGGAAACTATTATACACGACACACCTTCTGATTGTCCTTAACATTTGTAAAAAGTTTAACAATTGTACTATGATTCGTTTCTGAATAATGGCTTAAACACGAATATTGACCGATTTTTAGTGTGACCTTGAAATGTGACCTTGACGGTAAGAACCCAGCTATGGTGTGTGACACATCCTCCCATTGTCCTTTATAATTGTGTGAAGTTTGATGACCATAGCCCTAATAGTTTAGGAGTTATGCTTCAGACCCGATTTGTGACCCTGAACATATGAAGGTCAATTGTGACCTTCACATTGCAGATGCAGTGGAAACTATTATACGCGACACACCTTCTGGCGGTCCTTAACATTTGTAAAAAGTTTAACAATTGTACTATGATTTGTTTCTGAGGTATGTCCGAGACACGAATATTGAGCAATTTTTAGTGTGACCTTGAAATGTGACCTTGACCTTGAAGGTACGAACTCGGCTATGGTGTGTGACACATCCTCTCATGGCCATTTATAATTGTGTGAAGTTTGATGACTGTGGCCCTAACAGTTTTCGAGTTATTGGCTTGGACACACACACACACACATGGATGGACGGATGGACACACGCACACTTCAATCACTATATGCCACCTGACTTAAGTCGGGGGGCATAAAAATGCTAGTGTTTACAAATCAGCTTTGGAAAATAATTTAGAATGCTACCAGTTAAATTATATTTTACAAACATTTCCAGGGGGTAAAATAAGGGCTGCAAAAAAAATAAGAGGCCCCAAGGGGCCTGAGGGCGCTCACCTGACATGGTAGCCTAAATATCAACCCAGAGATTTGATTTCAACAAGTTGCATCTGCTCCTCCTAAGAAAAGCTTATACCAAATTTCCAAAGATTCTGACCAGTGGATCTAAAAAAAAGAAGATTTTTAAAGAATATTCTTCATATTGAAGTAAGTTATAATTTGGGCTCCCACAGGGAGCCCATATATGAACCCAGGGACTTGGCTTTAACAAACTTGAATCTCACCCCCCTAAGGATGCTGCACACCAAATATCAAAACATTCTGACTGTTGCATCTGAAGAAGAAGATTTTTAAAGAAAATTCCTCATTTTGAACTAACTTATCATTCGGGCTACCACAGTGAGCCCAAATATGAACCCAGGGACTTGGCTTGAACAAACTCGAATATCACCCCCATAAGCATGGTGCATATCCAATATCAAAAGATTCTGCCTGCTGGATCTTGAGAAGAAGATTTTCAAAGAAATTTGCCTGAAATGCACGAAGTTCAAATTTGGGCTCCTCTATTAAGCCCAAATATAAACCCAGGGGGCCGATTTGAACAAACTTGAATCAGATCAACCCCACAATGTTGCATACCAAATATCAAAAGATTCTGCTTGCTGGATCTGGAGAAGATTTTTTAAGAAATTTGCCTCAAATGCACCAAGTTCGAAATCGGGCTCCTATACTGAGCCCAATATGAACCCAGGGGGCCGATTTGAACAAACTTGAATCAGATCCACCCCACAATGTTGCATATCAATTATCAAAAGATTCTGCCTGCTGAATCTGGAGAAGATTTTTTAATGTTTTTCCCATTGCCTACAGTGTTAAAAAGTGCTGACTCAGCGCTTTTGCAAAGTCCTGAAAAAAGTACCTTGTGATCAAACTGATAGGGATTTTTTTTAACCATTCTATTCTACTGGATAAAAGTAAGCTTTATACAAAATAAGAATTCTCTGTGCTGTGTAGTTTTGGAGATATGGCAGTTTTAAGGTTTTTCCTATTTTTAGCTCCCGAGGTTCCCACGGGGCAATGAGAAAAATTTGTTTTGCATCAATCAACTACTTATGACCCATTATCATCTCATATCAAATTTGGTTCAAATTGACCTCACAGTTCCGAAAATAGAAATTTTAGGCGTGGCCAAAGTTTTTGCCCCTCCCATAACGAAGGCAAATAATGCCCAACAAACTTCTCTTGAACAAACTTCATTCTAAACCTCAAAAGGACTCTGTATGCCATATATGAAGTCTCTGCTACTGGTGATTCATTAGAAGATTTTCAAAAAATAAGGCGATTTTTTCCACACCCCTCTGCTCAATATGAGCCAAAACCTAATTTGCATAAAAATCAAAATGCCCCTATATAACCACTACTTACATGAAATTTAATTAAAATGTGGCCAATGGTTTAGGAGAAAGAGGCTCAAACACCACCTTCACGCAGGACGATGGACGGACGAAGAGTGATAAGAAAAGCTCACCCTGACTTTCAGTCAGGTGAGCTAAAAAAAAAAAAAAATGCCGGGGAGTAAATGCACTTTGAACCAATCTGGAGCTCTAAATAAAATATTTCAATTGTTTTAACCCTCTTCACATGCCAAAAATAATAAAATTTCAACCTACAAATCTTCTGCAGTGTAATTAAGAATTTAACCAATTCAAACTTGTCTGACAGAACTCATTGAACAATTATTTATTTATTTATTGGTGTTTAAGGTCACATATTTATGCTCAATGGCTAATCATGACCGTCATTGAACAATTAAATTTCTAGTTGCGTTATGAAAAAAACAGACAGCTTCAGATTTCAGTATTTTGACATCAGTATATGGAGAGTTAATGCAAAAGTTGATTTGATCATATAAAATACTATGCATAATTTATCATGCTGGTCTCCAGAATTCTTAGTATGCTGCTGGCAGATTCCTGCCCCGGATACAAAATTCTGTGCCACCGAAATAAGTAAAATTTAGGCACATTTAACCAAATTTCTCCCTTGTAAATTGAATGAACTTTTTTCGACCAATGATTTCTTTAGATAAATTTAGATGAATTTTTCTTCAAATCTCGTCATGGCTGCTTCACCAGCCTTGACTAGATATGATGAAAAATAATTTGAAAATACTCAGCGGGTTAAGAGTTAACCCTTTACCCAATGCAGACAATATCAAAATTCACTATTTTAAATATCATTTTTTCAAATTTTTCAAAAAAATTCAACAAAACCATATCATCTGACCACTCGTTGGAACGAGCTCGTTCCAACGAGGGGTCACATGATATGATTTTGTAGAAATATTTTGAAAAATATTTTTTCAACTGCTGAATTTGCATATTATGCGGGCGGATGCGGCCGATTTGTTGGGTAAAGGGATAAGCCAACAGTACAATGCAGCAGAATCCTGTTAATTCATTATTCAATTAACAAGAGAATGGAAATAACCAGACTTCATGATGACTTTCCAGTTTTCTGGAGATACCCTGAATTTATTCAAGGAATACATCCATCCAATCACAGTTAGCCCGTTTCCATGGTACAAGTATTTAACTTTCAACAATTCGCAATGAACAAGTTGTATTATATTTTAATTGGCTTCCATATGATTGATTGCACCTGTGTGGATCCTCCAGATTTTACAGCTTTCCGGTGATAACAACAGCAATCCAGACCCCCAAAGCTACTCCTCCCAGTCTCCAAATCACAATACTTGTGTTGATGGTGATATATCTCTTCAGAAGTCTGAAAGTCTAACATTATTTTATCTTAATATTCAAAGCCTACAATATGTGCAGAAATAATGAATTACAAAATTTGTGTCTTTACAGAAGCTTGTCTTAATGCCTCCGATTCAAATTTGGCCCTTGAAAAACCAGGATTTCATGAAACTTTTACAAAGAATTGCCATTCAAGGGATGGTGATATAGCTATTTTTTAAGAATATGGTTTCTTTTAAACACCGACCAGACTTGCAGAGATGAGACTTTTCTGCCAATTGGCAGATTTCCGTCTTTTTCGCATGCCTCCAAAAAGTCCACCTAAAAAATTGATTTCTGCTCATTTTCAGTCCGATTCAGTGATCCGGTACGAGTGTTTGGTGGGACAAAGCACTGTTATTAAATAGTGTAGTGTAACTCGATTTGTGAAAGGAAACCTTCACACAATCTCATACAGCTTTGGATTATTGCAATCGCAATTTCTTGATTGGCTGTCACACGAGTGTCTTTGCACATGTTGCCATTTTTGAACTGTTGAAAACTTTTTGGAATGCTGAAAACATTTTACAATGCAAGCTTTTAGTATTAAAAATTACCCGTCGATGGTAAAAGGAACTGATGAAAAATCATGCAACAAATTTCATTTTGATTGGCTTGACAAAACAGTGACTGTGGATTTATTATCTGAGAATAATGTGAGTATGAAGCTCATCGAATGTATTAAAAAAGTAACAATTGTGGAAAATGTTTCTGTGTGTGGTGCGAGGATGTTATAGACTACAGTTCCTGAGGATGGAAGGCTCTGCAAAGCCATATGACAAATGAAAAGCACAAGAAGCAATTAGAAAGAATTATAGAATTCCATTCAACACTTCGAAAGCAGTTTGTCAGACAACTGAATCTGTGATACCAAACACAACAGTCAGCATCTTGACACTGACAACAGAGAGAAAGGCATTGCCTGCTGTTAGTTTGAGTGGAAGAACACGTAATCCAGAGGTGAGACTTCACATTTCAGCCTTCATCGAAATCGATTGGTATAGGGGTGGTTGAGTTTCACACCCCAACCACAGGGTTTTTTGTGGGAGTGGGGTGTTAATGGCTCTACTGACAAGACGTTTCGGCCCTGGGACATTTTGTGTTCCTAGTAAAGCAGAAGGAAAAGATCATAATCCCATTTGATACTTTGTACTATGAATTACTTTACTTTCAGTTAGGAATCAAAAAGATAACTATATAATTTTAAGGTGCTATATAAGTAATGGAAAATTAACTTGAAAATAGGTGACCGGTTATTTTCGATGTCATGAAAAGTCTAAAGAATATAATAATTTGTCATATTTATGTTGTCCATCAGCATTTCTGACCTATTCCTTAAAATATATTATATTTATATTTATTTATTGGTGTTTAAGGTCACATACTTATGCACAATGGCTAATCGTGACCGTGACAGTTTTACGGGTGGAGGAAGCTGGAGTACCCGGAGAGAACCACGGAGCAACGATGAGCAGCTGTCAGCGCTCCAACATCGTAACTCTGAACTCTGCACCGCAGCACAGGCAGGGTTAGATTGGTTGAAGACATGCGCACCATCGACGTGCAGTACGCCTCAGTACACAGCGTCATCGTGCCCCCATGTAGGCAATCGGGGTGAAGTGTCTTGCCCAAGGACACAACGCGGTTGCCGCAGGTGGGATTCGAACCGAGGACCTCTCAGCTTGCAGCCTGCACCTCTACCAACTGAGCCACCGTGCCCCCTATTCTTTAAAATACTGAACAATAAACAAATGAAAAATTGTTTTTTTTTTACTGTTTTGATGACGTTGAAAACAATGACAGGTTGCCAGATAAGTCACCTCAGCAAAATTAATAAGGGGAGGGGAGGGGTAGTGAAATATGTTTAACCCTACACATGTCAAATCAAAACCAATCAAGTTTTTTTTTTTCTTGGGTTGGGGTTAATGACATATGTTCATCTACACAATGTCAAATCTAGCTAATTTTTTATTTTTTTGGTGGGGAGAGGGGGTGGTGAAAGAGTGAAATATGTTAACACCCACCCAATGTCGAAGCAAGATATTTCCATTCTTGGGGGTTAGTGATGAGTGGCTCTTGGAGAAATATGTTAATACCCACATACATTGTATAATCAAACATAATTCTTTTTTTTAAAGTCAATTTACATATTTTTACTTAACATATTTATTTTATGTGTGAGGACACATACTCACCGTGGACTGATCATAATCCACACACGTGCAGTGATGTCCATGCATGAGTTTACCAAGTAATAAAAGTTATCAGCAAAATTTTAATTAATGAAGCACTGGGTTGTACATGGTGCTTTATTAATTAAACTTTTGATGATTATTCCTATAATTAACGTTTGGAATCTAATATTATTTATTTATTTATTTTTTTATTGTGTGTAAGGTCACATACTTTTGCACAATGGCTAATCATGACAACATGGAAAAAAAGCTAAGTTTAGTCAATTGTTTATACCCATGTTGCCCATTTTAGAGGACTTCCACCCCAAGCATTGGTGACTGGGTCCTATTTTACTAGTAAAACAGAGCTTGTTTACCACAGTAAACAAGCACTACTTCACTTCCCAGGGTTCACACAGGGAGGAATCTAATATTATTGAGTCTGTGGAAATATTGCCCACCTGTGGAAAGTGACCAGTCCATGGCGCCGGTACTGTAGATGGCTGGTACAGTAACTGTTTCTTAATAATTTTTCAGCTCTGTGAAGACCACATCAACACTGAGATAAGTTTAAGTGGAACCGTTTAAGTGGAACCTGAAAAACAATCGCTTGGTGGAGGTTTTTTTGCGTTCTCAATAATGCTTAAATAATCTGTTTAATATGGTTGTGGTAATCATTATCTATGTTGAAGATCTGCAGATCAGTGGTGTGCGTATTAACTCAGGCCTGCGTAAACAAACTTTTCAAATGTTTTTTTCACTTGGCATCCTGTTGCCCAACACCCCCCCCCCCCCCCCCTTCAAGAAAAAAGGGGAAATGAGGCTGACCCGATTTCGTTTGTCTTGATTCTAAGTCAATAGATGTTAGGCAAAGGCACTCATTCTAGGAACCATTGCAGAACACAGTCTTCCATTCATATTTATTTATTTATTTATTGCTGTTTAAGGTCACATACTTCTGCACAATGGCTAATCATGACCACAACATGGAGCTAAAGTCAAGGTCAGTCAATCGTTTATACCCCATGTTGCCTATTTTAGAGGACTCGCACCCCAAGCATTAGTGACTGGGTCCTATTTTACCAGTGAAACAGAGCTTGTTTACCACAGTAAACAAGCACTGCCCCACTTCCCGGGGTTCCCACGGGGGCTTCCATTCATAATGGCCCCAGTCATCATTCAGCTTTATTATATACTAATAACCACATTTCTATTGGTTGGATCTTATACACATGACTGGTATTAAAAAATCCATGTACACCATTTTCCAGTGAATATCAACTTTCTAAATATAGCTTTTGGAAATCCCCTCTCTAGTTCTATTTCAGTCAACATGTATGCACAGGCAACCTGACTTTCGTCTCATTTTCATGTTATTCTGCAGATTATAACTATTTTAATGTTAAACTAGAAAGTGTTTTAGCACACTAAAACATATGTCTCCCCTTCCTTTTGAGGTCAGAGATCAAGGTCACATGCAGTTCATCAAGGTAGCGGAGATGCGGTTTCATGGTGACACATCCACATGTCAAAAGAAACAACAAACTCTGTTCTGGACAATTACTCCCTATTTAAAGTACATAAATTTGACCTTGAGGTCAAGGTCACATGAAGGTCATGATGACATGTGGTCTCATTGTGATACATCCACATGTCAATCAATTAAGTCCTAGGTCAAAAAACAAAAAAAGTTCTGATCTGGACAATTATTCCCTATTTGAAGTACATAAATTTGACCTTGAGGTCAGAGGTCAAGGTCACATGCAGTTCATCAAGGTAGCGGACATGCGGTTTCATGGTGACACATCCACAGGTCCAAAAAAAAAAAAAAAATCCGGTCTGGACAATTACTCCCTATTTAAAGTACATAAATTTGACCTTGAGGTCAAAGTCACATGAAGGTCATGTTTACATGTGACATGCGGTCTAATTGCGATACATCCACATGTCAAATATCTAAGTCCTAGGTCAAAAAACAAAAAAGTTCTGGTCTGGATAATTATTTCCTATTTGAAGTACATAAATTTGACCTTAAGGTAAGAGGTCAAGGTCACATGTAGGTCATCGAGGTAGACGACATGCGGGCTCATGGTGACACATCCACATGTCAAATAACCAAGTCCTAGGTCAAAAAACAAAAAAATTCTGGTCTGGACAATTACTCCCTATTTGAAGTACATAAATTTGACCTTGAGGTCAAGGTCACATGAAGGTCACAACATGCGGTCTCATGGTGACACATCCACATGTCAAATAACCAAGTTCTAGGTAAAAAAACAAAACAATTCTGGTCTGGACAATTACTCCCTATTTGAAGTACATAAATTTGACCTTGAGGTCAAGGTCACATGAAGGTCACAATGGTACGCTACACACCGGCTCATGGTGATACATCCACATGCCAAATATCTAAAGCCTGACTCGAAATACAAAAAAGTTCTGGTCCAGACAGTTTCCCTTAAAAAAGCGCATAAATCTGACCTTCAGGTCAAAGGTCAAAATCACATGAAGGTCACTATGGTACACTGCACACCGGTTCATGGTGATACATCCACATGCCAAGTATCTAAGGTGTAGGTCAAAAGACAAAAAAGTTATGGCCCAGACAAAGTTTGTATGAGAAGAAGAAGAAGAAGAAGAAGAATATGCACTAAAACAATATGTCTCCCTTCTGGGAACGGGAGACATAACAAAGTCGAGGGTGGCATATACCACCGTCTGCAATACCATGGACAGCATAACAAAATTGGAACATTTATTACTGGGTGAAGCTGAAGGATGAAAGTTGACCAACGTGTGACAGATTACAGACCATTGGGGCATATATCATGAGAACTATTAAGTGTCACCATAGGGTGACACAAAAAGGTACCCCTGCCTTTTTACAACATCTTCATTGTGTGTATGATCCTTTCCTGAAGTTTCAGCTATCTGCATTTAAAACTGCAAGAGGAGTTGATTACCGCATAAAGGTACCCTCTATTGAAAATAGCACTAAAAATGTTGTAAGTCAAGAAAGGGAAATAACTGTGGAGAAACAAAATTTTCGCAAGACTTTATACATGTTGCACATCTTCATTGTGTGTATGATCATATTCTGAAGTTTCAACTATGTGAACTGAAAAGTGGGGGGAGGAGTTGATTACAGCATGACGTACCCTCCATTAAACAATTTCACGACGGAAGGACTGACAGACAGACGGACACGAGGAATCCTATATACCCCCAGTATAATAAAAGTATTTCTGGTTGATATAATTGAACTTTTAATTGACAAATAGAAGACTGTTTTTTTGAGGGTGGTGTATATAATAATACAGTTATTATGGACTTTTGTCGTGGTAAATATGATGTGATATGAACCTATCATATCACATCATTTTCACCACCACAAAAGTCCATAATTGTGTAATGTAAGAATCTCACAAAAGACCTGCAAGCTTTATCCAACCTATCAATGGATTGGACATCAGCACCTCTCAAGATGAAGTATGGCATGGCAGAAACATATCATTCAACACCTGAAAGATTTACGGGCTAATAAATTTTCCTTGAACACTGATGAAACTACAAGTAGGAATAAACTGCGTGTGGTGACTGTGCTTGCCAGCAACTACTATTCACATATGGAGAAAGAAGTGCTTGTAAAACATTTAGAATCCAACAGCGTAACATCAGTGAACAGTCAAAAACTGTATGATGAATTGGTTTCCATACTCATGGACTCTTGTGCTGTAATGTGCGGGAGTAAGACTGGACTAGAAGCGAGAATTCGTACTGAGAAAGCTCTGCATTTATCACCACATACAATGTACATACATAATGCCACGAAAAAGTTTTGTTGACCATTTGAAGGATGGGTTCAAGGCCTTTTGGGTGACCTCTACAATGATTTAAATGGTCTGCCGATCAATATGCAGTCCTGGGCGATAAATATCTAATAAGTATCCAAGTCTTTTAACTGAGTCTGTCGCGTTGAGTCAACAATTTATAGTCTATGGTCTGCAGTTTTTAAATATCGAACTGTCTTAATGAAGGTTGTCTTCGATCATATAGCGGTGTTGGAGTTAAATGTTATGGGGGATTACAGGTAAACAGCCAATCTGGCTATGTTATCTCCCTACAGTGTAAACAGATTGTTATTAGTTAATTTGTATCTTTTCTTTCACTCAATGTATCAGCATTTGATGTTTATACTGTTAAAAGATATCTATCTATCTATATGACATTGGGAGTCAAGTATTCTGTTCTGGAACGGTTTGTCAGTCACCGATGGCTTAGTGTATATGATGTATGCTTGACTACTCTACTGCTATTTGATGTTTTACAATTTTCTATTTCGGTTTTCTCAGTGTTGAAGATAAGGTTCTGTACCAAATTGTAACTGCCAGAATTTTTAAGTTGAAATCTGTCAGTTCAGCAGCAAGAACTAAGATCTGTGATGGTTATTTGTTCTTAAGAACAAAACTATGACTGAAGATGGGAAAAGGAGGAAAAAAAGAATTTGCAAGAACATTTTTTACTTGAGACAAAAAACTTATAGGACTATGCATTTGTTTGTGTCAGCATTACCACTATTTAAGAAGTATGTGTGTCTGTTGAAACTGAAGCAAATGTTTTCATTGGTACTGGTACCAAGACCATTCTAAGTAATTTACGGAAAAAAGAAAGAGTGTGATTCTATACACAAGTGATGACAGCATATGCAAACTGTGCACAATATGTGCAGCAGAAATTACCCCTCAACAGTGTTTTGCTGCATAGTGTTGTTGCTCCCGGTCTTTCTATGAAAAAACAAAAGTCAACTCTTACAAGGTTGAGATTTCCAGAGCTGGTAACAAATGTTTTTGTCAACAAATTTAGATGAGCACACATACCAAGTGGATGCTACTTTAATCATTCCAGAAGATGACAATGCAAGAATTGACCACTGGTAGCCAGGAGTGTTCAACCTCGGCAAATATCCGTCCCTTTCAAAAATAGTTAAAGCTGTCATAAGCTGCTTCCATGGGCCAAAATTTGAGAGCCGTTTTAGTGGAATGGGAGATGTCATAAGAGATAAAACAAGTAGGATGAAAACTGAAACCCTTTCTGCCATACAGACAGTTCAATATGAACTCAAGGTGAAAAACAGAAGTGGATTTGTTTCAAAGGAAAGACAAATTGTATAGAAAAGTAAATGTAGACCTATGCAGGAACCTAATGTCAGCTAACAGATGATAGAAAGGTGATTTCAAAAATGGCAACTTCTTACTGAAAAAAACCCCCAAAACTTGCCGTGGACACAAAGCAGAAACTTCTCTCCAAAATAGCAGCAAACAAAAGTATTGAAAGGACTGAAAAGGATGCAGTTCATCGACACAAAAAGAGAGTCTAACAACATCCATATCCCCCGCCTACTTTTAGGTTATGATAGGAACAAGCCTTTGTGATGGAAATTTTGCTATTTCCATAGGCCGTAACCAAGCAAAATTCATTGCATTGAAAATTCCTGACCACATGCACATCTACACTTGATAGTAATACTTCAGACCAAGTTTCGTAAAAATCCACTCAAAACTGTAGGAGGAGTTAAGCAGACAATGTTTGTGATGGACGGACAGACTGACGGACGAATGCCATTTCAATATCCCCCTCTCGACTTCGTTGGCCGGGGATAAAGCATTTAATTTCTTAAATCGTAACTGCAGATATCTTTCAAAAACCTGCAATTTTGGTAAATTCAAAGTAGACGTGGGCTATAATTCTGGAAAAATTCGTCAAATCCAAACTTCCTTTCCAAATGCACAGGTACACATCATACTCATACTGCACACCAAGTTTCGTAAAAATCCAATGAAAAATGCAGGAGTTGAGCGGACAAGCATTTGTGATGGAAATTTTGCTATTACCAAGGGCCATAACCATGCAAAATTAATTGCATCGAAAATTCCTGACCACATGCACATCTACATTTGATACTGATACTTACCAAGTTTTCTAAAAATCCAATAAAAAAATGTTGTAGAAGTTAAGTGGACAAGCCTTTGTGACGGAAATTTTGCAATTTCCAAGGACCATAATCAAGCAAAATTCATTGCAGCAACAATTCTTCACCACATGCACATCTACACTCTATACTGATACTTCAGACCAAGTTTCGTAAAAATGCATTGAAAACTGTAGGAGTTGAACAGACAAAGTTGGTGACAGATGGACGGACAGATGGATGAACATCATTTCAATATGCCCCTCCCGACTTCGCCGGTGGTTGCATAATAAGCCAGATATAATTTCTCAAAGAAATAAATTATTTCTTGGGGAAATTATATCTGGCTTTGGTATTGTAACTTAACTGTTAATTGATTCGGTTTTCGATGGGAATACAACAACAACTGTTGCAAGTGTTTTTTAACAATTCATTGCTGGCTTGAAGGTTTCAACAACTAACAGGTGTAATCGCCCAAGAAGCTGCTTAAAAACTTAACATGTTAGATTTTTGAGCATCTTCAAAAGAAAAGAATTTGATACACCTGGTAAATTTATTTAAACTAAAATGAGCTCCTACATCTACATGTATTCTCTGTAGCCCCCAACCTCATTCGCTGTCACAGGTGTAGTACAAATTTTGTTTTGCTTGATATAAGCAAAGATATTCAGAATTATTTGCAAATAACAACCCAAAATCTTTCTTTCTTAGTTGGGTGAAAATATTACCATAATTTAACAACCCCTCTCGTGCTCTCCATACCCTGTGCCTACTGCACTCAGCAAGAGCCTTTGGCCCTTGGTGATTTGATCGTAAGACCCTCTTATCAATTTTTTCCAGTCTTTTTTCTTTTCTCTTGGTCTCATCCCTGCACATGGAGGTCAACAGTATCGAATGCATTTGGCTCCAAATCGGCATTTGTAACAAAAATTTCCTTCTTGCTTCATTCTATCGACCTCCTAATTCGAACACCACCACTTGGGTCTTAATTTCATTTCCCCCCATAATACCACTGAAACCATTAAATCAAGCTGCAGACAAGATGTTCAACTGTCAAAACATCTGATTTGGGGGGGATGGGGGCAAAACGCTTTCCAATTTTGGGAAGCAAAGCATTTGATGCAACCAAGTCTTGGATATTTCAAAAACTGTGGCGACTTGACCTGGGAGGATGTTGACTATTAACTTTTAAACATAATTAATATTTGAATAGAATGTTCCTTCAACTCATCAAAAATACAAAACAGTTTGATTTGTAATGAGTTTTGCATGGAATTCCTCTCTTCTTTGTGTAAACTAAAGTATTTGATTTGTTCTATTTATGAGCATGACGTCGAAAAGACAAAACTGCAGTCAGAATTATAGGGGTTTTACAGACTTTATCAAGTTGAAAATTGAGGAATTGGGGAAATTTTTATACCGATTTATTTTCAAACTAATACTAGTCAATCTTGCTGAATCTTGCTGACATTGCTGAATGTCACCACCTTTCCCATTATGTGCTGAATTAGCCGAGTTTGGTTGCTATGTCTCCTCAGTTCCAATACCATACCAAATTTTCAGTATACAGTGCAGCCCACTTAATTGGATATCTCTTATTTGAATAACCCTGTTAATTGAATATAATTTCCCATTACAAAACCATTTACCATACCTCCAGTACAAATCTGACCTGTTAATTGAATACAGGTTAGAGAGTAAACTCCTGTTAATTGAATAAAAAATCTTGTAACCTGTCGATAAATTAACCTGACTCTCCCCAGTTTTCTTTTGTTTATAGACCTATTTGGCCTCAGTACATCCAATACAGGCATTTAATCTATAATATCTTGTTTGACAGAGCTCATTGTAGCTCTGTCAAACAAGATATAATAGAATAAATGCTAAGTTTATCTCCAGAATACAGGAAAGTGACACAATCCCTGTTAATTGAATACTCCTGTTAATTGCTAAGACTATTATATGGAAAAACCAATGTCTTCAATAGAACAAATTTCCCATAATGTTCTTGCAAATTTAACCAACTGTATCTTGCTTGACAGAACTCAGTGAGTTTTGTCAATCAAGTTAACCCTTTACAGCTTTTTTAAAAAATAAACTGAATTTGGCAATTTTAAAAAAATTCTCACGATTTTTCAATAAAACAATACAAATAAGGATATCAATAGAACCGGCTTGATGAGCCAGTTCTAATGATATCCATATTTGTATGGTTTTATCAAGACATTTGTAAGATATTTTAGGCTGTGGCAGGCTTATTTTGGTCAACTTCCTGTCTGTTTTTGGCTGCTATGTTAGGTAAAGGGTTAAAATTGGTTCAAGTTTCAGTTCAACAAGTGCAAAATAGTATCACTGAAAAGATTTCCAGGTAAAAAAAGGGCGATGGGATAGATTTTCAATGAAAAGGGAGGAACAGCCTGAGAAAAATGAATTATATTTTTAATTGCCTAAGTTATGTTTGGGTTAGAAATGATTCTGTTAGACTGGCTGGCCAGAATTCATCTGACAGATAGGTATTTGGGTTACTCTGTACTTTTTGCTTTTTCCTTAAAATCTTTGCTGCTATATCTGCTTCAAATTCAACTCGAACCAGTTTATACAAATCAAGTGCTGCTATAGAATCTTCAACAGAATTATGTGCTCTTGTCTGTATTTGTCTACCTGTGAAAAAGAAAATAATTCTACCGTGAATTCTCTTTCAATTGCAACTAGAAAATGTTTTAGCACACTAAAACATATGTCTCCCCTTCCTTTCTATTGTATGCACTACAAATGATATATACATAAAAATACTGACAATCAAAAAACAAAAAAGTTCTGATCTGGACAATTATTCCCTACATGAAGTACATAAATTTGACCTTGAGGTCAGAGGTCAAGGTCACATGCAGTTCATCAAGGTAGTGGACATGCGGTTTCATGGTGACACATCCACATGTCAAAAAAAAAAAAAATCTGGTCTGGACAATTACTCCCTATTTAAAGTACATAAATTTGACCTTGAGGTCAAGGTCACATGAAGGTCATGATGACATGTGGTCTCATTGTGATACATCCACATGTCAATCATCAAAGTCCTAGGTCAAAAAACAAAAAAGTTCTGCTCTGGACAATTATTCCCTATTTGAAGTACATAAATTTGACTTGAGGTCAGAGGTCAAGGTCACATGCAGTTCATCAAGGTAGCGGACATGCGGTTTCATGGTGACACATCCACATGTCCAAAAAAAAAAAAAAATCTGGTCTGGACAATTACTCCCCATTTCAAGTACATAAATTTGACCTTGAGGTCAAGGTCACATGAAGGTCATGATTACATGTGACATGCGGTCTAATTGCGATACATCCACATGTCAAATATCTAAGTCCTAGGTCAAAAACCAAAAAGTTCTGGTCTGGATAATTATTCCCTATTTGAAGTACATAAATTTGACCTTAAGGTCAGAGGTCAAGGTCACATGATGGTCATCGGGGTAGACGACATGCGGTCCCATGGTGACACATCCACATGTCAAATAACCAAGTCCTAGGTCAAAAAACAAAAGAATTCTGGTTTGGACAATTACTCCCTATTTGAAGTACATAAATTTGACCTTGAGGTCAAGGTCACATGAAGGTCACAATGGTATGCGACACACCAGCTCATGGTGATACATCCACGTGCCAAATATCTAATGCCTGGTTCAAAAGACAAACAAGTTTTGGTCCGGACAAAGTTTCCTTGAAAAAAGCACATATCTGACCTTCAGATCAAAGGTCAAGGTCACATGAAGGTCACAATGGTACGCTACACCCTGGCTCATGGGGATACATCCACATGCCTAATATCTAAAGCCTGACACGAAATACAAAAAAGTTCTGGTCCAGACAGTTTCCCTTAAACAAGAGGCCCCAGGGGGCCTGAGGGTGCTCACCTGACAAGGTAGACTAAGTATCAACCCAGGGAATTGATTTCAACAAGTTGCATCTGCCCCCTCCTAAGAAAAGCTTATACCAAATATCCAAAGATTCTGACCAGTGGATCTCAAAAAAATGATTTTTAAAGAATATTCCTCATATTGAACTAAGTTATAATTCGGGCTCCCACAGGGAGCCTAAATATGAACCCAGGGTCTTGGCTTTAAAAAACTTGAATCTCACCCTTCTAAGGATGCTGCACACCAAATATCAAAACATTCCAACTGCTGGGTCTGAAGAAGAAGATTTTTAAAGAAAATTCCTCATTTTGAACCAAGTTACAATTCGAGCTCCCACAGTGAGACCAAATATGGACCTAGGGTCATGGCTTGAACAAACTTGAATCTTACTCCCTAAGGATGCTGCATATCAAATATCAAAAGCATTCATCTGCTGGATCTGAAGAAGAAGATTTTTAAAGAAAAATTCCTCATATTGAACTAAGTTATAATTCATGCTCCCACAGGGAGCCCAAATATGAACCCAGGGACTTGGCTTTAACAAACTTGAATCTCACCCCCCTAAGGATGCTGCACACCAAATATCAAAACATTTCAACTGCTGGATCTGAAGAAGATTTTTTAAGAAAATTCCTTGAAATGCACTAAGTTCAAAGTCGGGCTCCAATAGTGAGCCCAAATATGAATGCAGGGGGCCAATTTGAACAAATTTCAATCAGATACACCCCACAATGCTGCAAACCAAATATCAAAAGATTCTGCCTGCTGGATCTTGAGAAGATTTTTTTAAAAATTTGCCTGAAATGCACTAAGTTCAAATTCTGGCTCCTATACTAAGCCCAAATATGAACCTAGGGGGATGATTTGAACAAACTTTAATCAGATCCACCCCACAATGTTGCATACCAAATATCAAAAGATTCTGCCTGCTGGATCTGGAGAAGAAGATTTTAAAAAAATATATATGAAGCCAGGGACTTGGTGGCTTGAACAAACTTGAATCTCAACTCCCTAAGGATATTGTATACCAAATATCAAAAAATTCTGACTGGTGGATCTGAAGAAGAAGATTTTTAAAGCATATTCCACATATTGCACTAAGTTGAAATTTGGGCTCCCATAGGGAGCCCAAATATTGACCCAGGGTCTCAATTTAAACAAAATGGAATCTGACCCCCCGAGAGATGTTATTTACCAAATATGAAAAGATTCTGACTAGTGGAACTGAAGAAGATGATTTTTGAAAAAAATTCCGCATATTGCACTAAGTTAAAATTCGGACTCCCATAGGGAGCGCAAATATTGACCCAGGTACTCGATTTAAACAAACTTGAATCTAACCCCCATAGAGATGCTATATACCAAATATGAAAAGATTCTGACTGGTGGATGTGAAGAAGACGATTTTTAAAGAAAATTCAACATATTGCACCAAGTTAAATTTCGGGCTCCCAAAGGGAGCCCAAATATGAACCCAGGGACTCGATTTGAACAAACTTCAATCTGACCCCCACCCCCCCCCCCCCCCCCCCCCCCCCCACCCCCCTAGAGATGTTGTATACCAAATATGAAAGAATTCTGCCTGGTGGATCTGGAGAAGAAGATTTTTAAAGAATAATTCTCATATTGCACCAAGTTAAAATTCGGGCTCCCATAGAGAGCCCAAATATCAACTCAGGGACTCGATTTGAACACATTTGAATTTGACCCCCCTAAAGATGTTGCATACCAAATATGAAAGAATTCTGCCTGGTGGATCTGAAGAAGGTGATTTTTAAACAATAATCCACAAATTGCACTAAGTTAAAATTTGGGCTCCCATAGGGAGCCCAAATATCAACCCATGGACTCGATTTGAACAAACGTGCTTCTGACCCCCCCCCCCCCCCCCCCCCCACTCCCCCATAGAGATGTTGTATACCAAATATGAAAGAATTCTGCCGGGTGGATCTGAAGAAGACGATTTTTAAAGAATGATCCTCATATTGCACTAAGTTAAAATTCGCGCTCCCATAGGGAGCCCAAATATCAACCCAGGGACTTGATTTGAACAAACGTGCTTCTGACCCCCCCCTCCCCCCCCCCCCCCCCCCCCCCCCCCATCCTAGAGATGCCGTATACCAAATATGAAAGAATTATACCTGGTGGATCTGAAGAAGAAGATTTTTAAAGAATAAAGAATAATCCTCATATTGCACCAAGTTAACTCATGGACCCAATTTGAACAAACTTGAATCTGACCCCCCTAGAGATGTTGTATACCAAATATGATAGAATTCTGCCTGTTCGATCTGAAGAAGATTTTTAAAGAATAATCCTCATATTGCACGAAGTTGAAATTTGGGCTCCCATAGAGAGCCCAAAATATCAACCCAGGGACTCAATTTGACCAAACTTGAATCTGACCCCCCTAGAGATGTTGTATACCAAATATGGAAGAATTCTGACTGGTGGGTATGAAGAAGAAGATTTTTAAAGAATAATCGTCATGTTGCACTAAGTTCAAATTTGGGCTCCCATAGGGAGCCCAAATATGAACCCAGGGACTCGATTTGAACAATCTTGAATCTGAGCCCCCTAGAGATGTTGTATACAAAATATGAAAGAATTCTAGCTGGTGGATCTGAAGAAGAAGATTTTTAAAGAATAATCCTCATATTGCACTAAGTTAAAATTTGGGCTCCCATGGGGAGCCCAAATATGAACCCAGGGACTCGATTTGAACAAACTTGAATCTGACCCCCCTAGAGATGTTGTATACCAAATATGAAAAGATTCTGACCAGTGGATCCGAAGAAGAAGATTTTTAAAGAATAATCCTCATATTGCACTAAGTTAAAATTCGGACTCCCATAGGGAGCCGAAATATTAACCTAAGGACTCGATTTGAACAAATCTGAATCTGGACCCCCCCCCCCCTAGAAATGTTGTATACCAAATATGAAAGAATTCGGCCCAGTGGATCTGAAGAAAAAGATTTTCTTTAATTTTGGAAACAAATTTAGGGTGCTATCAGAGTTATGCCCCCTGTGGTGTTTGTGTGATGTTTCCTTTAAAAAAAACACATAAATCTGACCTTCAGGTCAAAGGTCAAGGTCACATGAAGGTCACTATGGTACACTGCACACCGGCTCATGGTAATACATCCACATGCCAAGTATCTAAGGTGTAGGTCACAAGACAAAAAAGTTATGGCCCGGACAAAGTTTGTATGAGAAGAAGAAGAAGAAGAATATGCACTAAAACAATATGTCTCCCTTCTGGGAAGGGGAGACATAATTTCAACAAGAGCAATGCAAGGCATTGCATATGCTCGTGGGTTGTTCAACTTGTACAATTGCTGATATGTCTGTGTTTTTAAAGAAAATGAAATAAGTATACTTGGTCCAAAGTATGTCTTGCACTCCACTGATCTAATTCAAATGGAATAGATTAATGTTATTTTGATCTGTTGACTTGTTTTAAAACAAAAAAATTATACCTCAAGGGGAAATTTCTTTCTTTTTGCATAAAATCCCTCAAAACTCATTTGAAACCACAAAAAAAAATTACCAAAAGGACCTTCCCCCCACCACTTCTTGATCATGGGCATAAGATGTTAAGTTTCACGATTTGGGCGGGAGGCTCCTAATTTTTTATGCTATCTCCCGACCTCATGATCGGGGGACAAATACACACGATTTTGAGACCCCATGCAGCTGCCCCATGTTATATTTTGTAAATTTGAGTCTTGAGTATTTAGTTTACTGTACTAACTACTATAAATAAGCGGAGTGGAATGTAGAGTGGAAGATTGAAATATTATTTCAAACAAATTGTTTTACATTTGCCTGCACTGGAGGTAATTCAGATTTGTGAAAGAACAACTGAAAAAAATTTTTTTTAAAAAATAGGCTGATGAAATTGTCAGATGTGTACCCATACTTGCAACTAGTAGAAAGCTGTATGATGGAGGGCCACCCTGGATGCCGACATTATGTACACCCTACATGGTATGGGTACATATTGAAATTGATTGGAGGAGTGCCTAATTTGATGGATAAAGGATTAATATCTCCAGATCAAATTATTAGATTTATATAAAAAACAATACAGCACAGCACATCGGTAACCTGAATACATATATAAAGTAACCTGATAATAGGATTAATATTTACTGAGTTATCGCATGCCGAAGAAATGGATTGGAGGAGTTCTCAATTTGAAGGATAAAGGGTTAATATCTTAGGATCAAATTATCAGATTTACACCAAAAACTATACAGCTCGGTACATCAGTAACCTGAACACATATATGAAGTAACATGACAATCGGATTGATATTTTTTGAGTTATCTCATGCCAAAGGGATTGGAGGAATTTTCAATTTGAAGGATAAAGGGTTAATATCTCAGGATCAAATTATCAGATTTACACCAAAAACAAGGCATGTTGGCACATCAGTAACCTGAATACAAATATAAAGTAACATGACAATCAAAGCAATATTTTTCAAGTTATCGAATGCCAAAGGAATTGGAGGAATTTTCAATTTGAAGGATGAAGGGTTAATCTCAGATCAAATCATCAGATTTACACCAAAAACTATACAGCTTGGCACATCAGTAACCTGAATACAAATATAAAGTAACTTGACAATTCAAGCAATATTTTTCAAGTTATCGAATGCCAAAGGGATTGGAGGAATTTTCAATTTGAAGGATAAAGGGTTAATATCTCAGAATCAAATTATCAGATTTATACCCAAAACAAAACCGCTCGGCACATCAGTAACCTGAACAAAAATATCCATTGTGGTCCATGTAATGTAAGTTTGCAAGTGTTTCTTGTGCTATTATGAAATGAAAGTGTCAATGACACTGTAGCTCAACTTGACAAACTTAACTTGGTAAGTTATAAGTGAAATGGCAAAATTGAAGATCATTGGTACCAACGTTATTTAGTGAAATTTCAACATAACAGCATTGTGTGTGCACAATGTCAGAGTAATCCATGCATTTTTAAGTGTAAACTATAAGACTGGCTCTGAGAAATC
>CM062292.1:155511903-155695056 GCA_031216915.1 Pictodentalium vernedei
TCAAGAGGACCCTCAAACCAAATTTCACTGAAATCCACCCACTTACTGGTAAGATATCACTGCCGACGGATAAATGGACAGATGCACAGATGCATGTAATCCAGTACAAGATTCATATACTCCAGGACAAAAAAAATCCAAGAACTTTTCAAGGACAACTCAAGAACAAATAAGCATTTATCAAGCAGCAGTTTTCTGACGGGATTGTCTTTTCTCAAAAAATCTATTTCTTGCAAAATAGGCTGGGTGCTAGATTCTGTTTGGTGGTTACAATTTATTCAATATTTATTTTATTATAAATCATTGGAGAGCGCCTTCAGGCACTCTCCAATGATTTATAAAAAAGTAAATTGATGTGAAGAAAGTGTCATTTGCCACTGACAGCACACTGAGTCTGTACAAAGAATATAAAGACTTGTTTAAAGTACTCTCACTTTTCAGTTAAAGTGATGGCACTCCAGCCGGTTATTTCCGATATGCATGTTTTCTTTCCTCACCTTTTTAAAAATATTAAAAGCAAATAAAATTGAAAATTTGGCAAAAGGTTGAACTCAAATAAACAAGCTGCACCAATAACAGGAAAAATGCAAGGAGTCTGACTGATTTTCAAGGACTTTTCAAGGGCATTTTCTGAATATTTCAAATTCAAGGAGTTTGATGAATTTTCAAAGTCTTTTCAAGGCCATGTGAACCCTGCAGTATATCCCCACATTCTCTTTGAGAGTGATGGGTATAACTATTTGTTATGCCCTCCAGTCTGGGAACATTCCTGTAATTTGGGGGACATTCATTACAACTGTGAATTTGGTGGAATTTAAAGGGTTGGCCCAACACTTGACTATGTCCTCAACATATAACCCTTCCTGTGTTCACAATACACCTTGATTTTCTGAAAATATACCGTGTAAATTTGATTCAACTTCGAGTTGTTCAGGGAGTTGCGACTGATGAAGATAATAACAACAGTTATACTTATTATTTATTTTTTTTAATTTTTTTTGTGGGGGGGGGGGGGGGGGGGGTAATGACACTTTGAACAGCCAGGGTCATAGCAAGTCAGACAATTTTATGGGTGGAGGAAATCAGTGTACTCAAAGAGAACCACTGAACAGTGTCAAGTAACTGTCTGATTCTCCAACTTGCTAACACCAAATTAGCAGGGTTAGCATCAGTTGAAGGCATGTAATTCAGACGTGCCTTTGCATACTGCACCACAATGCTCCCACTTGGGCAATGGAGATTAATTATCTTGCCAAAGGACACACTGCTGTTGTGGATCAGGAACAAACCCACAACCTTACAATCTGAAGTTTAATACTTTACGTAACGAATCGCCTACATCTGACATCATAATATGCAAATTCAGCAGTTGAAAAATATCTTTCAAAATATTTCAACAAAACTATGTCCTGTGGACCCTCATTGGAAAGTGCTTGTTAAGCTTGTTTCAATGACAGTCACATGAAATAGTTTTTTTTGAAATATTTTAGCAAACAATAATATTTAAAATAATAAATTTTGATATCGTCTGTGATGGGCAAAGGGTTAATGATGTAACCAATGAGCCACAATGCTCCCCACCCTGACAACTGTTAACTTCCTTCCAAATGAAGGATATTTTTCTGGAGCACCAGCAACCCTGTTTTGACTGGGCAATGTTGGGATTATAAGACATCTTACATTTTCTGTACGAGCTCTATCAAACAAGATAAGATAGATTATAGTGTTTATGTGAAAAAGATGCATATGGAAGATGATTGGAGTTGGGCATCAATATGGCAAGTGTTAAAAATACGCACTGAATTTGAATTCAGCCGTAAATGTTTAGTAACAAAAAAACCCTACCTGAGAATACCATTCTGGTAAGTCTTCTTCTTTCTTGGCTTCTAAACCCAACCTGAAAACAAGAGACATAGGTTCTGTAGCTCAGCAACAAAAAATGCTATTACAAATATTCAATCTATCCAAGCTCTCTAGCCACCAGTCGAATTCTGTAAAGAATTTGATGCTGTTATGACCTGAAACCAGTCTAGACCATAAACAGTCCATCGTCTGAGCTTGGATTCAATCATTTGGAATATTTTAGTTGGTTAGAAAAGCAAACCATAGGTTTGCTTTTCCAACCAAATGAAATATTCCAGACAAATGAATCTTAAAATATCATAAACATTCTTTTTATTTCAATCAATACAAGAAATGTTTCTCAATTCAGTCTTAATCTGACCGAATATTTAAAGTTGTTGGGGCAAATGAAATACTTTATGACTGGAATATCTTAACTGGTTGAGGTCTACATTATTTTTAGTGAACTGAATTTGTTCATCAAAATTTATTTTAATACAAGTTATTGAAGAGTGTCCACAGGCACTCTTCAAAAATATGTGATAAAATGAATTTACAGGAACAAAATACTATTTGTGTAAGACTGAATATGAAATGTGAGCAAGGAAAATGTCAGCGTTTGCTCTTGTACTCTGATTTTTTTGAAAGCCCTAATAGTGGCTTCTAGCACACAGCTGGTTAACAGGAGCACAGAAGAAAAACTGCATATTTTGGGAAAGGAAGGGGCATCACATTAAATCAATGGCAGTCTGCATGCAAACTCCACAAAAAATAGGTAAATAAATAGTCTATAACAGCATTAAATTCCTAACAGAATTAGACTGATGGCAAGAGAGCTTGCAATGTATCCTCAGTTAACCAAAAAATTCCTGAACTAATTTTTTTTCATTTTTTGCCTCAAAAACATAGGTTATGACCCCTCATTGGAATGAGCTCATTTCAATGAGGGGTCATAACCTATGTTTTGAAGACAAAAAATGAAAAAATAATGAAAATTAACTGGCGATTTTTTTTAGAATAGCACTGGCCAGTTTTGGCCGTGATGTTGGGTAAAGGGTTAACATCACTTAACTCTTTCCTTAATATAATAGCCAAATCTGGCCAGCACAGTTCAATCACCATTCAAATTTTATTATTTTTTTAGCTTTTATCTTCAAAACATAGCTTATGCCACCTCATTTGAACAAACTTGTCTAGCTACAGGCAAGACTGCATTCCAAGATGTAACTGAGAATCTGTGTCCTTTGCTTTCTCCTGAGAGATATGTTTGGAAACTTGTACCGTTATCTTTTGCCATTGTACTTGAAAAAGGCTTTCAAGAAGGCCAAAAGTTTGTGTTTATTACATTTAATGAGTGCATAAAAGTGTTACCATTCAACTCTTATCATCTTCTGTCTGAAGGCCCATTCAGATATGCTAAAATTTTAACTTGGCACAAGCATGGTTAGAAAGGGTAGAAGTCTACCATCAATGTGCAGTAAACCTTATACATAGCACCATCATGTTCCCACTTTGGCAATCATTTTAAAACCATCAGGTGAAAGTTAATGGTCCAATACATCACTGCATCTCATACTCATTTAGCAGTTAACTTTTAAATTGTAAGTCTTGAACATTATACATGACAGCACTTTTCCGGTTAATGGTCCAATACATCACTGCATCTCATACTCATTTAGCAGTTAACTTTTAAATTGTAAGTCTTGAACATTATACATGACAGTACCCACCGAATGTAAAAAGTATTCTTTTTACAGGAATTTGGTTATTTTTCAGCATTCAACTAATATACTGAGCATTTATTCCATTATACCTTGTGTAACAGGGCTCCTGGACCTCTGTCAAACAAAATATAATAGATTAAATGCTTTATTTGGTTGACTGAGGCTGATGAGGTCTAAAAATGAGTGGGATTCAGTCGTTGTCAAGAGTAATATTTCAGTGGATAAGATTTTTTTATTCAAATAAGAGGAGTTCACACCATAACCTATATTAACTGGTCAAATTTGTTCTGAAGGTTGGGTAAATGGTTTTGTTCTTGAAACCTTGAATTAGCAGAATTAAGAATTACCCAATTTACTGGGGTCCACTTCATATTTGTATTTGTTAATTGTTTGTTTGTTTGTTGGTGGTTAACGTCACATATTTATGCACCATGGCTAATCGTGACAGAACATGGAGATGAAGTCAAGTTTAGTCAATCGTTGATCTACATGTTGCCCATTTTAGAGGACTTTCACCCCAAGCATTGGTGACTGGGTCCTATTTTCCTAGCAAAGCGGAACAGGTTTACCACAGTAAACAAGTGCTGCTTACTTCCCGGGGTTCCCACGGAGAATTTGTATTTGTTAAGACTGACGACTTTTTAACCCATTACCCAATGTAGCCGATAATGCAATTTATTATTTTAAATAATACTTTTTCAAATGTTTCTAAAAATGTCAACAAAACTATATCATGTGGTATGGTTTTGTTAAAGTTCTTTGAAAAATAATTCTTTTTTCAACTGATGATTTTGTTACACGCGCAGATGCAGCAGATTATTTTGGCAAGGGGTTAACACTAACAATTTGGGACTATCAATATAGAATAATTAATTTCATTTCTGGACACACATTCTGGAAGTTCGAAAAACATGATACAGTGGAGCCCACTTAATTGGATATCTCTTAACAGAATAACCCTGTTAACTGAATACAATTTCCTAACACAAAACCATTTTCCATACCTCCAGTACAAAGCTGACCTATTAACTGAATATAAGTCATAGGGTAAACTCCTGTTAATCGAATAAAAAATCTTGTAACCCGTCGAGAAATAACCCTGACTCTCCCCATTTTTCCTTTGTTTAAAAACCTATTTGGCCTCAATACATCCAATACAGGTATTTAATCTATTATATCTTGTTTGACAGAGCTCATAGAGCTCTGTCAAACAAGATATAACAGAATAAGTACTAAGTTTATCTCTGGAATACAGAAAAGTGACACAATCCCTGTTAATTGAATACTCTTGTTAATTGAATAATTTTCATTGGCAAAGTGGCTATTCAATTAACAAGGTTCCACTGTACCAATGTAATATTATATTTAACTGGTGAAGTGCTAGTATTCTTTTGGTAGAGATATTTGTTTTTATTGGAAATAATTTTGTTATGTACAAAGCAAATCTATATAAACAAACAAAATATTGTTGGTGGGCTTCCAAAATATTTTATCGCCTTCTAAAGGTCACTGCTAACTCTTACCCTTACTATACTGACCATAAACCATTATGAATGTCTCTCATTTTAGTCCACCTCAAGAGGGAGATTCTGTTTCTCAGTCTGTTAATTTACAGCACAAACATGGCTAAAATAACTAATAAATATGATATTGTTGGACTTCAAATAGTTAATATTTGTTGGGAACATGATATGGAAGGAAATACAGAAAAATAGAGGAGACCAGGTATTTTTAAAATAAATTGCCATTCTTCTGCTTTACCCTTATATCAGCTAGTACTGTAAATATGACACCTAACATATCATGAATGAGTAATGCCCTCAGCAAACAAAATCTAAATCTATATTACCTTGTTACTTTCTTTACTTCTCGAACACTTTCTTCAGATTTTACAGGTTTTTCATCTTTTTTCTCTTCCTTCTTTTCTTGCTTTTTGTCTTGTTTTTTATCTTTCTTGTCTTTGCGCCCACCGCCTGTGAGATCTTCACCAGTTAAACTTTTGTATTCTGCTTTCAGAGAAAGAAGCTCCTTCACTTCCTTATCAACTTCATCCTGAAAAACAAAATTATGCAAATTTTTGATGTGTCTGTGACTGTTTCTTTTACATCATTTATTTTATTAATTAGAGACAAAGATTTTGTCTGGAGCCTTATGACATCTCCATACATATGCAATATCAAGGCTTTGAGACTACTGGACTTTGAAAAAAAGACCTAAACACAAATTCTTATAACATTGGACACATACATCTGATACCGACGGAGTCCCCACATAAGCTCATCACTTCTTTGAAGTAGGTGAGCTAAAAAATTAAAGCAATGATTATGTTTAAACAGTACAGGGGACAGTGCAGATTCATTGAATAGCCACTTTGCCAGTAAAACTTCTACAAGTAATAGAAGTATTCAATTAACAAGGATTTGGTCATTTTCTTGTATTCTAGAGATAAACTGAGCATTTATTTATTATACCTTGTTTGACAGAGCTCAGGGAGCTCTGTCAAACAAGATATAATAGATTAAATGCCTGTATTGGATGTACTAAGGCCAAATATGTCCATAAACAAGGTGATTATCGGGATAATTTCTCGATATAAGATTTTTTATTCAAATAACAGGAGTTTACTCTATAACCTATATGCAATTAACAGGTAAAATTTGTAGAGAAGGTATGGTAAATGGTTTGGTGTTTGGTAATTATATTCAATTAACAGGGTTATTCAATTAAGAGATACTAAATTAAGTTTACTTTCTTGCACAATGAATGAGACAAATGATTTAGATCAAATGGTAACACAATGGACTAAATATGTTTGCGGCTATTTCAAACTTTTTCTTTCCATTTGATCTAAACCAATCTGTGTAAAAAATTGTGAAAAAAATAACTTTAGTGGGGCGTGGCGAATCATGATTTATCACTCGAATCGTAACTTGAATGAATCAAGCAGAAGACTCAACATCGAATTAACTTTCCAATTATTATGCTACTACAGTTATCTTACTCAGACATGTTAACTCTCCCGGAATGCTCGGGAAAATCCCAAAATTTCAATGTAGTTCCCAGCCTCCCAGACGGGAATCAGTTCTGGACCAAAAATCACGGAAAACAACAGTTGAATATTTCTTTCCTGTTGTAACTTACCATATGTAAAATGTTTGGAGTCAAATCATATGCATTTCAAACTCTGGTAAAAACTAACGAAGCAGTGAAATATGGATTTAAGTTAAATTTATTTATGAAAAGGGTATTTTATGATATATATTTCAACTGTGATAAAACCGATAGCAAGTTTTTTGACCATTCCATTCTGTTGGTCCTAAGGAAGCTTCACACCAAATAAAAATTCTCAGTGCCATGCAGTTTTGGAGATATGGGTGTTTTAAATTTTTTTCTATTTTTAGCTCCTGCGGTTCCCATGGGGCGACAGGAAAATTTTTTTGGGCATAAATTAACTACTTATGTCCCAATAAAATCTCATATCAAATTTGGTTCAAATCAGCCTCTCGGTTTGGAAAATAGAAATTTTGGGCGGGGCAAAAATTCTTGCCCCTCCCATAACAATGGCAAATATAGCCCCTAGAACTTCTCTGGAACAAATCTGAGTCTACACCTCAAAACGAAGCTGTACACCTAATATCAAGTCTTTGCCACTGCTGGTTCATGAGAAGAAGATTTTTTAAGATTTAGGCTCGCTTTTGGGACGTGGCCCTACCAAGGAGCGGGTCAACTTGATTTGAACAAACTTGAATTGACATATGATAGGGAACATGCACACCAGATTTGGTTCAATAGTTTGTGAGATGAAGTTGATAACGTAATGTTAACGCCGGACAGATGATGGACAGATGGACAACGGATGACAGAAAGTGATAAGTAAAGCTCCCCTTGAGCTTCACTCAGGTGAGCTAAAAATGCTTCAATGATGAAAAGAAAAGTTTTGTGCAGGGCACAAGCACCCACACATGCAAGAAGGATTTTGATAGAGATACTTTCCAAGTACTAATCTTCTTGCAGTAACTGAACATTAGGACATCTTTTCCTGTTAACATTTCCAGACTTGGGAAATTATTAGCTTAGTTAATAGTAAACTTTGATATTTATATTTATTTATTTATTGGTGTTTAAGGTCACATACTTATGCACAATGGCTACTCGTGACCGTGACAGTTTTACGGGTGGAGGAAGCCGGAGTATCCGGAGAGAACCACCGACCAACGATGAGCAGCTGTCAGCTCTCCAACATCATAACTCTGAACTCTGCACCACAGCACAGGCAGGGTTAGATTAGTTGAAGACATGCGCACCATCGACGTGCAGTACACCTCAGTACACAGCATCATCGTGCCCCCATGTAGGCAATCGGGGTGAAGTGTCTTGCCCAAGGACACAACGTGGTTGCCGCAGGTGGGATTCGAACCGAGGACCTCTCGGCTTGCAGCCTGCACCTCTACCAACTGAGCCACCGCGCCCCCAAACTTTGATAAAAGCAAACCACAGGTGGTGGTGCTTTGTGAGTGGGGGACATTAAGAAGAGGATGGCAGGGGTGGGGGGGGGGGGGAGTCAAATCAATAATTATTTTATGATTTTTTATCATAGCATAAATGCATCAGCATAATTGACAACTAGATCTGGATATAACCTGGTGTTAATGGTGGTCCATGAGCTGACAATTTGCAAGTTTTTTCTTTTGTTTTGTCCCTGCGCAAACTTTTCCCTGAAATCCATCCCATTTCCTTGAAAATCACCCTCAGGTTCCCTGAAAAATTATTCTGGAGGTTAACATATCTGATCTTACTAGTACCATCTAACTCATGTGTAGTGTGTCCAGTATCAGTATGCATACTGATTAGACTATTTCACACCATTAAACTGCAAGTGCAAGCAAAAGAATTTATCACTTTTTTCTGGAAGTTTGCGAAATGTATTCATAACACAACCAACGGTATTCCATGTAATGTTTTCAACATGCTCCAGTGCATGAGCCTGATGTACAGCATTAATGTACTTTTATTAATATTAGAACCATATTGGACAGGTTCTGGTGCACGGACATTCAAATAACTCAAAGCTATCGCTTTGAAAGTATCACAACCAAAATAAATTTTGACATTTGTTGTTCTTAATATACAAGTGGTGATAACTCAGCTGCAGTTATCTTAGCAACAGGACTAAATTCAAGCGAGACTTGACCAGGTTTCATCAAGTTGGACAAAAAAAGCCATATATTGTCCTTTGAATGGAACAAGATGTCATCTGCAATGTTAAAGCATTGCAGATGGCACCTTGTTCCACTCAAGGGGAGTTATATGTACAAACTGGACTTGACACGATCTCTGCTATCTCATCATTTGACATTTTAAGGAATTTTCAACTAAATTTGTCTTGTCTAATCAGGCTCTATGTGATCAGTCTCATTCCTCAAAAAACTGCAAAATGAGTTCTTGTCTTCAGAAAGACAACAATAAAGAAATGCATGAAATCAAAAACACTCATGAGATTTGAGATTTTTTTTTTTAATCGAGATGGGTTCGAATCAAATTGAATGAAAAGATTCCAAACCAAATCAAATCTTGAATGTTTGCCGGGTTCCTTTATCATTTGTCATATGACCTATCTATTACAAAGGTTGTTTTTAAAAATGCAAATCAGGTTTTTAATTGCATAATGAATTAGACAAAATGGAAAAACAATGTTCTTATCACATTTGCAGTATTTCAAACTTTGTCTTTTAACTTGATCAAAGCCTGTGTCTCCAAAAAGTTGTGAAAGAAATAACTTAACAGTATTTTTGTACCTTTATGTCTCATATTCATTGGGTAATAAAAATATATTTTTAATTTTTGTTACAAAAACTTTACATTGACTAAAAGTCAACATGTAATAGATTTTTTTCCCGTAACAAACAACTAAGATCGTTTTTCTATAAGTTGTCTACTCAAGCAAAATAATCACTTTTCCAATTATCGACCAATTAGTCTATTTGACCAAAATAATCACTTTTCAATTTTTTGACTTGTCGATTCGATGAAATAAATCACTTTTTGAATTTCTGACAACTTATCATTTTTGTTTTGATGAGTTGTTTTCATCAGTTGTCCCTTGATGAGTTATTGTGCTACCCACTACATTACTGTGATTGCAAAATTGGTCTTTTATTTGATCAGAATGCTATCTAATTGCGTTGCTGTCCAAACTGTAAGAGTTTTTTTCATAAAATAGAACAGAAACAAAACAGAATTTTAAAACAAAATTTTGAAATGCACATAAGAAGCAGTGATCATGTTTAATTTCTGGCAGGTGAAAATGTTAGCCCACAATAATAAAAAAACTAGAGGTTCTAAAGAGCCTGTAATCGCTCACCTGGAACTACATATAACAAGAAGGACGCCAACGCCCTATAGCTCACCAACATTCCTCATTGATAGTAACTTTGGCAAACACAAGAACTGTATCAAAAGGCTCATAACATGTGACAAAGCTTACCTAAACACAAACTCTTAAAAGTAAAACACAGAAACTGACATAAACACTAAGTTAAACATGAAATTCAGAGCTAAACAGAAAACTAAACGCAACTAAAAATGTCAAGAAAAATGTTTAAAATGCAGGGTATGAGGGGTTAATCATGGAACAATGATACTGAGGAACATGTATGATGAATATAAGTGCCATGGGAAGAGAAGAAGCACAGCAGCTGACCTAAACACTAAGTTAAACATGAAATTCCGAGCTAAACAGAAAACTAAACGCAACTAAAAATGTCAAGAAAAATGTTTAAAATGCAGGGTATGAGGGGTTAATCATGGAACAATGATACTGAGGAACATGTATGATGAATATAAGTGCCATGGGAAGAGAAGAAGCACAGCAGCTGACCTAAACACTAAGTTAAACATGAAATTCCGAGCTAAACAGAAAACTAAACGCAACTAAAAATGTCAAGAAAAATGTTTAAAATGCAGGGTATGAGGGGTTAATCATGGAACAATGATACTGAGGAACATGTATGATGAATATAAGTGCCGCGGGAAGAACAGGAGCATAGCAGCTGACATAAACACTTAGTTAAACATGAAATTCGAGCTAAACAGAAAACTAAACGCAACTAAAAATTTCAAGAAAAATGTTTAAAATGCAATGTATGGGGGGTTAATCATGGAACAATGATACTGAGGAACATGTATGATGAAAATAATTGCCATGGGAAGAGACGAAGCACAGCAGCTGACCTAAACACTAAGTTAAACATGAAATTCCGAGCTAAACAGAAAACTAAACGCAACTAAAAATGTCAAGAAAAATGTTTAAAATGCAGGGTATGAGGGGTTAATCATGGAACAATGATACTGAGGAACATGTATGATGAATATAAGTGCCGTGGGAAGAAAAGGAGCACAGCAGCTGACATAAACACTTAGTTAAACATGAAATTCCGAGCTAAACAGAAAACTAAACGCAACTAAAAATTTCAAGAAAAATGTTTAAAATGCAATGAATGAGGGGTTAATCATGGAACAATGATACTGAGGAACATGTATGATGAAAATAATTGCCATGGGAAGAGAAGGAGCACAGCAGCTGACCTAAACACTAAGTTAAACATGAAATTCAGAGCTAAACAGAAAACTAAACGCAACTAAAAATGTCAAGAAAAATGTTTAAAATGCAGGGTATGAGGGGTTAATCATGGAACAATGATACTGAGGAACATGTATGATGAATATAAGTGCCATGGGAAGAGAAGGAGCACAGCAGCTGACCTAAACACTAAGTTAAACATGAAATTCCGAGCTAAACAGAAAACTAAACGCAACTAAAAATGTCAAGAAAAATGTTTAAAATGCAGGGTATGAGGGGTTAATCATGGAACAATGATACTGAGGAACATGTATGATGAATATAAGTGTCATGGGAAGAGAAGGAGCACAGCAGCTGACCT
This sequence comes from Pictodentalium vernedei, assembly GCA_031216915.1. Lineage (NCBI taxonomy): Eukaryota > Metazoa > Mollusca > Scaphopoda > Dentaliida > Dentaliidae > Pictodentalium > Pictodentalium vernedei. The sequence continues at coordinate 155,523,410 of CM062292.1, forward strand.
AAACACTATGTTAAACATGAAATTCTAAGCTAAACAGAAAACTAAACGCAACTAAAAATGTCAAAAAAATGTTTAAAATGCAGGGTATGAGGGATTAATGATGGAACAATGATACTGAGGAACATGTATGATGAATATAAGTGCCATGGGAAGAGAAGGAGTACAGCAGCTGACCTAAACACTAAGTTAAACATGAAATTCCGAGTTAAACAGAAAACTAAACGCAACTAAAAATGTCAAGAAAAATGTTTAAAATGCAGGGTATGAGGGGTTAATCATGGAACAATGATACTGGGGAACATGTATTATGAATATAAGTGCCATGGGAAGAGAAGGAGCACAGCAGCTGACCTAAACATCAAGTTAAACATGAAATTCTGAGCTAAACAGAAAACTAAACGCAACTAAAAATGTCAAGAAAAATGTTTAAAATGCAGGGTATGAGGGGTTAAATCATGGTATAATGATAATAATCATCATATAGCAGCATTATCAAGGCCATGATATGGAAATAGGGTGAGTAAGTGACCTAAACAGAAGCTTTAACATTATTGGACACGTACGCTGACGCCGACCGATCGAGCCATGCCATAAGCTCAAACAACTAACTAAAGTTGGTGAGCTAAAAATGTGATTTCCCATAGGCGTTCCATGATAAATATGAGCTGCAACTGTGGCCATGTTTGCAGCATTACATCAACATTACATGAGGATCATTGGAAGAAGATGTCCCAGTCCTCAATCATGTGAAGTTTCAAAACATATGACTTTGTAGTTTCAGAGGGGAAGATTTTTGCAAAATCCATCAATCAGAATCAGAGAATGTCTCTGGTGGATATATTTTCCAACCAACGGGAACAAAAAGAGGATAGTTTGTAGAGGGCCTCCTATAGACCATTCCTGCCAAGTTTGGTTCACGTCGGCTCAGTTGTTCCAGAGAGAAGATGAAAATGTGATTTCCCACAGGGTTTCTATAGTAACTGTAACAGGAGGAGAGATAAGTGCAGGAGCCAGGGTTTGAACCGTTGACCTCTAGCACACAAAGCGATCGATTTACCATGAGACTAAGATATCCAGACCAACCAGGCTGGTTGGTAAATGGCCTTTATACCTCGACCGCCACACTACTCTCCCCTACTTTTGAGATTCACCAACTGTGAATCTCACCCCAGATTCCATCTCAGAGCAGTTGAATCATCTACCATGCTTCACCACAGCGTCCACAACGCCGCCAACTCCTGAGGATCAGACGAGCCCCCAAATGTAACAGGAGGAGAGATAAGTGCGGGGACCGGGGTTTGAACCGTCGACCTCTAGCACACAAAGTGACCGATTTACCATGAGACTAAGAGATCCGGACTAACCAGGTTGGTAAATAGCCTTTATACCTCGACCACTACAGTAACTATAAGTCGCAATTGTGGCCATGTTTGCAACACAATCAACATTAAATGAGGAACGATGGTACAGGGTGTCCCAGTCATCAACCATGCAAAGTTTCAAAACATTTGGCCCTGTGGTTTTGAAGATTTTTCAAAATCCACTCAGAATCAAAGAATCAAAGAATGCCTCTGGAGGCCATGTTTTCAAACACATGGGAACAAAATGAGGATCGTTTGTAGAGGACCTCCCATAGACTCTCCCTGCCAGGTCTGGTTCAAGTCAGCTCAGTAATTCCAGAGTAGAAGATGAAAATGTGATTTCTCATAGGGTTTCTATGGTAACTATAAGCCACAATTGCAGCCTGTTTGTAACCTGATCAACATTAAATGAGGATCGTTGGTAAGGGGGTCCCAGTCATCATTTATGTGAAGTTTCAAAACATTTGGCCTGGTGGTTTCAGAGGAGAAGATTTTTGAAAATCAACCAACCAGAATCAAAGAATGTCTCTGGAAGCCATGTTTTTCATCCGACGGGAACAAAACGAGGATCGTTTGTAGAGGACCTCCCATGGACCATTCTTGCCAAGTTTGGTTCACACCAGCTCAGCGGTTACAAAGAAGATGAAAATGTGAAAAGTTTATGGACGCCGGATGCCAAGTGATGTGAAAAGCTCACATGGCCTTTTAGGCCAGGTGAGCTAAAAAGTAGAGACAATTTTGACTCAGTTGTGACCAGACCTGTAAAGTCTCCCAATTTTGCAGGGAGACACCCAGTCTGATGCCTAGTCTCCCTCTCTCAAGATAACAGCCTAATTTTCCCGCTTTGATACCTTTCAAAATAGTTATTCAGTACCATCAAATTTTCTGTTCATATACCTCTGAAGTTGAACAGAAAAGCTTTGATCATAACGAATCAAATAAAAACTATTCATACAAATGAATTATACTTAAAATAAGTGGGTCTTTTAGGCCTAAAAAGTTAAAAATCTGTTTCTCAGGCCCTCCTACGTGATCCTTTTGGCTACTGAATGCTCTCTTTTTATAACCAATGCAAACTTAAAAAATAAAAATTTGTCCCTTGAGTGCAACAAGACTTTGCAATGCCTTAGCATTGCAAAGCCTTCTTGCACTCAAGGGACGAAATACACCACTACCCATGCTATTCTGTAGATTATGAGGTCTAAAACACAAAACAAACCAAGAAAATGAATTTTTTCGTGCAATGCCACTGATGTTTTAAAACTCGTTGGTGACAAAAAAGACTCATTGGTGACAAAAAAAAACTTGTTGGTGACAAGTCCATAAATGTGACAGAAATTATCCGAATGACATGCACTATTGAGAGGGTGTAGACATCATGAAGATACACTTGCATACCAAGTATGGTGTCATTCCATCAAGTATTTTAGGAGTTATGGTGTTTTTTAAACTCGTTGGTGACAAACCGACCAACTGACAGACAGACCGACATTGCCACATATAGAGCTGCTCATCGCAGCTAAAAAAAACGCCTGCCCACAAGCAGTTTTACAAAAAATGGCCCCAGAAACAGATCTACTTTGTGGTGCCTTATTGTAAATATTTCACTTATATCCACATTTTTTTCTTTTCCCATTTATTTTACTCATTTATCCACTCGATCTGTAATCCACTATGGCGAAGGAGAAGAATACTGTTAAAAAATGGGTCACAATTTCCTCACAGAAATTCACCTTGCTTCTGTGATATGTCAAAAAATTATTAGAAAACTGATACACAATGGATGTATTTTCAAACAGTCAATAACACTAATTTTTGATCTGCTGTACGAGTCATAGATGATATATAAATTCACAGAAACTTCTGGTGGTATTTGCACAGGTGAAAACAAAATTATCAATGAACAACTGACGATGAGAAAAAAATCTCAACCCTCAAAGGCCAAATGACCCCCTCACTGAAATTGGTGTATATAAAGAAACACCACATCCAAATGTGATTAAAATCTATAAACTTGGGATGTGGTTAGTTGTTGGAAGCAATAATAGGCTATATCAAAAATAACCTTTACTTCACATAAAAAAGTAACAGAAGTATTTGATAATGCACAGGTTATTAATTAATAATTATGTGCTCTGTCGAAGTTTGCAATAAAAGACGCTAACAATTTTGTCAGTTTTTGCATTCAGCAAAAAGTAATAGTTACAGATGAAATACTGGTTCAAATGAGTTCTGGCAGTTTTGAACACATTGGGAAAAAATCTGATTTAAAATCATATAAGGTATAGAACAGTCACCATGGACTAGTCATAATACACACGTGGGCAGCGATGTCCACTCATACATTTACCAAGCAATACAAATAGGCTGATGAAATCGTCAGATGTGTACCCATACGCGCAATTAGTAGAAAGCTGTATGACAGAAGGCCACCATGGATGCTGACATAATGCACACCATACACGGTATGGGTACATTTTGAAATGGATTGGAGGAGTGTCTAATTTGATGGATAAAGGGTTAATATCTCCGGATCAAATTATCAGATTTACATAAAAAACTATACAGTACAGCACATCAGTAACCTGAATAAATATATAAAGTAACATGACAATCGGATTGATATTTTTTGAGTTATCTCATGCCAAAGGGATTGGAGGAATTTTCAATTTGAAGGATAAAGGGGGTTAATATCTCCGAATCAAATTATCAGATTTACACCAAAAACTATACAGCTCAGCACATCAGTAACCTGAACACAAATATAAAGTAACTTGACAATCCAAGCAATATTAATATTTTTCAAGATATCAAATGGCAAAGGGATTGGAGGAATTTTCAATTTGAAGGATAAAGGGTTAATATCTCAGGATCAAATTATCCCATTTACACCAAAAACTATACAGCTCGTCACATCAGTAACCTGAACACAAATATAAAGTAACTTGACAATCCAAGCAATATTTTTCAAGTTATCGAATGCCAAAGGGATTGGAGGAATTTTCAATTTGAAGGATAAAGGGTTAATATCTCAGGATTAAATTATCAGATTTACACCAAAAACTATACAGCTCGGCACATCAGTAACCTGAACACAAATATAAAGTAACTTGACAATCCAAGCAATATTTTTCAAGTTATCGAATGCCAAAGGGATTGGAGAAATTTTCAATTTGAAGGATAAAGGGTTAATATCTCAGGATCAAAATAACAGATTTACACCAAAAACTATACAGCTCGGCACATCAGTAACCTGAACACAAATATAAAGTAACTTGACAATCCAAGCAATATTTTTCAAGTTATCGAATGCCAAAGGGATTGGAGAAATTTTCAATTTGAAGGATAAAGGGTTAATATCTCAGGATCAAAATAACAGATTTACACCAAAAACTATACAGCTCGGCACATCAGTAACCTGAACACAAATATAAAGTAACTTGACAATCCAAGCAATATTTTTCAAGTTATCGAATGCCAAAGAGATTGGAGGAATTTTCAATTTGAAGGATAAAGGGTTAATATGTCGGGATCAAAACATCAGATTTACACCAAAAACTATACAACTCAGCAAATCAGTAACCTGAACACAAATATAAAGTAACTAGACAATTCAAGCAATATTTTTCAAGTTTTCGAATGCCAAAGGGATTGGAGGAATTTTCAATTTGAAGGATAAAGGGTTAATATCTCATCATCAAATTATCCGATTTACACCAAAAACTATACAGCTCGGCACATCAGTAACCTGAACACAAATATAAAGTAACTTGACAATCCAAGCAATATTTTTCAAGTTATTGAATGACAAAGAAATGGATAAGGACGCTGGACGGACAGACGGACAGACAGATGGACAGATGGGCAAAGGATGGACGAACGACGGATGGTCACCCTGGATGCTGGCATTATGTGTACCATACATAGTATGGGAACACATAAAAATCATTATCAGCAAAATTTTAATTAATGAAGCACTGGGTTGCTTCATTAATATCAATTTTTGATGATTATTCCTATAATTGGTGTTTGAAATCTAATAATACTACGTCGATGGAAATATTGCCTGCCTATGGAAAGTGACCAGTCCACGGCGGCCTTACTGTAGGTTTGGAATGAAATTGTATTTTATGTAAATAAGCAGCCTTACTGTAGGTTTTGAATAAAATTGTATTTTATGTAAAATAAATTTTTATAGCTACATTTAAATATAAAATACATAAACATCACTATCTACATCACTTCAGGCCTAAGACATTTTGTCTAGTGATAAAAGTTTTCTCCTTTATCAATGACAATCTACCACCATATAATCATCCATCGATTAGAAGTTGAAGGGTGTGGGGGGGGGGAGGGGAGTATCAAATTACCAGAAACAACTGTCAAGTGCCCAAGATGACACAGAAAGCATTTAAATATGGACGTCGTCAATTGGGACAAGGTCTGAGAACTTGATCTAGCGGTATCCATATATTATTGGTCTACTTTTATTGACAAATATCATTTAATTTGTACATATAATATAATGTATTAAAATGATGTAAGGGTGAGGGTGGGAAACATGAAATGTAAATTATTGATGTGTTAGCTGGATACACAAATCTCCCTGACAAGCATGGAAATCTCCCTGACAGCTCACCAAAATCTTACTGATAGTCATATTCAGAGGATTATTATTGTTTATTGGGTTTTAATGACACTTTCAACAGGTAGGGCCACCTCGTGTCCAGCAGTTTTATGTGTGGAGGAAGCCCGAGTACCTGCAACTGCCAGATTCCTCAACATACTAACTCCATACAAGCAGGCTTAGCATTGGCTGAAGTCAAGTGCATCATCGACTTTGCCTCTGAGTGTATGAGTTCCCAAACCGGTGTAAATTCCCATACACCATGGAAAACACAAGGATAACTAATATTGTTGTAACCCAGCTGAAACCTGCAGGCCACTTTGATTATCACAGCACTGTAGAGGAGTATCTTTATTTCATATGACATTGGATATCTCTGTTAACTGGTTGAGCACTAAGTTATTTTTCAAAGGGATTTGTAACATGAATTTTTTTTTCCAAGATTCCATGCTACCAACAAGGGTAGCCTTAGTTTACCAAGATTTTGTTCATAAATAATTATGTTACAATTTATTGGAGAGTGCTGCTCCAATAAATTGTAACAAAACAACTTCATATAAATATTTTGAAGGTCTGGGATGGGTTACCTGGGGCTGAGACAACTTGCCCTGGAACAAGTCACCCCAAGTGAGACAACTCTGACAAACTTTTGAGACAACTCGTCCCTCCCCAACACGTCGACCGGGTAGTTCCTGATCCCTTTCCCTTGACAACCAAAGAGTAGTAAAATCACACAACTGGGTAGTAGTCGGCTTGGCAACGAATGTGTAATTTGAGAGCACTGTCTTCAGTGAGATCGCTGATGACCACTGCAAGGACACAAAATGCTTTGACTCAAGGACACGAAACCAGAGGCTGTTGGCAATACCGCTAATGACTACGGGGATAAATAAGGAGACCGAAGAAACAGAATTTTTGATAGTCAGCGAGACCACTGGCAACTTGGCAGAGGCGGCAGAACCAGGGGGACACATGCCCTCTACTTTTTAACACAGACATGTTGCTAAATTATACAATGATTCAAAATAGGCACACACAAACACTTCAATATAAAGGCATTCCTGTAATATATTATTTGCAAATCTAAGAAAGATTTGCCAAAAGAATCCCACCTTCCGTCGCTTTGGTCCGTTTTTTGTATGTCACCCGTCTTTCAACTGAAGGTTAGCCTTGGGTTGAACGATGACAGAAGCCGAAGAAATGGACACTGCAGCATGCCCATCTAAACGAGAGAAAGAAGTATGTCAGTGGCAGTGCCTGGGTTTCAATTGGGGGGGGGGGGGGCTAAGTAAGATATTGGGGAAGCCAAGGTTTAGATGCCAAAGGCATCTCCTGAATGCTGCAGGCCTCAGCAAGAGGAGGATAGGTGTGAGGGTGTAGTTCAGCGATCTGAATGTAGTGGCTTCCCCTTGGAAGGGGGTAGCCACTACATTCAGATTGCTGAATTAAAGAGGAACCCGTTTGAGGAGGGGGATTGGACGGATCTCCCCAGGAAAAATTTTCATATGGATGCCCTGGGAGCGATATCTGAGCTTTTCTACAACACATCCCATGACGTGTATTGGTGTATTGGTGTATTGGTGTGCTGTTTGCGGGTGTGATATTAGGTGGAAAAACCGGAGTGGGGGGGGGGGGGGGGGGTTGGGCGGTGAGGCCCCCTTGTGGCACTGCCACTGGTATATTTACATTTGTAAACCTTCTCCCACTGGGCCGAACTATGGTAGCCTTGAAAAGTTGTGCCCCTCTACTTTTATCGAGCTTCCGCTGCCTCTGCGGCTCGGGAAGATATTTTCAGCATTTGCATCGACTAAGGTGCCCAATTATAGGAAAGATGTCACATCTGATTGGTAATTAGTAGACCTTCCGTCAGCTTTGGCAGATCTTGATGGGTCTTTTCCTTCCCTTAAACAGCCTGTTTATGGTAAAACACACAGCAGTGACATGCTGCAATAACGTTTGATTACAAACCGAGAATTGTGTTACTGGGTTTAGAATATTCCGAACCCACAAACGCAAATTTAAATATTATAGTAAATTTCCTTTTTATTATACCTACCACAATTGTTTACTACAGGCTTGCACTACAGTGGAAGGCCCTAACTCTGAAAATATACTTTTTATTTGATCCTTCCCAAGCGATCTGGGAAAGAAAGTGGTGCAAAAGCACCAAGAAAAAATAAGCCAAAACTGGGTCGAGCGCCACCGGCGCTCTTCTCTTAGTACAAATCCATGGTTTCTGGAAAACCAGTGTGCAGGCAGTAACTAATGAATCATTCTTTTCAATCCGTCAACATTGGAGTTATGTGATCAGCGGGGAGGAAGGATTCTTACCTGAAAAAGAAGACGGGAAGGCCTCCATGTAAACAATTGTGGTAGGTATAACTAGAGATGGTTTGACGCCTGCTAAACTCCCATCGTGGCATACCGCCTAGTGCGGGTGACTGAAAAGGGGCATTCAATTTTTCTAAGTAAAAAAAAAATCCAATATGGCCACCAGTCGGCCATCTTGAAACTGAGCAGGAAAAAACTAGTAATGATAAAAAAAATATCTGGTCTGAAGCAATGGAGCTTGTTATTTGTCATTCTAACCCACTCTGCTTGCCACATAGATTTGATGTATTTACTGATATATGACTTGTAATCACTGAATGGAATCTTGAAATCCTTGAAAAGCTTCTTTTGAGACTGTTTTGCTGAACTGTCTGCCCTGGTGTTACCAGAGATACCAGCAAAACACGATATATTGGTCAGACATGAGAGTATTTAACGTATTTTCACAGAGTTTAAATACAAGAGGTTTCTTCAACTTGGGGATGAGTAAAGTTAGCAAAGAGGAAAAAGAGTTGGAAACTATATTTTCCTATACATTCTCGATGTGTTCAAGTGCCAGTAGCCAAGCTTTAACTTCAGCTGTGAAAATATAACTTTTATTTGGTATTTTGATAAAGGTGACGTGATCACTATAATGATGCTACTTTATCACCATCTTTAAATCCATTTATACAGAACCTTTTATATGCTCTATATCTACAGTACGGCTGCCATGGATTGGTCACTTTACACGGGTGGGCAATATTAGATTCCAAACACTAATTATGGGAATAATCATCAAAAATTTAATTAACAAGTAATAAACGAAAATAATAATCTGACAACACTGAAAATCATTCTAGTCTTGGGAAATGTTACAATTTAATTACATACCAAGTTCCATAATAATTTACTTAAGTTATGAAAGTTATGAATATTCTCAATCGACTCACACACGGACAGACGGATGGATGGATGGACGGACGGACGGACAGACGGACAGACTGACTGATGCATGCATGGATGTTCTTACAAATGGCTACTTATGTGGCTATTTTATGGACATGTTAGGTGGCTAACCTAAAACACATGTCCAACATAATAAAACAATTTGGGGGGGGAATTTTTGGGGGGTCAGCTAACCCTAACCTTACCCTTTACTGACCCTAACCCTACCCACCCCTAAGCCTAAGCTAACCCTAACTCTAACCCTAGCCACATAACTCTAATACCCCTGCACTGACCCCCACCCCACCCCACTCCTAAACCCCATCCCGGAAAGCCCTAACCCTACTCTACATTTATCCAAACTCCCCCCACCCAATAAGAGATTCTGTTACGTGGCTAGCCACATAACAGACTTTAACCACATAAGTATCCTGTTTTACTAACTCGTAGCCACATAAGTAGTTATTTGTGTGTGCAGACACACAGACGCATAGACAGACGGAGGCATGTAATTCAGTATACCCCCCATTTTCTTTGAAAGTGGGGGTATACAGGCTGAAGAGTCAAAATTTGGCGTGGATGGACACAAGTCTAAAAACTTTTAAAAAAGTCCAAAAAAGTAAAAAGAATGGGGACAACTAATAAAAAAACAAAAATTATCTGACAACACCGAAATTCATTCTAGTCATGGGCAATGTTACAATTTAATTGCATACCAAGTTTCATTTAATTCCAAAATGATTTACTTAAGTTATGAACATTCTCGTACGGATGGACAGATGCACAGATGGACAGATGCAATCCAGTATACACCCCCCCCCCCTCATTTTCTTCGAAAGTTTTCAACAATTTCCAACAATTTCTAAGTCAAAAGGTATGGTAAATTGTTTGGTGTTTGGAAGTTTTATGCATCGAGGCAGAAGCATTTGTCATAGGCAAACTGCATGCCATATTTCACTGAAATCCGATAACCCATACCTGAGATACAGGCCGAACAGACAAATAATGTCTATTTCCTACAATTCCTAAGTCAAAAAGGGGGATAACTCTAAAAGGGAGAATGTGAGAAATATCGCTGAATCCTTTTTTTAAAGCCTATACCATAAGCAGGGTTCACGGCAAATTTCATTGCAAAAGAACATTCGATACCCAAGATACAGGCTGAACAGACAAAATTTGGCTCGGACGGACACAATTTCTAAGAGAACAAGTAATAATAAAAAAAAAATAATCTGACAACACCGAAAATCATTCTAGTCTTGGGAAATGTTACAATTTAATTACATACCAAGTTCCATAATAATTTACTTAAGTTATGAAAGTTATGAATATTCTCGGACGGACTCACACACAGACGCACAGACGGACAGACGCATGTAATCCAGTATACCCCCCCCCCCCCCCCCCCCCATTTTCTTCGAATGTGGGTGTATAATAAGAAAGGAAATTTACTATAAAATTTAAATTTCTTATCAACCTACCTTACAATTGTTTACTACAGGCTGAATAGACAATAGGATGGAGGGAATCACATAACCAACCCCCACATAACCCAATAGCATTGGAACTGTGGACAGAGGAAGAGGTCCCTAGGCCTATCAAATCATAGCATCACAATCATTAGTAAACGATAATGAGAGATGAGGCATATGATTCCGTGTGACGCACAGACAGAAAGGGCAGTAACAGCACAGAGCTGGAACTGACCTTGTAAGAAGCCTAATGGCTAGGGTAGACAATAGCCTGAGCAGAAGAAAGAGGGCCCATAGTAAAACGGTCCTCTGACTGCTCCTGCTACTGACGCAGATAGGTGGAGAAAGTAGCATTTCTCCAGTAGGCTGCCTGCATAACATCCGACAACATGACAGAGTTAGTATAAGGCCAAGAGGTAGACAATGCATGCACCTCGTGGGCAGAAATACGATTGGTAATACAATTGTCAGTCGCTAGATGAGCGTAAGCCACGCGAATAGCATGACAAATCCATCGAGAAATGGATTGATAAGAGATCTTCTGCTGACCAGGAATAAGAGAAGGAAAAAAAGTTGTTTCTTGCCTTTCCTAATGAACTGCCTCCGATTGAGATAAATGCGAATTGCACGAACCGGACAGAGCAAAGGACGGTTACCCTCGGCGGAAGGAAGAGCCCTGATACAGATAGAGGTGGAGTAGATTCTGGTATCTGATTCTTGGCCAGAAAGGAGCAATCAGTGGTAAACGAAACCCTGTTGGGAGAGCTCCTGAAAAAGGCCGGGTCAACCGAGAGGGCGTGAAGCTCATTAACCCATCTGGCTGAGGCAAAAGTCATCAGAAAAGCCATCTTGTATGTGAGAAAACGCATATCCACCTGGGATAAAGGTTTGAATGCCCCCCCCCTCCCCCCCCCCCCCCCCCCCCCCCAAGCAAAGCAGCACCCAAGAAAGATTCTATCTCGGGGTAAGCTGCAAAGTCCTAGGCCTTTTCAAGGAAAAGTGCCGAGCAAGCTTGAAGCGGTATGGAATAGTGCCGATATGATACTGTCCCACATATGAAAAGGTCTCCGAAAGCATGAACCTGTACCCTTCAATGGTAACAGGCTGGAGACCCCGGGAATCAAACAGATATACCAGAAACTCCACAATCTGCGAAATTGGATTGGCATAATCAACAGAGTGATCGGCACACCATCGACAGAAGACCTTCTGCTTAGCCACATAGGCTAAACCAGTAGCGTGCCTCCTTGAAGAAGAAATGCACTCCACTGCTTGCCTCGAAAAAACCTCTACAGAGGAGACAGGACCTGACAAAAGATATGTGTGAAGGCACAATGAAGTCGGTCCGACGTGAAACCCCCTCGGGTGACCTCGGCAAAGAAGGTCGCAACATGGAGGAAGACGTGCCAGAACTGCCGCCAACAGAAAGCGGAGCTAATTGATCCACACCCACTGAGGTGACAGGGGTGCGATCAGAATGATTCGACGACTGCAGGTTCGTATCTTTTTTAGAATCTGAGGCAGAATCGGAACCGACGGAAAGGCGTAGCCGACAAGACCATTCCAATCGAGTGACAGAGCATCCACGGTGAAAGCCAGAGGATCTGGACATGGGACACGAAAGTGTCCACCTGATAGTTCCAATGAGTCGCAAAGCGACTTGAACACTGTGGAGCATCCACTCGGTGGAAATGACCCTGCCCTGTTAGGACAGGGAGTCAGCTAGGACGTTCAAACGACCGGGAATGTGATGAACCACCACACCTGCGTTGATATCCTGAGCGAGCAGTAGAAGATCCCGAGCCAATTCGTACGTGGGAATCGAGTGCGTGCCGCCCTGGTTCCGAATGTAAGCAACAACTGTCGAATTGTCGGGCAACAACAACAGAAAGACCTGGTGATTCGAAAGGTGGGGAATCCACTGCCGGAAACTCAGAAGGGCAAGAAACTCCTTCTGGTTGATGTGTAGAGCTGCTTGATCCTGGTCCCATGCCCCGTGAAGGGAAAGACCTAGAGGATCCAACGTCGCACCCCATCCGAGATCGCTGGCGTCTGCTGTCAGAACACGATCGGACGTGGGTAAGTCCAACGGAACTCCCTGCATAATCCACTGAGCATCCGTCCAGGGGAGAAGGTGACGATGAACAGTCTCCAGTAACTGAAGCACCAGATCCAGAGAATCGACATTCGGCCTCCAACGACTGAGCAGAAAGTGTTGGAGCGGTTGGACATGCAGCCGACCTAGAGGAATGAGATCCAACCGCAGAGACCGAGCAGCTGGAGAAGACTTCAAGCTGTCGCGGATGTGGACTGGGACAGAGTCAGGGCAAAATTTGAGGGAAATCACAGCCCTTGCTCGGGGAATCGACACCGTATCCAGCTGAGTACGGAAGTCCATCCCCAGATGACAAAACGACAGAGAAGGGACCAGGTCCGACTTCTCCTCGTTGACTCTGAACCTTAGCAACGTGAGCAGGCTCAAAGTGTGTCGACATCTGACTCCAGAAAGGCAGTACTGGAATGCCTCTGGAGGATATTGTTTAGATATGCCAAAGTAGTCACCCTGGACTGTGTGCGATGTAAGGCTAACACATGCGACATCAGTCGGGTGAAGGCCCAAGGAGACAGGTTGAGGCCAAAGGGCATGGCCTTGAACTGGCAAACTCGCTCCAGAAAAGCGAACCCGAGATACTTTTGCGATGCCTAATGAATCGGAACGGGAAAGGCACGCTGGAAGCGAAAACTCCCTGGTGAATGGAGCGGCAAACCGACCTGAAAGTCTCCATGCTGAACTTAGGAGCAATGATAGACTGGTTCAGGATACTCAGATCGATAACCGGTCGGAGTCGGCAGTCCTTCTTCAGCACCAAGAACAGGCGGGAATAAAAATCCACTGAATGAAAAGTTCCCAACGTGTAACGTCTAAAGGAACTTGTGCTGGAAGAGGCACTCTTGACAGAGTTGGATGGCTCGACCTGTGACGAATCGAGGTGAGGACCTTCATTTCGAGCCTCGGCGAGGCCCGCAAGAGAAGAAACCACCTCCTCTACTATATGAAGAATCCTGAGTCCTCCCTCTAGCCTGCTGACGCTTACCCTTACCCCGTGAGTAAGTAGAAGCGGAGGCAGGAGGATCAGCCCTTGGCTTCGCAGAGGAAGCAGAAGGGTGCTTGTTAGGATTTGGACGGCCCCTGCCTCCAACAAAAGGCTGATCAAGCTGACGAAGCAGCAGCTGATCTATGGAATAACGTTGGACGTCATCCCAGACCGTCGCCACGGAATAGTTGCGGACCCGCCAAAGAAGCAGATTGGAGAGCAGCTCGCTGCCCCTCAGGAAGGGAATGGCGTGTGTCAAACACAGCGTCCATGTTACAGGCATGCATGTGCATTAGCGCCATGGAAAGCACACGCAAAGGAGCCTGTATGTTGTCAAACTTATCTGGAGGCAGATAAGCAGCTAAAGCAGAGACAATGTGATCTGAGAGAGAAAGCATGCCCAGCATCTCTCTCAATAAGCCCAACAGGGACTCCAGAGTCGCTATAGGAATAATGTCCGACTTACGCTTGGAAAACCCGACGGAGATGGAGTCCTGATCTAAGACCGTCAAAGTCTGGCAGACTGACAGATTGGCGGAATCGTAGCAACGATAACGCACTGGAGGCAAAAAAGTGTCAACCCTGGTGAAGAATGAAGTCTTCATAGCCTTGGAACTCAGCTTAGAGTCCAAAGCTGAAAATACTTCAAACACCTGTATCGACTGGCACAGTCGAAGGCTCCCAGAAGCAGGTTGCTCCACAGACTGTAGGCGCGAGACAGATGGTTGCGGCCTGGCTGACACTGTCAGCTGGTTTGACGGTTTGAGATCTGGAATGAACCCAAACACAAAGTCAAGAGCTGCCCCCAAGTCAGAAGGCTGTTGGCTCTCGATGTCAGGTATGTCAAACTCATCCTCTGAGTCAGAAGACACATAGCCCATCATGGGCAAACCAGCTGATGCCTCCCATGGTGTAGGCACACCTGAGGGATCAGAAAGCAGCCTGCTTCTGATCCCGGGAGGCTGCACCGCAGGGGGGTACCTGGAACCACTGTAGCCTCGCTGGAAGCAACAAGAAGGCTCTTGGAAAGAACCTGAGTGAGCAAGGAGAGAGCCTCCCCAAGCTCACGGCCCGTGTCGGCCAGTTCGACGTGGGAACGACCCGGCAAAGTGGCTTCACTCCTGACCCTTTTAACCAGCAAAGGGTCACAATCAACAAATACACCCGACACGGGGCGACAGGTGGCAGCCGACACATCTGAAGGCAGATGTGTACAGGGGTATGACATACCCTGAGGACCTACAGAGCGGGAACTCGGGAGAGTCGCCGCATACCTCTGAGGGACAGAAGGTCAAGGCTGCACAAAAGGCGTTGGTCCCCCAAAACTGACCATGGGACCAGAGTGTGCGGACGGAAACACCACGGAGAAGGTTCGGTCGGCAGCCCCTTCCGACTTCACCGAGCTGATGTCAGGGAAGGCTGAGGCTGATTCCCCCACATCCACACTACCAGAGATGCATCTCTGTAGACCCTTGCAGGGATAAGCAAAGGCTGGCCTGAAACGGTGACCGATGATGTTGCAGACGGAACAGCAGAAGCAGCAGATATGACGGGAGCTGTTGAAACTGGTTGAAAAGGCGAGAGAGCAACCCAGCTCGGCTCCAAAGGAGGAGTCACAACCCTAGTGACATCCTCAAATTCCAACTGGAAAGGGACCACAGTCCCCGGAACCAGGCATCTCTTCACCAGACAACTCAACAGCTCCCACAGTATCCACCACAGAAAAAAAACTGCACATCCCCCATGGAGGGGGTATAACTCTCACCAGACGTGGTCGTGTCGAGAGGCCCTGAACGACAGCGTTCTCCCTCCCCACGGGTGCAGGAGGAACGGCCACGAAAACGCACCACATGCTTGGGCAAAAGGCATTGCCCTCAAGGAACAGTCCTGGACAAAAACAGAGGTGAGAGCAGTAGAGGAAAAAGGTGAACTCAACAGATGTAGAAAGTAGAAGAACACCCCCAACTACAAGAGAAAAGTGGCAGAAAAATGGACTGGCGGGAACACAACTAAACCCAGATGGCCGGCAGGGACCAAAAAACAGAAATTCTGCCCTCAACAGAGAGGAGAAATCCTGTCCATACAGCCCCCCCCCCCCCCCCCCCCCCCCCCCCCATCGACACCTAGCTGCAATAATAATAATAATATCCAAAAGGATAACATAAATTTATCAACCAAAAAAATTTATGTCTGAACCGCACGGTACACGAAAGTTGTTCGCGAACACAGAGAATATATAAAATACAATGAAAAGGTGGTTGAAAATAATAACGAGAATATATAAAACAGAGTCCTGTTATTATACAATCCTCAGATCTATAGTTCCAGTCACAAGTAACCATTATCAACGAGTTGAGTTATCACTGTTTCTGAATGCAAATGGAGGTCCTGCCACATGGGCGGACAAAAAAAGAAGGATTCATTAGTTACTGCCTGCGCACTGGTTTTCCGGAAGCCATGGATTTTTACTAAGAGAAGAGCGTCCCCTACAGGGTGTGCGCATGGCGCTCGACACAGTTTTGGCTTATTTTTTCTTGGAGATTTTGCACCACTTTCTTTCCCAAATCGCTTGGGAAAGATCAAATAGAGAGTATATTTTCCGAGTTAGGGTCTTCCACTGTAGTGCAAGCCTGTAGCAAACAATTGTAAGGTAGGTTGCAACACAATGGGATTATCTCCTATTTTGATTGATTGTTCATGATTATTTCTTTGAGAAATTCACACTTCACATGATCTATTTAACTGTGGAACTAACAGTGTTAGCTGTAAATCTTCCCCTGAGTTCCAATGTGTTATATGTGCCAGTAGGCACATAAAAACACCATTGGAACTCGGAAGACAGTATGTACATCAAATATAGTAACATAAACCAAATTTTGTTAAGAAATTTGTAGATAAAATGATTTGAGAAAGATTCATTGTGGGCCACAGTTGAACAAGTAGGTTGTAATGAACAGTGGTAGGGCTTGAAGTGACGATGAATAAGCGAATGAGTATTAGTTTATTAGTTTAAACAATATTTATTTGCAATAGTATCAGGTAGTAATGTACAATAGTATGTGGATTGGATTCGACAGTAAGCCACAGGCTTATTGTTGTCGTTTCCATATATATAATATTATTACAAACAGATTAGATCTGATATGACAGATAGCAAGTGTATATTAATCATTAAGTTTGTCAAGGAGCTGGCCATGGGTCACTATGTGTTTGTTCTAGAATTTATTGGAAATATAGGTTTAAGAGAATGAGAGAGAGACAGACAGACAGAGAGAGAGAAGAGAGAGAGAATAAATGTTAATTTTAATAGTGCAAAGAAAAAAGATATATGATAGTTGTACTGGTTCAAATAGCCTGCATTGAAGCAATGGAGGTAGATGGATTGTCCACAAAGAGCGCCACTTTCCTTGTTTGGGGAATAAAAATACATGGTGGGTCAAAAATCCAATCCAATTAGAGGCTGGTTTTTAACAGAATCATTCTCCCGAATGAGAAAGGACAAACCGCGATGTCTCTCTCGGTGACTCCTGGCAATCCCATTGGCAATCATATAGTAGAACGCAATACAACAACCCGAAGTCAGCCAAGCCAAAAACAAATCCAAACCATCCTGGGCCGAGTGAACGCGGATCCTGTCGTGCTCGCATTCACTCAACCAGCCACCCCAGGCCAGACCACAACTCACCAATTCCAGTGTGCCTTTGGGGCGCAGACCAGTCCAAACCAGCTGGCTAGAGTGAACACGAGCCCGGTCAGACTCATATTCACTCAACTCAGCCAACCCAAGCCAAGCCTCAGTACAACTGATCCTAGAATACAGTAGCGTGTGAGTGGACAATCCTTGGAAATTTTGAGTATTAAACAGTGGACGCAATGTAAGAGTCGCTTGCCGAAAGTCATGACTGTAGCCCTGAGAAGGTGTGTGGGGGGGGGGGGGGGGGGAGGTTTCGGGGAGTCCATTTTTTTTTACACATGTGGTCAGTCTAAATCTTTCAGTATGTATTTTGAGCAAAGAGAAAAAAATGCCTAACTGGCACTGGGGGGGGGGGGGGGGGGGGATGGTGGTGTTTGTCTGGATTTTTAACCACAAACTTTAAGCAAAACTGTAAAAATGCATTTTTGATGAAAGAGAAAAAGTGCCTAATTGGCCACAGGGGTGGGGGGGGGGGGGGGGGGGGGGTATCTGAGTTTAAAAAAAGTTCTTCATGTAGTGACTGTAACTAGTTCAAAAATGCATATTGGAGAAAAAAAAATGCCTAATTGGCAGGGGCTGGGCAGAGCAATAGCTTCAACAATTTTCATTGGATAATTGTGATCATCAAACTTGGCCTAGAGACATGTACTGAAAAGAATTGAAAGCTGTTAACTTTTGTTTAAGTTATGGCATAAAGAAAGTTTGGACAGAGGGATGGACTGACGGACGGACTGACAGATAGATGGATGGAGCAAGCTCTGTGCTATATCCCTTATTTGAGGGATGGGATAAAAAGTAACAAAGTATGTGGTGGAAGCCTAATTTGGAATTTTGAGAAACTAAGTTGCGAAAAGCATTGCAAAAAGGGTTAAATTAATCAAACTTGACCTAGAGACATGTACTGAAAAGAATTGAAATCCGTTAACTTTTGTTTAAGTTATGACATAAACAAGTTCGGACAGATGGATGGACTGATGGATGGACTGATGGATGGACGGACAGATAGATGAATGGCGTGAGCTCTGTGCTATATTCTTCCCTTGTGGGAGGGGATAAAAAGTAACAAAGTATGTGGTAGAAGCCTAATTTGAAATTTAGAGAAACTAAGTTCAAAAAGCCTTAAATTAATGCCAATATTATTTGAAACCACTGTGTACAGCTTCAGTAGACCTTGCCCGAAATGAAAAAAAGAAAAAAAAAAGTAAAATTGATTGGCAAAAAAGGGTTAAATATTTCTTAAAACCGATGAAAGAAATCACTGATGTAAATAGAATCATTAAGTTGCATTGACCATGCAAGAATTACAGTAAGAAAGTATGTGGCAAAATCTAATTTCAAATACAAAGAAAGTAAGTCTGAAAACATGCTTAAAAGGGGTTAAAAACATGCCTATATTAATGAAAATTGCTGTAGAAATATTCAGTAGATAGTAGACATTGTCCCAAATAAGAAACAGTGACATTCCACTAAAATGTTTGAAGAATTAAAGGTGTAATTTTAACCCCCCCCCCCCCCAAAAAAAAACAAAAAAAAAACTTTAACCTGGAAGTTGAAAGTTAAATTGCCATACAAAAAAGGGTTAAATATTTCCCAAAATAATATGAAACATAATAAAAAACAACAAAATATAATGAGAATGATATAGTCAATAGTAATATTAATTTAAAAGAAAAAAAAACAAAAAACTTTAAGGGTGACTAAAAAACATTAACCACAAACTTTAACCAAAACTCCAAATGTTAACAGACGGATAGATGAAAGTCATGACAAAAGCCCTCACTGTAAACAGTCGGGCTAAAAATCATTAAGTTGGTCTTCTGTTTCTGAGGCCATTTTTAGTGGTACTACGAGTGGGCAGGCATTTTTTTATTATTTTTTATTTTTGTAATTATTTCTTTGCCATCAAAAGTTCATGTTCTTGATTTGTTTTATGTTTTAGGCCTCATAATCTACAGAATAGCATGGGTAATGGTGAGTTTCATTCCTTGAGTGCAAAAAAGCTTTGCAATGCTTTGTTGCAGTCAAGGGACAAATTTATCAATTTTATTAACGTATTAAAATATCAGACATTTATTTTTTATTTTTTTAAGTTTGCATTGGTTATAAAAAGAGAGCATGGGGCAGCCCAAATGACCATGTGGGAGAGCCTGAGAAACAGATTTTTAACTTTTAAGGCCTTAAAACACTAAATTATATAATTCTGGGAAATCATTTTGTTAAGAAGTAACCAGATCACACATGCGCAGTGCCTCCTCATAAATTAGTACTCATGTACTGAAAAACAATTTCCTTATGTTGATAGCATCAATTTACTTCTGAGAAAACCGTCTGGGGGTGTTTACAAAGGATTTATCACAGGAGGAAGTCATTTTGTTGAGAAGTAACCAGATCACACATGCGCAGTGCCTCCTCATAAATTAGTACTCATGTACTGAAAAAAAATTTCCTCATGTTGATAGCATCAATTTACTTCTGAGAAAACCGTCTGGGGGTGTTTACAAAGGATTTATCACAGGAGGAAGTCATTTTGTTGAGAAGTAACCAGATAACACATGCGCAGTGCCTCCTCATAAATTAGTACTCATGTACTGAAAAAAAATTTCTTTATGTGAACAGCATCAATTTACTTCTGAGAAAACCCTCTGGGGGTGTTTACAAAGGATTTATCACTGGAGGAAGTCATTTTGTTGAGAAGTAACCAGATCACACATGTGCAGTGCCTCCTCATACATTAGTACTCAAGAACTGAAAAAAATGTCCTTATGTGAATAGCATCAAGTTACTTCTGAGAAAACTGTCTGGGGGTGTTTACAAAGGATTTATCACAGGAGGAAGTCATTTTGTTGAGAAGTAACCAGATCACACATGCGCAGTGCCTCCTCATACATTAGTACTCATGAACTGAAAAAAATGTCCTTATGTGAATAGCGTCAAGTTACTTCTGAGAAAACTGTCTGTAGGTGTTTACAAAGGATTTATGCTATCACTGGATTCGAAATAGGATACAACTTTCCCTTTGCTTACCCCTAACCCAAAGTAATTGCCAAAACTGGTCAGCGATATTCCTAAAAATCACCATTAATTTTTCACTATTTTTTTTCCTCAAAAACATTACCATTGACCCCTCATTGGAACGGGCTCGATGAGCTCATTCCAATGAAGGATCATAAGCCATGGTTTTGACGCAAACTAGAGAGATGTCACGCATGCAGCCTGACGGTCCCAGCAATGGCAATGCTTAGACACAAAATTGTCTGATCCATTTTTAACCCGACTGTTTACAGTGAGGGCTATAGTCATGACTTTTGTCCGTCTGTCCATCCATCTGTCCATCTATTAACATATGAAGTTTTGGTTAAAGTTTGTGGTTAAAGTTTTTTAGTCAACCTTAAAGTTTTTTGTAGTTTTTTTTCTTTTAAATTAATATAACTATTGATTATATCATTCTCATTATGTTTTTTTCATGTTTTTCATACTTTTTTACTCTAATTCTTGCAAGGTCAATACAACTTAATGATTCCATTTACATCAATAATTTCTTTTATCGGTTTTAGGAAATATTTAACCCTTTTTTACCAATCAGTTTTACTTAATATTCCCAGTTTAATGTTTCGGATTAAAGTTCTGCTTTTCAAGGTTCTACCTTTCATTCTCCACACCCCATATTCAAACTTGGCCTGTATTACTAGCTGGAAAATACACATATTAACTTTGGTTGAAATCAAATAATCCAAACTGGAGTTATCGGTCAGAAACCAATTGTTTATGGACAGATGGATGGATGGACAGACATACAGACAGACGGATGGATGGACGGACAGACCATTTACATAATATGACTGTTTTTACAAATGGGTGTATAAAAAAGTAATATCAAATTTGAAGAGAATCGTATAATAAAAACTGGATTTATCTTCTGGATAACATGGGGAGGAGGGAAGGGTGGGTTTGATTCCACCCATCTTCCCCCAAGTTTTGGAGACAGCATCAAAGTCCCTCACTCTCATTTCCTTCCAATCTGTATTACTTTTGTAAAACAACAGAAGTATGCTGCAGAAGGCATTTCTTTATATTTCAAACTGTGAAGCTCAGGTAATGAGAAAAAAAGCTGCTTAGAAGTAAAAGAAATCAGGTATGTAAATGCAATTAATAATTAAAAGTTGTATTGATCATGCAAGAACTAAAAGTGACAAAGTATGTGTTAGACAACCAATTTAAAATTTAAAGAAACTAAATTCGAAAACCATTTTGAAAAGGTTTAATTTAATGCAAACATTAATTGAAACCATTGTATACAGCATCAGTAGACCTTGCCCCAAATGAAAAACAATGATGTTGTAAGACAGTGTTTGAAGAATAAAAGGTACAACCTTGAAATGCAAAACTTCAATCTGATTATTTAAGCTGGGAATACTAACTATAATTGAGTGCAAAAAGGGGTTAAATATTTCCTAAAGCTGATAAAAGAAATCACTGATGTAAATGCAATCATTAAGTTGTATTTTCCAACAGAAAGAAACTAAGTCTGAAAACATGTTTAAAAGGAGTTAAAATCCTGCCAATATTAATTAAAATCAATGTAGAAAGCTTCAGTAGACAGTATAGACATTGTCCCAAATGAGAACAGTGACATTCCACTAAACTGTTTGAAGAATTAATTAAAGGTGTAACTCTGTAAATAAAAAACGTTAACCAAAAACTTGACATGTACATTGCTGCTGCAGAGACATGTACTGAAAAGAATTGAAATCTGTAAACTTTTGTACAAGTGATGCCATAAACAAAGTTTGGAGAGATGACAGACAGACAGATGGTCGGACGGATGGACGGACGGACGGACGAACGGATGGACGGAGGGAGGGAGGGAGGGACGGTCGGCCGGTCGGACGGATGGACAGACAGACAGACAGACAGACAGACAGACGGACGGACGGACGGACGGATGGATGGATGGATGGATGGATGGATGGATGGATGGATGGATGGATGGATAGAGCTCTATGCTATATCCCTCCCTTGTGGGGGGATAAAAAGTAACAAAGTATGTGGTAGAGGCCTAACTTGAAATTTAGAGAAACTAAGTTCGAAAACCGCTTTGAAAAGGGTTAAATTAATGCCAATATTATTTGAAACCACTGTATACAGGTTCAGTGGACCTTGCCCCAAACGAAAAAGAATAACGTTGTAACACAGTGCTTGAAGAATGAAAGGTACAACCTTGAAAAGCAAAATTTTAATCCGAAACTTTAAGCTGGGAATACTGAGTAAAACTGACTGGTAAAAAAGGGTTAAATATTTCCTAAAACCGACAGAAGAAATCACTGATGTAAATGCAATCATTATGTTGTATTGACTATGCAAGAATTAAAGCTAAGAAAGTATGTGGCAAAGCCTAATTTCAAATATAAAGAAACTAAGTCTGAAAACATGTTTAAAAGGGGTTAAAATCATGCCAATATTAATGAAAATCATTGTAGAAAGGTTCAATAGACAGTATACATAGTCCCAAATGAGAAACAGAGACACTGCACAAAACTGTTTGAAGAATTAAAGGTGTAACTTTGTAAACAAAAAAAACTTTAACAAAAAACTTTAACCTGGAAGTTCTAAGTTAAATTGCCATACAAAAAAAGGGTTAAATATTTCCCAAAATAAGATGAACTAGAGTGATGTCACGCATGCAGCCCGACGGTCCCAGCAATGGCAATGCTCAGACGCAAAATAGTTGAAGTTATTTTTTGTTAACCGTTTACCTAACGAATCTGCCATATCTGCACTCGTGATATACAAAATTTGCTATTCAAATTTTATTTTTTCCTTTCTCTACTTCAAAACATACCTCATGACCTATTAATGGAACAAACTTGATGAGCTTGTTCCAATAAGGACTAATAAGCCTTGGTTAGAAGAAAAAATGAAAAAATCTGATGTTTCAGAAAAATAATTTGTACTGTTGGCTTCAACTTGCGTTAGGTAAAGGATTAAAGATGCAGTACATAAAGCAATGTTGGGCTATAGAAGTCAACTTTCTTTTTTGCATGTAATAACTCCCAATCCTTCAAAATGCATTTTGGGAATAATTGCCTAAGTGACCCGTTTTTGTTTGTGTGTGTGTGGGGTGGGGTGGGAGGTGGGGGAGGGGGTGATAGCTGAAAAATACACATATCAATTTGGTTGAAATTAAATAATCCAAACTGGAGTTATCAGTCGGAAACAATTGTTTAGAGACAGATGGATGGACCGACAGATGGACGAACAAAAGTCATGACTTTCACCCTGACTATAAACAGTCAGGCTAAAAATGCATTTTGTACCAAAGAAAAAATATTGCATGAATGGCCCTGGGTGAGGAGGCGGTGGGGATGGGGTTGGAGAGTGGGGGTGTGTTAGGGGAGTCCATTTTTTTTTCACATGTGGTCAGTCTAAATCCTTCAGAATGCATATTGAGAAGAGAAAAAAAAATACCTAACTGGCACCATGAGGGTGGGTGGTGGTGTTTGTCTGGGTTTTTAACCACAAACTGTAACCAAAACTATAAAAAAGCATTTTTGACGAAAGAAAAAAAAGTGCCTAATTGCCCCCCCCCCAATTCCGCATGTAGTGACTGTAAATAGTTCAAAATGCATATTGGAGAAAAGAAGGGGAAAAAAAGCCTAATGGGGGTGGGAGGGGGGGTGGTGGTGGTGGTGTTTGTCTGGGATTTTAACCACAAACTTTAACCAAAACTGTAAAAAAACATTTTTGATGAAAGAAAAAAAAAAGTGCCTAATTGCCCCCCCCCCCGCCCCTCCCCAAAAAGCATTGTGAAAAGGGTTAAATTAATGCCAATATTATTTGAAACCACTGTGTACAGCTTCAGTAGATCTTGCCCGAAATGAAAAAAATAGGCCGATGAAATCGTTAGATGTGTACCCATTCGCGGAACTAGTAGAAAGCTGTATGACGGAGGGCCACCACGGATGCCGACATTATGTACACCATACATGATATGGGTACATATAGAAATGGATTGGAGGAGTGTCTAATTTGATGGATAAAGGGTTAATATCTCCGGAACAAATTATCAGATTTACAGAAAAAAAACTATACAGCACAGCACATCAGTAACCTGAATAAATATATAAAGTAACATGACAATCGGATTGAAATTTTTGGAGTTATCTCATGCCAAAGGTGATTGGAGAAATTTTCAATTTGAAGGATAAAGGGTTAATATCTCAGGATCAAATTATCAGATTTACACCAAAAACTATACAGCTCGGCACATCAGTAACCTGAACACAAATATATAGTAACTTGACAATCCAAGCAATATTTTTCAAATTATCGAATGCCAAAGGGATTGGAGGAATTTTCAATTTGAAGGATAAAGGGTTAATATCTCAGGATCAAAATAACAGATTTACACCAAAAACTATACAGCTCGGTACATCAGTAACCTGAACAAAAATATAAAGTAACTTGACAATCCAAGCAATATTTTTCAAGTTATCGAATGCCAAAGGAATAGGAGGAATTTTCAATTTGAAGGATAAAGGGTTAATATCTCAGGATTAAATTATCTGATTTACACCTAAAACTATAGAGCTCAGCACATCAGTAACCTGAACACAAATGTAAAGTAACTTGACAATCCAAGCAATATTTTTCAAGTTATCGAATGCCAAAGGGATTGGAGGAATTTTCAATTTGAAGGATAAAGGGTTAATATCCCGATAACAAATCATCAGATGTACACCAAAAACTATACAGCTCGGCAAATCAGTAACCTGAACACAAATATAAAGTAACTAGACAATCCAAGCAATATTTTTCAAGTTATCGAATGCCAAAGGGATTGGAGGAATTTTCAATTTGAAGGATAAAGGGTTAATATCTCAGGATCAAATTATCAGATTTACACCAAAAACTATACAGCTTGGCACATCAGTAACCTGAACACAAATATAAAGTAACTTGACAATCCATGCAATATTTTTCAAGTTATCGAATGACAAAGAAATGGATACGGATGCCAGATGGACAGATGGACAGACGGACGGATGGACAGACAGACGGACGGACAAAGGATGGACAAACGACGGATGGCCACCCCAGATGCCAGCATTATGTGTACCATACATAGTATGGGTACACATAAAAAGAAGTGACGTTGTAACAGAGTGTTTGAGAATGAAAGGAAGAACCCTGAAAAGCAGAACTTTAAGTCGAAACTTTAAGCTGAGAATACTAAGTAAAATTGATTGGTAAAAAAAGGTTAAATATTTCCTAAAAATGAGAAAAAAAATCATTGATGTAAATGGAATCATTAAGTTGTATTGACCCTGCAAGAATTAGAGTAAGAAAGTTTGTGGCAAAGTCTAATTTCAAATACAAAGAAAGTAAGTCCGAAAACATGTTTAAAAGGGGTTAAAATCATGCCGATTTTAATGAAAATCACTACAGAAATGTTCAGTAGATAGTAGACATTGTCCCAAATAAGAAACAGTGACATTGCACTAAACTGTTTGAAGAATTAAAGGTGTAATTTTAAACCCCCCCACCCCACAAACAAAAACTTTAACCAAAAACTTTAACCTGGAAGTTGTAAGTTAAATTGCCATACAAAAAAGGGTTAAATATTTCCCCAAATCACCTGAAACATAAAAAGAAATAAAACAAAATGAGAATGATACAATCAATAGTAATATCAATTTAAAAGAAAAAAAAACAAAAAAAACTTTAAGGTTGACTAAAAAATTTTAACCACAAACATTAACCAGAACTCAAATGTTAACAGACAGACAGAAGAAAGTCATGACTAAACAGGAAAAAAAAACCCCAAAACACTTGAACCTTCAGTAAAAAACTTTAACCACAAATTTTAACCAAAACACTAAATGTTAACAGACGGACAGACAAAAGTCATGACTATAGCCCTCACTGTAAAGAGTCGGGCTAAAAACATAATGAGAATGATACAATCAATAGTAATTAATATTAATTTAAAAGAAACAAGAGCTCATGTATCGCTGAAGCAATACAATGTCCCCCACCAGACTAATGAGCATTAATAATTACATAAATGTTATAATCTAGATGTGATCAGCATGAATTCCGATGAATCGTTTCCAAAAAAAAAGTCCAGAAAACTGATATTTTGGCACTTTTCCATATTTCCAAGGGCCATAACTCACACAAGAATAATGCAATCAGCATGAAACTCAAACTTGATCTGTAAGTCATCGTTCTATAGTAGGTTACCAAAAATGAAATCATTCCGTTGAAGCGTTTCCAAAAAACGTCCGGAAAACTGATATTTTGGCACTTTTTCATATTTCCAAGGGCCATAACTCACACAAGAATAATGCAATCAGCATGAAACTCAAACTTGATCTGTAAGTCATCGTTCTATAGTAGGTTACCAAAAATGAAATCATTCAGTTGAAGCATTTCCAAAAAAATAGGCTGATGAAATCATCAGATGTGTACCCATACGCGCAACTAGCAGAAAGCTGTATGACGGAGGGCCACCACGGATGCCGACATTATGTACACCATACATGATATGGGTACATATAGAAATGGATTGGAGGAGTGTCTAATTTGATGGATAAAGGGTTAATATCTCCGGATCAAATTATCAGATTTACATAAAAAAACTATACAGCACAGCACATCAGTAACCTGAATAAATATATAAAGTAACATGACAATCGGATTGAAATTTTTGGAGTTATCTCATGCCAAAGGGATTGGAGGAATTTTCAATTTGAAGGATAAAGGGTTAATATCTCAGGATCAAATTATCAGATTGACACCAAAAACTATACAGCTCGGCACATCAGTAACCTGAACACAAATATAAAGTAACTTGACAATCCAAGCAATATTTTTCAAGTTATCGAATGCGAAAGGGATTGGAAGAATTTTCAATTTGAAGGATAAAGGGTTAATATCTCAGGATCAAAATAACAGATTTACACCAAAAACTATACAGCTCGGTACATCAGTAACCTGAACACAAATATAAAGTAACTTGACAATCCAAGCAATATTTTTCAAGTTATCGAATACCAAAGGGATAGGAGGAATTTTCAATTTGAAGGATAAAGGGTTAATATCTCAGGATTAAATTATCTGATTTACACCTAAAACTATACAGCTCGGCACATCAGTAACCTGAACACAAATGTAAAGTAACTTGACAATCCAAGCAATATTTTTCAAGTTATCAATGCCAAAGGGATTAGAGGAATTTTCAATTTGAAGGATAAAGGGTTAATATTTCAGGATCAAATAACAGATTTACACCAAAAACTATACAGCTCGGTACATCAGTAACCTGAAGAAAAGTATAAAGTAACTTGACAATCTAAGCAATATTTTTCAAGTTATCGAATGTGAAAGGGATTGGAGGAATTTTGAATTTGAAGGATAAAGAGTTAATATCTCAGGATTAAATTATCAGATTTACACCAAAAACTATACAGCTTGGCACATCAGTAACCTGAACACAAATATAAAGTAACTTGCAATCCAAGCAATATTTTTTAAGTTATCGAATGCCAAAGGGATTGGAGGAATTTTCAATTTGTAGGATAAAGGGTTAATATCTCAGGATCAAAATAATAGATTTACACCAAAAACCAAACAGCTTGGCACATCAGTAACCTGAACACAAATTTAAAGTAACTTGACAATCCAAGCAATATTTTTCAAGTTATCGAATGCCAAAGGGATTGGAGGAATTTTCAATTTGAAGGATAAAGGGTTAATATCTCGGGATCAAATCATCAGATTTAAACCAAAAACTATGTAGCTTGGCAAATCAGTAACCTGAACACAAATATAAAGTAACTAGATAATCCAAGTAATATTTTTCAAGTTATCGAATGCCAAAGGGATTGGAGGAATTTTCAATTTGAAGGATAAAGGGTTAATATCTCAGGATCAAAATAACAGATGCACACCAAAAACTATACAGCTTGGCACATCAGTAACCTGAACACAAATATAAAGTAACTTGACAATCCAAGCAATATTTTTGAAGTTATCGAATGCCAAAGGGATTGGAGGAATTTTCAATTTGAAGGATAAAGGGTTAATATTTCGGGATCAAATTATCAGATTTACACCAAAAACTATACAGCTCGGCACATCAGTAACCTGAACACAAATGTAAAGTAACTTGACAATCCAAGCAATATTTTTCAAGTTATCGAATGCCAAAGAAATGGATACGGATGCCAGATGGACAGACAGATGGACAGACGGACAGACAGACAGACGGACGGACAAAGGATGGATGAACGATGGATGGCCACCCCGGATGCCGGCATTATGTGTACCATACATAGTATGGGTACACATAAAAAGTCCGGAAAACTAAAGTGTGACTGACAGACTGACAAACTGACAGATGGACAGTGCAAACCTAGTCTCCCTCGGCATTGGCGGTAGGGATTAAAAAAAAACTTTAACCTTGACTAAAAAACTTTAACCACAAACTTTAACCAAAACTCTAAATGTTAACAGATGGACGGACAAGTCATGACTATAGCCCCAAACTGTAAAAAGTCGGGCTAAAAATGCCTAATTGGCGGGGGGAGGGGGAGGAGCAGGGCAATAACTTCAACATTGGATAAGGGTGGTCCTCAAACTTGACATAGACATTGCTGCTGTACGGACAAAAACTGAAAAGAAATGAAATCTGTGAAATAGTAATTAATATTAATTTAAAAGAAAAAAAACTTTAACCACAAACTTTAACCAAAACTCGAAATGTTAACAAATGGACAGACAGATGGGCAGACAGATGAAAGTCAGGACTATACCCCTGACTGCAAACAGTCAGGCTAAAAAATTAAGTCCTAGATATACTTTTGAGATCTGTGCATGTGCAGTATCCAGGAAGGTACCGAAATTGGCGCCAGCCATCATTCTTTCTACAGATGCCTGTTAAATATTATAAACAGCGGGAAGGTATGAGTGCCCACTCATGGGAGGGCCATACCCATCTGGGCCATTGGTAATTATAAACAAAAGGCCCCACGGGGCCTGAAGCGCTCATCCTGAACAGAACACAATATAAACAGAATACAAGAATGAGTCTACATTAAGCAATCCATTTTCATAGGATACACTGTCAATCATTGAGCCCCGCAGGAGTGACAAAAATAATCCGGGCATCATGCCTCTTCTTCAGTTGATCATAATGTAAAATGTAGAGCTCCCCTATGAAGCCCCTTGATACAACCTATGTGGATTAATCTTAGTTACACACCTCTAGAGCGTACTGAAAACAAAATTTTTTTTAATTCTTCAGCAACTTGGCCAATTACGGCTCCATAGGGAGCCCAAATATTAGCCCAGGCTCTCAAATTGAACACAGTTGAATCTGACTTCCCTAGAGATGTTGAATACCAAATATGAGGGCGTTCTGACTGGGGGATCTGAAAAGAGAAGTTTTAAAGAAATTTCTTCATACTGCACCAAGTTATTATTATTATTATTTATTGGTGTTTAAGGTCACATACTTATGCACAATGGCTAATCGTGACCGTGACAGTTTTACGGGTGGAGGAAGCCGGAGTACCCGGAGAGAACCACCGAGCAACGACGAGCAACTGTCAGCTCCCCAACATCGTAACTCTGAACTCTGCACCGCAGCACAGGCAGGGTTAGATGGGTTGAAGACATGCGCACCATCGACGTGCAGTACGCCTCAGTACACAGCGTCATCGTGCCCCCCTGCACCAAGTTAAAATTTGGGCTACCGTAGTGAGCCCAAATATTAACCTATGGATCCGATTTGAACAAATGTGAATCCAGAGATGTTGTATACCAAATATGAAAGCATTCTGACTAGTGGATCTGAAGGAGAGGCTTTTTTTAAGAAATTCTCTCATATTTATTTATTTATTGGTGTTCAAGGTCACACACTTTTGCACAATGGCTAATCATGACCACAACATGAGTATCAACTCAAGACCAGGGGCGCACGTTAATAGGCCATGTTGCCCATTTTAGCAAATATTAAGGCATTGTACACACTGTTTCATGAGAAGATTTTAAAAATATTTTGGAGCATTTTTCCACACTCCCTCCCTATGGGGCCGAGCATGATGAGTTGAACAACAAGAGGCCCCAAGGGGCCTGAGGGTGCTCACCTGACATGGTAGCCTAAATATCAACCCAGAGAATTGATTTCAACAAGTTGCATCTGCTCCTCCTAAGAAAAGCTGAAACCAAATATCCAAAGATTCTGACCAGTGGATCTAAAAAAAAGAGAAGATTTTTAAAGAATATTAATCATATTGGACTAAGTTATAATTCGGGCTCCCACAGCCCCCCCCCCCCCCCCCCCCCCCCCCCCCCCCCCCCCCCCCCCCAAGGATGCTGCACACCAAATATCAAAACATTCCGACTGCTGGATCTGAAGACGAAGAGTTTTAAAGAAAATTCCTCATTTTGAACTAGGTTACAATTCAAGCTCCTACAGTGAGTCCAAATATGGACCTAGAGACTTGGCTTGAACAAACTAAAATCTCACCCCCCCTAAGCATGATGCATACCCAATATCAAAAGATTCTGCCTGCTGGATCTTGAGAAGAAGATTTTCAAAGAAATTTGCCTGAAATGCACTAAGTTCGAATTGGAGCTTCTATAGTGAGCCCAAATATGAATCTAGGGAGCCGATT
This sequence comes from Pictodentalium vernedei, assembly GCA_031216915.1. Taxonomy (NCBI): domain Eukaryota; kingdom Metazoa; phylum Mollusca; class Scaphopoda; order Dentaliida; family Dentaliidae; genus Pictodentalium; species Pictodentalium vernedei. The sequence continues at coordinate 155,554,599 of CM062292.1, forward strand.
TGAACAAACTTGAATCAGATCAACCCCACAATGTTGTATACCAAATATCAAAAGATTCTGCCTGCTGGATCTGGAGAAGAAGATTTTTTAAGAAATTTGCCTGAAATGCACTAAGTTTGAATTCGAGCTTCTATAGTGAGCCCAAACATGAATCCAGGGGGCCGATTTGAACAAACTTGACTCAGATCCACCCCACAATGTTGTATACCAAATATCAAAAGATTCTGCCTGCTGGATCTGGAGAAGAAGATTTTTTAAGAAATTTGCCAAAATGCACTAGGTTCGAATTCGGGCTTCTATAAAAAAAGCCCATATATGAATCCAGGGGGCCGATTTGAACAAACTTGAATCAGATCCACTCCACAATATTGCAAACCAAATATCAAAAGATTCTGCCTGCTGGATCTGGAGAAGAAGATTTTTTAAGAAATTTGCCTGAAATGCACTAAGTTCGAATTCGAGCTTCTATACTGAGCTCAAATATAAACCCAGGGGGCCGATTTGAACAAACTTGAATCAGATCCACCCCACAATGTTGTATACCAAATATCAAAAGATTCTGCCTGCTGGATCTGGAGAAGAAGATTTTTTAAGAAATTTGCCAAAATGCACTAGGTTCGAATTCGGGCTTCTATAGTAAGCCCATATATGAATCCAGGGGGCCGATTTGAACAAACTTGAATCAGATCCACCCCTCAATGTTGCATACCCAATATCAAAAGATTCTGCCTGCTGGATCTGGAGAAGAAGATTTTTTAAGAAATTTGCCTGAAATGCACTAAGTTCGAATTCGGGCTTCTATAGTGAGCCCAAATATGAATCCAGGGGGCCGATTTGAACAAACTTGAATCAGATCCACCCCACAATGTTGCAAACCAAATATCAAAAGATTCTGCCTGCTGGATCTGGAGAAGAAGATTTTTTAAGAAATTTGACTGAAATGCACTAAGTTCGAATTCGAGCTTCTATACTGAGCCCAAATATAAACCCAGGGGGCCAATTTGAACAAACTTTAATCAGATCCACCCCACAATGTTGCATACCAAATATCAAAAGATTCAGCCTGCTGGATCTGGAGAAGAGTTTTTAAAAAATCTGCTTGAAATGCACTAAGTTCGAATTTGGGCTTCTATAGTGAGCCCAAATATGAATCCAGGGGGCCGATTTGAACAAACTTGAATCAGATCCACCCCACAATGTTGCATGCCAAATATCAAAAGATTCTGCCTGCTGGATCTGGAGAAGAAGATTTTTTAAGAAATTTGCCTGAAATGCACGAAGTACGAATTCGGGCTTCTATAGTGAGTCCAAATATGAATCCAGGGGGGCTGATTTGAACAAATTTGAATTAGATCCACCCCACAATGTTGCAAACCAAATATAAAAAGATTCTGCCTGCTGGATCTGGAGAAGAAGATATTTTAAGAAATTTGCCTGAAATGCACTAAGTTCGAATTCGGGCTTCTATATTGAGCCCAAATATGAATCCTGGGAGCCGATTTGAACAAACTTCAATCAGATCCACTCCACAATGTTGCATACCAAATATCAAAGGATTCTGCCTGCTGGATCAGGAGAAGAAGATTTTTTAAGAAATTTGCCTGAAATGCACTAAGTTCGAATTCAGGCTTCTATAGTGAGCCCAAATATGAATCCAGGGAGCCGATTTGAACAAACTTGAATCAGATCCACCCCACAATGTTGCATACCAAATATCAAAAGATTCTGCCTGCTGGATCTGGAGAAGAAGATTTTTTAAGAAATTTGCCTGAAATGCACCAAATTCGAAATCGGGCTCCTATACTAAGCCCAAATATGAACCCAGGGGGCCGATTTGAACAAACTTGAACCAGGTCCACCCTACAATGTTGCATACCAAATATTAAAAGATTCTGCCAGCTGGATCTGGAGAAGAAGATTTTTTAGTCTTTTTCCCATTGCCTACAGTGTTAAAAAGTGCTGACTCAGCACTTTTTCAAAGTCCTGAAAAAAGTACCTTATGATCAAACCGATAGGGATTTTTTTAACCATTCTATTCTACTGGATAAAAGTAAGCTTTATACAAAATAAGAATTCTCTGTGCCGTGTAGTTTTGGAGATATGGCAGTTTTAAGGTTTTTCCTATTTTTAGCTCCCGACGTTCCCAAGGGGCAATGAGAATTTTTTTTTTTGCATCAATCAACTACTTATGACCCATTATCATCTCATATCAAATTTGGTTCAAATCGACCTGACGGTTCTGAAAATAGAAATTTTAGGCGTGGCCAAAATTTTTGCCCCTCCCATAACGAAGGCAAATAATGCCCGACAAACTTCTCTTGAACAAACTTGAGTCTACACCTCAAAAGGAAGCTGCATACCAAATATCAAGTCTCTGGTATTGCTGGTTCTTGAGAAAAAGAATTTTTTTAAGAATTGGAGCATTTTTGCCGTATCCCTCTGCTCAATATGAGCCAAAACCTAATTTGACAAAAATTCAAAATGCCCTTATATAACCCCTGCTCACATGAAATTTCATTAATATGCTGCCAGTGGTTTGGGAGAAAAAAACCCAAACACCACCTTCACGACGGACGACACACGAAAAGTGATCAGAAAAGCTCACCATGACTTTCAGTCAGGTGAGCTAAAAATGCAATGCCTCTTCGGGACTATCACTCACAAAAACTTTCACTTGAATTGGCCTGGTGTCTTTGGAGGAGAAGACCAAAACATGGTGTTGACGGACAATGGACGGATGGAAAGATGACAGATGACAGACGGAGGGCGATGGGATTAGCTCAGCTTGACTTTGTCAAAATGAGCTAAAAATATACAAATTACTTAAAATTTATCATATTTTGATACCACAACCAATGGCTCCGACTAGCTGAATGGTAAAAAGGCTGGAGGGCCTAGGACTTAAATATTTCTATTTTTAGCTCCCAGGGTTCCCATGGGGATGTGGGAATTTTTTTTTTTTTGCATGAGTCAAGTACTTATGGCCCAATAATACCACATACCAAATTTGGTTCAAATCAGACCATGGGTTCAGAAAATAGACATTTTGGATGGGGCCAAATATCTTACCCCTCCCATTACAAAGCCAAATATTGCTTCACGAACTTCGTTTGAACAAACTTGATTCTACACCTCAAAAGGAACCTCCATAGCAAATATTAAGTCATTGTACACACTGTTTCATGAGATTATTTTAAAAATATTTTGGAGCATTTTTCTCCACTCCCTCCCTATGGGGCCGAGCATGATGAGCTGAACAAAATGCACTCACACAAACTTTCACTTGAATTGGCCTGCTGTCTTTGGAGGAGAAGACCAAAACATGGTGTTGACGGACGACGGACGGAGAGCGATGGGATTAGCTCAGCTTGACTTTGTCAAGATGAGCTAAAAATATACAAATTACTTAAAATTTATCATATTTTTATACCACAACCATTGGCGCAGACTAGCTGAATCGTAAAAAGGCTGGAGGGCCTAGTACTTAAAGGGAAATATAATCTCTCAATTACTTCAGTAAAGGATAGCTCCCACAGGAGAATAGGAGAAGACAGGAATTATATATGTCTTTCTCTTTTACGAGAAAAGAGAAAGGCATAACACCAGCAATGTAATTGACTATTACAAAATATATAATTCTCCATTTAATGCCAGCATAACCCGTTATGCTAATTTGGTGAAGGAAAAGAAATTTATAAAGATAGTCCAGAGAATGAGACTCTTTATACTCATTTAAAAGTGACCGAGGATCGTATATTAACGCCCGTTTGACACGTTACATATACAAATGCTTCACAGAGAGCTACACTTTAAAAATAGTACATAAATGAGACATAGTTATTGCTTAACACTGAGCTACAAATTAAAACCACCCCAGCACAGATGCTGGACTACTGTCACTGGAGGAGGTATTCCCTTGCTTTTCACCAGATAATCATAAGGAAAAAAACGTCCCCCCCCCCCCCCCCCCCCCATTCCACTTGTTCTGAGGTAAAATTCGATAGAACAAAGAGGGCAGCGGAACAGCGTCATTGTTGGAGCAGACAGTCTAAAGACCTTATAGCTGTAACATTAATGGACAACATTCTGAGCAACAGAAAGAGGACCCAAAGATCGAAGGTCGCCGGAGATGGACTCTAAATTTCTCAGGTAAAACTTGGTAAATGAAGAGGGCTGTGTCCAGTAAGCAGCCTTCGTGAGATCAGTAATGGCTATACTGTTAGAATAAGCACAAAAAGTGGACAGTGCTCAAACCTAATGCGCTAAAATCTTGTTGACGGAACGTTTATCCGAAGATAGCAGAAGCAAAGGCTAAGAGAAACGCCATTTTATAGGTCAAGAATTTGAACTCTACGACATCTAACAGCTCAAAAGGAGCTTCTGTGAGCTTCAACAGAACCCAAGCCAAATTCCACTTAGGAATTAATCTGAGGGTTCTAGGTCTATTGACAGAGAAATTTCTAACCAGCTTGGATAAAAAAGTATCTGATCCAATAGCCAAATTATCATCATGAGCGTAAGTTCCCATTAAGACGTTGCGTCATATCTCTGGTAAGGCGATCTGAATAGGACACCACATCCAAATTCACTCTATTCAATGAATTAGCAGATTCCATCACATCTGAGCGAATATTGAATGAAGCAGTTAGGGATATATATCTAAATCCACGGCCTGCTCATCTAAACACAGAGGACAGAGGAGCTCTCTGAACATCTTCTCCAACAGTTTTAAATCAAAATGGTCCAAGGAATGGTATATTTTTGGAAGATGTTGATAAAAAAACGCCTTTCTTCCTCACACTCGAGAGGTTAAATATGGCACCGTCAACATGGCTGGAGGTCTGCAATACCTGTCTGGACTTACCGGAAATGAAAGAACTTCTTCCTTCCTCCGTATAAAGTCTGCGTCTGAATATGCCAGTGGTTTCTCCCTTGTTGTCGCAGCTTGCTGATTCGGTGGAACAAATTCAGGATAGTATTGATGGATAAATTCCATTGCTACCATATGTTGTTCCAAAAGGGAAGGGTAATCCTCTTCCTTATCCCTTTCACCATCTGACTGAATCAGCTGTGAATCTTGGTCCATTGCATCTAGATATACATCATGAACAGATGACTGGACTAACCCAGCACCATCCGACAGCTCACTTCCGGAGTCTGTGGGAGGCTGCTCTTACAATTGCTGAGATGCTGCAATCAGCTGCGCAATCTGCGAGAGCAAGTCTGTCACGGACATTGTCTATGCCCGACCACTTACTTTCCAACTAGACCATCAGTACAAATTTGACCTGTTAATTGCATGTAGGTTTATCAAGTGAACTCCTGTTAATTAAATAAAACATCTTGCAATGTCGAAAAATTACTCTAAAAAGCACTAATTTACAGACCTATTTGGCCTCATCACATCCATTTCTGGCATTTAATCTATTTTATCTTGTCTGAAAGAGCTCTGTGAACTCTGTCAAACAAGCTACTAAAGAAATGCTCAGGAAAGTAACCCAATCCCTGATAATTGAATGCTCTTGTTAACTGAATAATTTTCATTGGCAAAGTGACTACTCGATTAGCAGAATTCTGCTGTTTTGTACAACCTTGATCTGCATGATTTCTACATAAGGCCTAAAAAAATTAAAAATCTGTTTCTCAGGCCCTCCCGCATGGTCCTTTTGGCTACCGCATGCTCCCTTTTTATCACCACATTAAATGGTTTATGTTTGATATTTTACACAAGTTAAAAAAAACTGATACATTTGTCTCTTGAGCGCAAGAAGGCTTTGCAATGCTTCAATATTGCAATGCCTTCTTGCTCTGAAGGGACGAAATACACCACCATCCATACTATTCTGTACATTAGGAAGCCTAAAATATAAACCAAGAAAATGAACTTTTCATGGCAAAGAAATGATTACAGAAATAAAAAATAAAATAAAAAACCACTCGCCCGCATGCAATTTTACAAATAATGGCCTGAGAAACAGAAGATCCACTTTGTGTGGCCTAAATTTTATTATTTTAACCCTTTGGAACCTGATGGTATATTTCATGCCAGTTCAGAGACATCAACTTGAAGAGTCTATAATCATTATTTGGGGGGAAGCCCAATCAATATTTTCAGCATGTAGCCTTAGGTTTTACAATACAAATTCAATGAGCAACTATCTACTTTTGTGAATTCAGGACGTATCACAATTATGGACTGGTAAAGTGGCCTTTTGGGTTCAAAGGTTTAATGAGGACATCACTTTTTACTGTGATGAATTGAAATTTTGTTTCTTTACATACATTTGATAATTCAAGTTTTTTTAATCTATATTAAAAAATTTTTTGGTTAAAAATCCTTTCTGTTCAGGTCGAATGGTTTCAATGTAAATATCCAACATATTTCAGCACTTGGTCTCTTCAAGGTTGAATTGCGACCCTCTGGGTCGGTCTGCAGAATTTGGATGATACAGAAATGTACATCATTGATGGTGTGATCATCTTGATTGAAATGTATTGGCAACCTTATGGGTATAGTAACTGAGTTAGATTCTCCTGTTCAATTTTGAGAATTTATACATTTTTTTTTTAATCAACAAATATATTTTTGGGGCTGAAAAAATTACATGGCTTTGATACCAGTTCAAGTATATCAGCTCAGTGAAATAAAACTAATACATCACTGATATGACTATACAGTTATATATTTCCCAACAAAATTCATGACTTTACCACACCAAATATGATAAATTTATAATATTACGATATTATAATGAACCACAAACCTTTGCACCACCTGACACCTTCAGTTGTCGAATTTTCTCACCAAGTGTGTCAATCTTTGATTTCAGCACTGAAGCCTCAGCTGCCTCTTCTGTTGAGCCTGCTGCAGCAGACATACTGATATCTGCCTCAGCTTTAATTGAATCTGTGGAAGGTTTTGCTGAAGAATTTATCCCTTGGCCTGGCTTCCAGTCTTTCCCAGTAATAGACTTGTAATCAGACTTCAGATTTAGTAGTATCTTCACTTCATCATCAATTTCAGCCTATAAGAATATTTTGTATTAATCATACTGCACATGTAACTCTTGCAGCCTGATTGGTATACAGTACATGGAGAGTGTATTATCATTAAATCACCCGCAGAGTGGAGATTCCACCCGAGCAATAATTGCAAATTGTTGCAAAGCATAACCAGCAACAGCAAAGTTTCAGCCAATGGACCTCCCGGTTTAAGCTGGAGGTCCATTGGCTGAAACATTGCTTGTGTTTTTTGTCGATATGTACAACATTTGAAAGTTATAGCTTGGGTGATAACCCCACTCTGCAGGTGATTTAGTTACAATCCACTCTCCACGTACTGTAGATATAATCATATAGTACTATACAGTAAAAGACAATATCAGTAGTAGATGTATGAAACAGCCCTATTCAGCAGGATCTCATGCTGGATCCCATGTGACGCCATAGACACATGACATGATGGTGCCATGTTGTGTTGTCATGGTAACCTGTGTGAGTGACCAACTTGTGATGTCATCTCCATAGTGATGCGTGGTGTTAGTGCGCATGCGCTGCACGTGTTGTTAGGGTGATATGTGTTCTGTCTATATTTAGCTGTTCTGGTCTGTTCTTGTTAGTTCTGATCCTATTCCGAGTACACTTGTTGTTTCATGTATCTAGATCACCCAAGCAGTTCCCTTTACTGGCGCTAACTAACCAATCAGATTGCAGAGTTATCTCCCCTGTGTATAACAAAAGCCTATATCATTCCCAAACCCAATAAGCTATCGAGCAGTTACTGAAAAGTCATTGCCCAAACGACTTGAAGCCCATCAAGCAAATGAGCTATCGAGCAATTGCTCGATCAAGTGACTCGACATACTGCTCTTAACCTCATTTCGGTATTTGAGGATACCTATGGCCTGGTAGCGTATTAGTATTTGAGGATACTTTTTATCTAAGTATACTATTACTTGTTTGGCCCAGCCTTCTAGGCCACCCCAGGACATACCTATCCCAAATTCTCCCAATAAGCTATTGAACACTTACAGCTCAATCACAATAAATACACCACCTGACCTTCATACTGCCTACTGTCTCTAGTGTGTTCACTAAACATCAAGCTGAAGAAATGCCAGCACTTTTTGATAAATTAACGTTGTTGGATTAAAAAGTGTCAGAGCTTTCGGCTCTTTTACAACAAAGTTTAAGTGTCAATTCTCCCCCTAAAAGTGATCAGGTTCCTCCGGTCACATGTTTTGAGAGTGGTGGTGAGAAACATGAGGAATCAGTGTAACTGGAACAAAAAAGGTGACCCCACTCCCATGATAAATTGTCAATTGTGTTTTGGGAAACTGGTATGCCCCAATGGGATACAGATGCAACCCATTGGGCAAGAAACCTTATGTGCCTGTACTTCATCTGATAACTGTATGCAATCAGACTACATGTCTGATAATGGCCATAATGTCAATTCCTCTAACTATTTTATGTTTATTCCAGTAAATTTTGGCGATCATGAGATTGCTGCAGTCATTGACTCTGGCAGTTTAATAAATTTAATGTCTCGATCATTTTTTGATCAAATACCGACTCGTTTCAAAGCAAACATGAACACATTTGCTGAACAAAGTATTACACTTGCTATTAATCAAACAGTTTTAGTAAAGGGGACTGCCTCGGTCAGCACATAGGCACCTAATGGGAATCAAAATATACTTGTCCATATTATGTCTCATACATCACGCCCTTTCTTTTAGCAATTGAATGTTTATCGACTCATAAAATTTCATAAGATTTTGGTCAATATTCTTACTGACCGGGTATTGTTAAGGTCAGATGTAGAAAGAAATGTATCTTTGCTGAGTGAAGCAGTTGTTTGGTGTAAGGTTCCATCTCATATTTCTTATGGTTTACAAGATTTGTGTACAGCCCATAAATCATACGTTAAATCAGGTGTACTTGTTGCCCCAAGAGCTGTTACAGTAAATTCAGCCCATTGTGTGCCTATAAAGATTTTAAATGTTACCCATGAGCCTGTATGTATACCCAAGGGTCAGGCATTGGATGATCTCAGTACATTCACTACTCACACAGCAATCCATCCAATACATGATGGTCCCACTGCACAGAATGTGTCTGGTGCCAGACCATCATATACATACCAATGAACAATCTACTTTTACAATAGTGGATAAGAATAACTTAAATGATACACCCGATTGTGACAGTATTTTCAAAATATCTGATAAACTTTCTTATAGTGAGAAACATTCTTTACTTAACCCTTTACCTAACAGTATTTTTAAACAAGACAAATGTTACTAAGGTAGCACATGCCCCCCCCCCCCCCCTGTGACCTTCACCTTGCAGATGCGGTGGAAACTATTATATGCGACACACCTTCGGACAGTCCTTAACATTTGTAAAATGTTTAACAATTGTACTATGATGAGTTATGGCCAAGACACAAATATTGACCGATTTTTAGTGTGACCTTGAAATGTGACCTTGACCTTGAAGGTACGAACCCAGCTATGGTGTGTGACACATCCTCCCATGGTCCTTTATAATTGCGTGAAGTTTGATGACTGTAGCCCTAAGAGTTTTGGAGTTATGCTTGAGACACGTTTTGTGACCCTGAACATATGAAGGTCAATTGTGACCTTCCACTTGAAGATACGGCGGAAACTATTATACGCAACACACCTTCTGACTGTCCTTAACATTTGTAAAAAGTTTAACAATTGTACTATGATTCGTTTCTGAGTTATGGCTAAGGCACTAATATTGACCGATTTTTAGTGTGACCTTAAAATGTGACCTTGACCTTGAAGCAGGGGTCAGCCTGGCAGCTGATTTTAGGGAGAAGTGACTTCTCCCTTCAGAGACTTTAGGGAGAAGTCAGGATCCAGGAGGGAGAAGTCAGTGGACATGAAGGAGAAATCAGAAAAAAACATACAACGTATATGACATCGTGACAAAATAAATGAACAGAGAGGACACAATTGTGGAGAAAAAAATAAATAAAAGTTATACAAACATACATACACACAAAAAACTAAGTCAGATGGTATATAACAGAATGTAGGTTAAATTTTTCAGTGGAACAGAGCGTAACCGCAAGCAATTTCGATATGGACGAACTGTCTCCAATACATTTTTTTTTGTTTTGAAACGGTGGTTAACTTTAATAAATTCTAATTAATCGAATTTCGATGCGTGTCTTGTGTGATTCGATGTTTTGGCTGGCACTTTCTTTTTAAATAGCCATTTTGTGCTGGTTGTTATCAGTTGGGGCGAATTGTTCGAACGACGACGCCATTACAATTCTTTTCAGAAATATAAAATTGGGCTAGTTTAGGCTATTTTCATAGCCGCGTGACAGACTTTAACAGCAGCCGTGTTTACTTTTTTTTGCGAATGCGGAAGCGGGTGTTTTTAAAAAATAAAACATAAGAAAATACAGTAAATTGCCATGTCTCCCAAGGAAGTTTTGGAGGGCGACTTGAATTTTGCCCCCAATGCAAGCCAAGGCGACTTGAGGAATGACAAGGCAAGTTCTTCGCCCAAGTCGCCCACTCGGCTGACCCCTGCCTTGAAGGTACGAACCCAGCTATGGTGTGTGACACATCCTCCCATGGTCCTTTATAATTGTGTGAAGACTGATGACTGTGGCCCTAACAGTTTTCGAGTTATTGGCTCAGACACACACACACACAGACACACACACGGACGGATGGACAGACGGACACATGCACACTTCAATTATTATATGCCACCCGACTTATGTCGGGGGGCATAAAAATAAATTAAATTTCACATTTTTCAAAAACAAAAACAAAATTCACAATTTTTCAATAAAACCATACCAATATGGATATCATTAGAACCAGCTCGACAAACTGGTTCTAATGATATCCATATTTGTATGGTTCTATTGAGAAACTTCCTGAGATATTTTAGGCTGTGGTAGGCTTATTCTGGTTAATTTGGCTGCTATGTTACGTAAAGGGTTATATTGTTAAATGATATGAAATATAGAGACATATTTGTCACTCCTGATAATCCTAAGTTAGGTGATACTGATCTAGTGAAGCACAAGATACACCTGAAGCCTAATGTCATATCTAAGCACCAACAACCCTAGTGACTCCCACCTGAACAAGAGGCCCATGAGGCCTGAGGACCTCACCTGACAATAGTTGTTTAAAAAAGGATTTAATTAGCATCTATAGCTAATTAACACTACAGAGGAATGAAGTTATTTAAATTTATAACTCTGTTGTCCATGTCAGATCATTTTTTGTAGTACTGGGATGCTACCACAGAAATAATGCCCCGATTTCCAGTAATGCAAAACTTGGGAGTCCAAATATCAACCTAGGAACTTAACTTGAGTGTGTGCCCTTCCCTTCCACCACCAGGATGCTGTATAAATGTGAAAGCATTCTGAGTGGGGGATCTGAAGGAGAAGATTTTTAAAGAAATTTCCTCATATTGCACTAAATTGAAATTTGGGCTACCATAAGGGGGCCCAAATATTAACCCAGGGACCCGACTTGAACAACTACAAAAGCATTCTGATTGGTGATCTGAAGAAGAAGATTTTTAAAGAAATTCCCTCATATTGCACTAAATTAAAATTTGGGCTACCATAGCGACCCAATTTGAACAAACTTGAATCTGTCCCATCTAAAGGTGTTGCATACCAAATATGAAAGCATTCTGACTGGTGGATCTGAAGAAGAAGATTTTTAAAGATCATTCCCCATATTACCCTAAGGCTGCAGCGTAAGTCTGTTTAACGTAAATCGCCGCATTTTGATTTTTGTCTCCGATAATAGCGTGTTACCGTATTTCATCTAAATATTTGGACACTTGACATATTCGGACATCATAATTTTGTGAGAAAAATATTTTTTTAACCTACTATCTTTGGGACACACAGGAAACCTGTCGGACGTGGAATGTCTTTTCGACCCAAGAGGAGTTTGGTGGTGCATCGGTATGCTTTCAACAAAATAAAAATAATATACAACATACTTATACTAATTTGTGTTGCTTTTCATTACAGTTCCATCACCTTATCACGATTAAAATCCATGTAATAAAGAACAAAATAAACGTTTTCATGAAGATGTCAGTCTGAAGATTGATGTAACATACCAGTGCATGCACTGTCTGTTTATATTTCTATACAACATTGCAGCTGAAAACAAATCCCACAATTCCCTGTTGAAAACTTCCGATCCCATCATGAGAAAAATACCTGCTGAGATGCTGATTTCAATGGACCTGGTAAGTATTGAAAAAACAGGAGTTCCAAACTCCCCTGTCTGTTATTGGGTGCCCAGGCCAAGGTGAAATGAAATGATACCGACACTGGACAGGTAGACAAGTGACACTGACAATGAGAAGCCGACTGAGATGGCGAACATAGCCGTAACTATGAATTATTGCATTGAAAAGGGCGAGATCAACTGCCTTGTATTGACATACTCCCACAGGGAATTTTAAAAATAAAGAACAGTGTAAATGCAAGGGCAGATCCAGTGAGGGGAGCACCCTCAAGGTTTTGGCTGGCAATTTTTTTTTATCCAATGTGGACTTTTCTTTTTCTAACAATCCTTAAAATGAGGCCCTTTGATGGTATCCTGCGGTATGAATGCAAGGGGCAGAAAAAAGGCATGACAGGTACCACTCCCAGAATAATAAATAATAACCGCATTTCACATATACATCTCAATTTTTTGTTTTACGCTAAACAGACTTTCAAAAAACTGTGGCTTAAGTTAAAAATTTGGGCTCATGTATTGAGCCTATGAACCAAGGGGCTTCATTTTAACACACTTGCATCTGTACTGGTTCATGAGAAGAAGATTTCTAAAGAATTTTGATGGATTTTCCCCACCCCCTCCCTATAAGGCTGGAAAAGTTGATTTGAAAAATAAAAAAATGTGATGTAAGAACAAGCAATCATCTCAAATATAACTAAAATTGGTTCAGTGGTTTAGGAGGGGCAGATGCAAACACCATGTTCATGGATGATGGATGACGGACAATGGACGTAGGATGGTGAGTGATCACTGTAGCTAATCCTGACTTTCAGTCAGCTAGGAGAGCTAAAAAAAAGGGAAGAGTTAAGACATCAGTTAGATGAATTACTGACACAGGGTATTATTGCCCCTGTGAGTGAGTCCAAGGACCTTATAATCGCTAGCCCTATTGTGTTAATTTCTAAACCTAAAAGGGATAACTGTTCATCTAGTGACCCTAAGGATAAAAGATTTGCAATATAGATTCTGTTGCGATTTCCATTTTCTTGAACTCACAAACTCAGGAATTTGATATACAATTCCCAACCTTCAAATGTTAATGGAATCATTTGCAGACTGAACACTTAAATACTTTTCATCATCATCCAAATACATTCCAATTGCTGATGGATAAAGTCTTACATGGCCTCAGATTTTGATCTTGCTTGTGTTATTTAGATGATGATTTAGTAACTCATTTGAAAGTGTATTTTTCTGGGACATATGAGTGTGGATGGAATTTCTCCACTACCAAATTGTATGGAAACAATTCAAAACATTCCATCTCCCAGGTCTTTGAAAGAACTACGCTGAATTCCTGGTTTGATGAACTGGTTCAGAAAATACATTCCTAATTTCAGTTCAGTGTTTCAGCCCATAGGGAATAAATTCCTCTGGAAACCCGAACAAGAGAATGTATTTTTAGAACTCAAAAAACTGCTTTGTTCATCTTGTGTATAAGCTTTTCCATGATATGATCTCCCATTTTGTCTTGCAGTTGATACATCATCACACAGAAGCAGTTATATGCTTTTTATTACTTTCCAAAGTGTGATTTACTTGGATTTCCCGGTTTGATTATAAACAATAACTTAACAAGTGAATTATGCAATCAACAATTGGGTCATGTATCCGTGCGCCCAAACGAAGATGCTTTGCCGTGAGTGTAATGGGGACTTCATTGTTTTTTTTGTTTCTTTTAACCCTTTACCTAACATGAAAAGCAGATGACATTTGCAAAAAAAATTCTTGAATAACTATTATTTTCATTTTTTGTCTCAAAAACATAGGTTATGACCCCTCAATGGAACGAGCTTGATGAGCTCGTTCCAATGAGGGTCATAACCTATGCTTTAGAGACAAAAAATACAAAAATGAAAGTGTCAATGACACTGTAGCTCAACTTGATAAACTTGAACTTGGTAAGTTATAAATGAAATGGCAAAATTGAAGATCATTGGTATCAATGTTATTTGATAAAATTTCAACATAACAGCAATGTGTGTGCATAACGTCAGAGTAATCCATGCCTTTTTAAATGTAAACTGTAAGACTGGCTAAAGGAAGAATGTTGATACACAAATGCAGTATGTTCAGAGGTTATTGCAAATGGCAACTTTTTTCATGGAAATGAATGTTAATCAACAGCTCTTATCTAGAGTTCTTGACTAATGAGCACACCAAGTTCAAAAACAATCCTATGATAAATGTGGCCTGTAGGCCATGTGAAAGAATGTTGATGCACAAATGCAATAAATTCAAAGATCGTTGCTAACAGCAACCGTTTTTGATGGAAATGAAAAGAAAATCAATAGCTCCTATCTTTGTCACCCTGCATAAGCATACAAAGTTTCAAAACAACCTGATAATGAATGTGCCCTCTGAGGCATGCCAAAGGAAGAAGTTAATGCACAAATGCACTAAGTAGAAGGTCATTGCTTTGTGGCAATGGTTTTTTTTTTTTTGTTTGTTTTTTGTTATGGAAATTCATAAATATACCCTGCAGAGAGTGCAAAAGGGATAAGTTGATGCACAAATGCAGTAAGTTCAAAGGCTGGTGATAACGACAATAACTTTTTATGGAAAAGAAAAAATAGCTCACATCTAGAGGTCACTCCAAACACACATACCAAGTTTCAAAGTGATCCGATCATAAATGTGCCCTGAAGGGTGTGTTGAAGGGAAATATTGAGGTCTGACTAACTAAGTTCAAAGGTCAGCGGCAACAATTTTTGACAGAAATGGAAGAAAATCGACAGCTCCCATATAGATGTCCCCCCATACAAGCACACCAAGTTTGCAAGCGATCCAATCTTGCAGGGTGTGTCAAATGGAAATATTGTTGCTTAACTGCACTAAGTTTTTACTAAGTTCATCTAAGGTCATTGCCAGTGGCAACATTTTTTAACGGAAATTGAAGAAAATAAATAGCTCCCATCTAGAGGTAACCCCAAACAAACATACAAAGTTTCAAACCGATCTGATCATAAATGTGCCCTGTAGGGCATGCCAAAGGAATATATTGATGACTGACTAAACTAAGTTCAAAGATCGTTGCAGGTGGCAACATTTTTTGATGGACGAAATTGGAAGAAAATCGATAGCTCCAATCTAGAGGTCACCCCAAACAAGCATGCCAGGTTTCAAAGCAATCCGAACATAAATGTGCCCTGTAGGGTGTGCCAAAGGGAAATACTGAGGTCTGACTAAACTAAGTTCTAAGAACGTTGGCCGTGGCAACATGTTTTGACAGAAATGGAAAAAAATCGATAGCTCCCATCTAGAGGTCACCCCAAACAAGCCTGCCAGGTTTCAAAGCAATCCGATCATAAATGTGCCCTGTAGGGTGTGCCAAAGGGAAATATTGAGGTCTTCTGACTAAACTAAGTTCTAAGAACGTTGGCTGCATCAACATTTTTAGATGGAAATGGCAAAAAATCGATAGCTCCCATCTAGAGGTCACCCCAAATAAGCAAACCAGGTTTCAAAGCAATCCAATCATAAATGTGCCCTGTAGAGTGTACCAAAGGGAAATATTGTGGTCTGACTAAACTAAGTTCTAAGAACGTTGGCCGCGGCAACCTTTTTTGATGGAAATTGAAGAAAATCGATAGCTCCCATCTAGAGGTCACCCTAAACAAGCATGCCAGGTTTTAAAGCAATCCAATCATAAATGTGCCCTGTATGGTGTGCCAAAGGGAAATATTGAGGTCTGACTAAACTAAGTTCTAAGAATTTTGGCCACGGCAACATTTTTTGACGGAAATTAAAGAAAATCGATAGCTCCCATCTAGAGGTCATCCCAAACAAGCATACCAAGTTTCAAAGCGATCTGATCATAAATGCAACCTGTGAGGTGTGCCAAAGGAAATTGTGGATGTACATACTAACGTATGGACTATGCCGACGGACAAGAATTGATGGCAATAGCTCAGCTTGACTTTGTCAAGTTGAGCTAATAATAAAAATTGGCGATTTTTTAGAATAGTGCTGGCTGGTTTTGGCCGTTACGTTAAGTAAAGGGTTAAATAATATAATTATCATTAATAATGAAAAGTAATAAACAGAGTAGTCACTTGACTGGACTGGTTATGTGAAACAATTCATTCGAGGTGAGGGACTATATTGTAAAACACTTGTGCGCATTTGCGCACTCGTATTTGTACAACATCCCTCACCTCAATCTAACAGATTTATCATTGAATGTGATCATCAGGCTCTGTGTCCACTGTTTGATAATCAATTGAAAGATGCTATTTATGAACAATGGATGGCTATCTTACAACAGTTTACGTTTGGTATTCATTATAAACCGGCTTCGCAAATGACAGTAGCTGATCTTGATACCTTGAGTCGTTCTTGTGTGAAATATAATTAACAATATTAAAGTCCAGATGAACATGATCCATTTTTCCCATACATTTGTGAAAACACAGGAACAATATGCTTTCAGACAAATAAGAATTCTCAGAATGAACTTTCACATTCAAGTGAGACCAGTGTGTTGTCTGATAAATCCAGCATGTACTGGTGTCGACCGCAAGAGTCAATTTCGAAGAGACAGTTCCTGTTATTGACATAGAATATGAGGGTGATAATGAAGAAGATGAGCCCCCTACTAATGTCAAAATATGTAACTCGACAGTGGATAAACATTTAGTGCATAGTGCTGTACCTTCTGACGGATATGTAAATACAGTAGAATCCTCTTAATTGAATATCCACTTTGCCATCGAAAATTATTCAATTAACAGGAGTATACAATTAACAAGGATTTGGTCAGTTTCCTGCGATCTGGACATAAACTGAGCATTTATTCTATTATATCTTGTTTGACAGAGCTCATAGAGCTCTGTTAAACAAGATATAATAGAATAAATGCCTGTATTGGATGTAGTGAGGCCAAAAAGGTTAATAAATAAGGGGAATTTGGTGCATGTCACAGTAATTCTTTCGACATATTACAAAAATTAATATACAATTAACAGGAGTTTACTCTACAACCCATATGCAATTAACAGACCAAATTTGTACTGAAGGTATGGTAAATGGTTTTGTGTTTGAAAATTATATTCAATTAAAAGGGATATACAATTAAGAGGTATCCAATTAAGTGGGCTCCACTGTAACATGGTCTCTTCTTCAAGTGAAACCAAATCCAAAATTACAGAAACCAGTGAACAGACTACACGTGTCTTTTCTCCATCATTTGTCTCTTGTAATCTTGTGCCTGTGGCAAGCTTTTGTAAGCAAGGTGTCCCAAATAACAACTTAAAAGAAACTAAATTGGATTTTAGTAAAGATATCCTTGTTGATCTTCAAAAGCAAGATAGTGATTTTCAGGACATGCGGATTGACGGGATGGCACCCCCACTTCATTGAGGTTATGGGACTTCAATGCCGTGTGGGTGCCATCTTTGGTGGATCATCGCCAACCTTTGCTCTAGGCTACTGAAACATGCTTTGTTTTGTACATATTTCTGTAACTTTTATCATGGCACACTGCTCATTATGTAAACCAATCTCGTACATGTATCCATAAAATCCATGTTTATGTATAACAATAAATGGCAGTGTGTCGAATTCGCAAACTTGGTGTCAAGTTATCTATCCCACGGAGCAAACAAGCTTGCTGCTGGGTTGCTCCCCTTCGCTCACTACTGGAGCGTTCCCATAAAATTATTTAAGTAGTGGTCATTTGCCTGACAGTTGTGTGTTACCCTCCAATAACCAGTTTTACATAAATATGAGGTTGATAAGAATTCGAGTGACCAAACTTCCCCCCATCATTGTTTCTTGCCCCTGGTGTACATGTACAAGACGCAAAACTGTGTACTTTCATGACTCCAATTATATTGTCTGGTGCTTCAAATCTGATTTTTAGCTTGGACTCACAGGATTTCCACAAAATCAAATGGGTTCTTGCCTGTAGATAGAGTGTTAACCCTTTGCGACTATGGTACATAATATTACATATGAAAATTTCAGTGTATTTCGACTACAGTATGTAATATTACATACTCCAACTTTGAACTCGAGTGGCTGCTTTTTCGTCCAGGAACATGATACTTCATAATTTCATTAAATAGGATGGATGCTAAGTACACTTGTGTGGTAGACCAATCAATATTTTCAACATGCAGTCACAAGGCTGCACATTGCAAATATTAATTGGTCTACCCTCAAATAATGAATATGGACTCTTCATGTTGCTGTCATTGAACTGATATGGAAGCTACGTCCAGGGTTCAAAGGGCCAACGATTGCATTTGCCGTCGCCAAAACCTGATTCTTCATGACTTTAAAACATCACGATAACCATAGTCAGAAAGGATTAATGGGCTAGATTATTTAGTTCACGTTAGGGGTGAACCAGCTCATAATGCAATTTGGGTTCCCATCTCAAAGTTAGACTATAAAGCATGAAAGAATTTTCAATCTCGTCCTCCACCCCAAATGGAACTGTCATAGTTCACATTAACAAAACTGTAATGTGACATGTTCTCCCATAGGTGGCAATCCTTTCAAAAAAGTATTTGTTTGTGGTATATTACAGGAGAATTTTCACAATTTTAGTTTCATTGGGGGACATATCCTTTTCAGTAGTGTTGTGGTTGGTACTTGCATACATATTACAGTACGGCTGCCATGGACTGATCACTTTCCACATGGTGGGCAGTAATTGTAGATTGCAAACATTAATTATAGGAATAATCATCAAAAATTTCATTAATGAAGCATGGTACAACCTGGTGCCACATTAATTAAAATTTTGCTAATGATGATTTTTATTACACGATAAACGCATGCATGGACATCACTGCCCATGCATGGATTATGACCAATACACGGCAGCTGTGCTGTACCTCTGCTGTCTTTTATTCCAGGATGACTGTAGTGATACATGTGCGGAAGTATGTTTCATTTGATAGTTCATGTTTGAACATGTTTTGAGTTAAAATGTTAGTTTAAAAATTCTCTTCTTTTATCCAGTAAATTGTCCTTTGTTGGGTCCACTATTAGCATTTCAAATTCTGTTTGAAGATAGGTACATGGTATGGTAATGTGGATAGACTCCTATGCATTGTAATTAATTTTACCAGAAATTACCGACTCATGTAGATTTTGAGGGATGTTATCAATGGGTCATTATTTCAGTCTGTTTACTTATACTAAGTGTGAGTATGGGAGGTCTAAAATTGATATAGTGTTGACTAACATTCATTTTTGTTGCTATAAGCTAGCGACAATTACAAGCGATTTTGACCGAGTTTTGCTTTGGAGTTTGACCTGAGAGGTTTGAAAATAAAAATTGAATTTTGAATTATGTTTGAAACTTTGTGTACAGCTAATTTCCCCAAGCGATACTCGACAACATCCTTTTTTGTTTTGGTACATTTATCATTTATTTTAATTTTAATTAATATTGTCACAGAGCACAGGATTAATAATAAATAACAAACTGTATTAAACGGCTATGTCGCAAAATTAATTCATCGAGCACAAAAATACAAGATTTATTTAAATGACATGTTTTCGGTGAAACACTGAGCCACTTCAATCAACTGGGCAAAGTAGCCATTGTTACTGTTTATCACTTTATACTTGAGCAGCTAATCTTTTACACACAGCAAATACAGTGTGTAAAAGTTGACACAGTGTTTCATGGAGAAAATTTAGGTAAAATCACCCGCCACCGCGTCGAGAGGATGTGACGCTACCCACTTTGTTCGTACTGTACCTTGTTTGACAGAGTTCACTGAGCTCTGTCAAACAAGATATAATGCTCAGTTTATAACCAGAAGGTAGAAATATAACCCAATTCCTGGTAAATGAATATTTTTCTCTGGCAAAGAGGCTATTCACTTGATAGAGTTTCACTGTAATACTTAATTTGAATGGTGAGTACATCTACTGAAGATCTGTATAGAAGATTCTTATTAACAGAAGACAAATTGTGGCAGTGAAAACTATTCTATTAACATGAATTTTTAGTGAACAGGAATTTGTTTAATTCCCAGAACTCTGGTGCTAAAGCGAATAAATAAACCCTTGTAGCATGGTTGTTAATTGTATTCAATATTACCTGATGTGATGCAGGCATTGAAAAGTGTGTTAGAAAAAACATCCATAAAATCAGGCCAACATGTAAGAGTGACATGTAAAAATGCATATGATTGATCGTTTCACATCTGATTATTTATATTTATTTATTGGTGTTTAAGGTCACATGCTTATGCACAATGGCTAATCATGACCATGACAGTTTTACGGGTGGAGGAAGCTGGAGTACCTGGAGAGAACCACCGAGCAAAGACGAGCAGCTGCCAGCTCCCCAACATCATAACTCCACACTGCAGCACAGGCAGGGTTAGATTGGTTGAAGACATGCGCACCATCGACGTGCAGTATGCCTTAGTACACAGCGTCATCGTGCCTCCATGTGGACAATTGGGGTTAAGTGCCTTGCCCAAGGACACAACGCGGGAGTCCGAATCGATCACTAAGACGGTCACCCATCCGAGGATTAACCGGGCTCGACGTTGCTTAACTTCGGTGATCTGACGAGAACCGGTTACCGCAACGCCACCACGCCCCCTTTCACATCTGATAGCCATTTTGATGTGAATGAAATGCTTTGATACAAAACTACAGTGTCATTCAAGAAAGTAAGCAGACAATTCATGTTACCGTCAATCCATCACAATAATGTAAATGTTCCACTAAGACCTTCTCATTGTCCAAAACCCACACCAAAAAATGAACAAGGCAACTTTAACGATAACAAATTAATCGATGGACAACAAAAAATCACTAACTTAGATAATGGTCAAGGTTAGTCTATCTCAGTTCAAATCATGAACTTTGAAGTGGGTTGTGAGTATATATTCATAGAATGAACACTGGCCTCAAAAAATACAATTTTATAGGCACTATGCACTTTGAACCTCCCATTGCTATCATCTTTTCAAATATTTCAGAAGGTAACATACGCCACTGGAGCCATAAACATATAAAAACTAAGCGAGCTCTCACCCAATGAGAGGGTGAGGATATTAGTCTTATTAAAACATAATCTTACCACGCAAGAGAATTTTTTTTCTCAGGCATGAAAATCTTCCTGCAGCAAGCAAATACTTAACTCCTTGCATGATACAGATGGGTATTCCTGCAGGACAGAAAATCGCTTCCCATTACTTTAAGTATAATTTCAGCACATTTAACCAAATTTTCCTGTGTAAATTACATAAACTTTTAGTTCAGTAATTTTATGAGTTGTATTGTCATGAATTTTTAATCAAATCTAGTCATGGCTGCTCTAGAGCAGCCATGACTAGATTTGATAGAAAATATGTTTTAAAATACTCAGCAGGTTAGGAGTTAAATGCTTACCTGGAAATCTGGAGATCACAAATACATGTATCTGTAATAGATATGATTTGAATGGTCACCAGTCAATTAGATTTGTACTAAAAAAAATTTGTTTGTGGCTGTATGGGGACTAAGGGTCAGATGGGGACCTAGTATTATGGCGGTATACATTATTTTGGGAAGTGCAAGTACTCAAGTACTATGATCGGAAAGTGATGTCTTCCGGATCCGATTGCTATTTTGTCACGACACATTTACACCAGTGGATTAGGATTTGAGAGATGAAATATTTTAATTTTAAGACTGATGCAAGAAATATTAATGTAAATAACAATCCAAGTTGAAATCTCCTTTTTAACAGGTGTAATTTTAGTTTTGTGGACAGAAGAGTAGACAGGGCATTTTGATTGGATCACAACTCAGTCACAGTTGAAGAGAGATGAATATTGCTGAAATGAATGTATAATTTCCTGTTATCTTATTTTTCAAGGATTCTCATGGACAGATTATAATTTTCCATGGGGACGTGGTGGCTCAGTGGTTACAGCATTGGACTTCAAACCAAAAGGTCCATGGTTTGATCCCCACCAGAGGTAACTGCATTGTGTCCTTTGACAAGGCTCTTAATCCTGTTAGCCCACGTGTACTAAAGCATACTGATCATCTATAGTGCACTTGTTTCAACCAATGCTAACCCTGCTTGAGTGGAGTTAATACTTTGGGGAGTCTGACAGTTGTTTGCCGTGCTCAGTAGTTCCCCTCAGGTACTCCGGCTTCTGCCACCCATAATACTGTCAGACACAGATTGACCCTGGTGTTGAAAGTGTCATTAAACCCTAAGAAATAAATTTATAATATTCAAGAACTTTGCAAGACCTTGGCAAGGCATTACTAAATTATATGACTTTCAAGAAGTTATCGAAACACATATTCCTCATTTAACTGGTAGAGTGCGGGAAGCCCATATTTGGGCATTATTCATTAGTGCAGGTGCCACAACTTAATGGCTTCATATCCTGTGGATATGATTTGTATTATTTTTTAATTGAAATTATTTTGGCCTTTATGCCTGAAAGTCACTCTCCTACATGGTTTCCCCTATTCACGATGAAACAAATTAAAGGACTTTCAAGTACCTTTTCAACTAAAATTCAAGGATATTCAAAGACTTTTAGATGACTGTGACAGGTACTATCAGTAGAGGAGAAAGAGATACACTCACCACCTTTCTCAAAATGTAGATACACATTCTCGAGTACACGTAAGTCAAGCATATGGTATCGCAGAACTAAATATTGAAATTAGAGTGAACCGCCTTAAAATGTTGCACTCGGAAATGCCGCAAACTCTAAAAACAAGAGGCCCCAAGTGGCCTTAATCGCTCACCTGACAAAGTGACTCTAAGAAGTATTTTAGGTCACCTTCACCATGTCATGCCTCATCAACATTAACTGGTTGAGTGATAGATTTTGTTTGAAGTTCAACATTTGTTACCTAAAATTAGTTTTATTTAAAATCATTGGTGTGTGGCCAATCTCCAATGATTTTTAATAAAGCAAATTTATCTCTGCAGACAAACTGGTTTAGCATGAAGCACAAACAAGGAATGTGAAGAGATAGCCTTGGACATCTCTCCCCAACTGTGGATATCTTCCATGTGCTACATGTATATATATATTTGCATGCAAGAAAACAAAAATTTTCACAAATTTTCCAAAATATTAGTATTTTTATCATCATTGGAACAAGCTCAAACAGCTTATTCCAATAGGGGTATGGGAAGATCAGGTATATTTTTGAGACAGAAATGTGAATATATAAATAATGGTGTTTTTTTGTGAATGATGCTGGAGAATTTTGCGTAAAGATATGGTAAATGGTTTGTTCTAGATACAGAATGATGCAAAAGTATTTAAATTTGATTAGGCAAGTTGTTCCTATAATACATTTAAAAACTGAAGTAACTGTTTTTTTGCTGACGAACTTTTAGATGTGTGTGTCTGTGTTTGTGTGTGTGTGTGTGGGGGGGGGGGGGGGGGGGGGTTAAGAGTGTTCTTGCAAACAAAATTCCTGAATAAGAATAAATGGAAAATTTTATTTTTTGTGTGAAAGACATAGTGCGTGAATGTTGATTGGAACAAGCTTAGAGAGCTCATTTTAATGTGAAGTCATAAAGCTGTGTTTTACGTACGAAATTCTGGAATAACTAAAAAATTGCTTTTTTGACTCAAAAAGCATGGTGTGCGACCTCTCAATGGGATGAGCTCAAAAAGCTCATTCCAATGGGGTATTTACAAGCGATAAGAACATGTATGTTTAAGAGACAAAAATTAAAATTTGAATAGCGATTTTTGCGAAGAATGCTGACAAGTTTTGGCAGTTATGCTGGTAAAAAGGTAAGATATGCAAAGTGGTTGTTTTTTAGAGGCGACATTTAATTAAGGGGAATTAACCCTTGATTACTGAGGTAACTTCTAAAAGTACTGAAATTTCATGAAGCAATGTGAATAACAGACAACAGTTGCCTAAAAATTTCATGAATAACTAAAATTTTTATTCTTTTGTCTCGAAAACATGGCATATGACCTTTGTTGGAATAAGCTGAATGCGTGTGTTCCAATGAGGGGTCATAAAATTTGAACGGAGATTTGTGTGAATAATGCATTGGTACTGCTAGATTTGGGTAAACGGTTCACCCTGGATACCACCCCTTCTATAGTAGATCTTTTCTGCAAATTTTGTCTAAGATTCTATCAACTTTACAAATAAATACGTTCATGAATCACAATCAGATCCACCCCACAATGTTGCATACCAAATATCAAAAGATTCTGCCTGCTGGATCTGGAGAAGATTTTTTAAGAAATATGCCTGAAATGCACTAAGTTAAAATTTGGGCTCCTATACGGAGCCCAAATATAAACCCAGGGGGCCGATTTGAACAAACTTGAATCAGATCCACCCCACAATGTTGCTTACCAAATATGAAAAGATTCTGAAGCTGGATCTGGAGAAGAAGATTTTTTAAGAAATTTGCCTGAAATGCACGAAGTTCGAATTCGAGCTTCTATACTGAGCCCAAATATGAAACTAGGAAGCCGATTTGAACAAACTTGAATCAGATCCACCCCACAATGTCGCATACCAAATATCAAAAGATTCTGCCTGCTGGATCTGGAGAAGAAGATTTTTTAAGAAATTTGCCTGAAATGCACTAAGTTCGAAATCGGGCTCCTATACTGAGCCCAAATATGAACCCAGGGGGCCGATTTGAACAAACTTGAATCAGATCTACCCCGCGACGTTGCATACCAAATATCAAAAGATTCTGCCTGCTGGATCTGGAGAAGAAGATTTTTGAAGAAATTTGCCTGAAATGCACTAAGTTCGAATTTGAGCTTCTATAGTGAGCCCAAATATGAATCCAGCGGGCCGATTTGAACAAACTTGAATCAGATCTACCCCGCAACGTTGCATACCAAATATCAAAAGATTCTGCCTGCTGGATCTGGAGAAGAAGATTTTTGAAGAAATTTGCCTGAAATGCACTAAGTTCGAATTTGAGCTTCTATAGTGAGCCCAAATATGAATCCAGCGGGCCGATTTGAACAAACTTGAATCAGATCTACCCCGCAACGTTGCATACCAAATATCAAAAGATTCTGCCTGCTGGATCTGGAGAAGAAGATTTTTGAAGAAATTTGCCTGAAATGCACTAAGTTCGAATTCGAGCTCCTATAGTGAGCCCAAATATGAATGTAGGGAGCCGATTTGAACAAACTTGAATCAGATCCACCCTACAATGTTGCATGCCAAATATCAAAAGATTCTGCCTGCTGGATCTGGAGACGAAGATTTTCAAAGAAATTTGCCTGAAATGCAGTAAGTTCAAATTTGGGCTCCTATACTGAGCCCAAATATAAACCCAGGGGGCCGATTTGAACAAACTTGAATCAGATCCACCCCACAATGTTGCATACCAAATATCAAAAGATTCTGCCTGCTGGATCTGGAGAAGAAGATTTTTTAAGAAATTTGCCTGAAATGCACTAAGTTCGAAATCGGGCTCCTATACTGAGCCCAAATATGAACCCAGGGGGCCGATTTGAACAAACTTGAATCAGATCCACCCTACAATGTTGCATACCAAATATCAAAAGATTCTGCCTGCTGGATCTGGAGAAGAAGATTTTTGAAGAAATTTGCCTGAAATGCACTGAGTTCGAATTCGGGCTTCTATAGTAAGCCCAAATATGAATCCAGGGGGCCGATTTGAACAAACTTGAATCAGATCTACCCCGCAACGTTGCATACCAAATATCAATAGATTCTGCCTGCTGGATCTGGAGAAGAAGATTTTTGAAGAAATTTGCCTGAAATGCACTAAGTTCGAATTCGAGCTCCTATAGTGAGCCCAAATATGAATCTAGGGAGCCGATTTGAACAAACTTGAATCAGATCCACCCTACAATGTTGCATGCCAAATATCAAAAGATTCTGCCTGCTGGATCTGGAGAAGAAGATTTTCAAAGAAATTTGCCTGAAATGCAGTAAGTTCAAATTTGGGCTCCTATACTGAGCCCAAATATAAACCCAGGGGGCCGATTTGAACAAACTTGAATCAGATCCACCCCATAATGTTGCATACCAAATATCAAAAGATTCTGCCTGCTGGATCTGGAGAAGAAGATTTTTTAAGAAATTTGCCTGAAATGCACTAAGTTCGAAATCGGGCTCCTATACTGAGCCCAAATATGAACCCAGGGGGCCGATTTGAACAAACTTGAATCAGATCCACCCTACAATGTTGCATACCAAATATCAAAAGATTCTGCCTGCTGGATCTGGAGAAGAAGATTTTTTAATGTTTTTCCCATTGCCTACAGTGTTAAAAAGTGCTGACTCAGCACTTTTTCAAAGTCCCGAAACTGTACCCTATGATAAAAACGATGGCAATTTTTTTTTACCAGTCCTTTCTGTTGGTCCTAAGGAAGCTGCACACCAAATAAAAATTCTCAATGCCGTGCAGTTTTGGAGATATGGGCGTTTTAAATTTTTTCTATTTTTAGCTCCTGCGGTTCCCACGGGGCTGCGGGAAATTTTTTTTTTGCATAAATCAAGTACTCATGACCCAATAAGCCCTCACATAAAATTTGGTTCAAATCAGCCTCTCGGTTTGGAAAATAGAAATTTTGGGCGGGGCAAAAAATTTTGCCCCTCCCATAACGACGCCAAGTATAGCCCCACAAACTTCTCTTGAGCAAATCTGAGTCTACACCTCAAAAGGAAGCTGCACACCATATATCAAGTCTCTGCTACTGCTGGTTCATGAGAAGAAGATTTACAAAGATTTTGGTGCCCCTTGGGGGCGTGGCACCACCCAGGAGGAGGGGCAACTTCATTTGAACAAATCTGAATTGGCATTAGGTAATAAACATTTAGCCAACATTTGAATAAAATTGGGCTAGTGGTTTAGGAGGAGAAGTCGATAATGTAAAGTTAACGCCGGACGGACGACGACGGACGACGGACAGAAAGTGATTAGTAAAGCTCCCCTTGAGCTTCGCTCAGGTGAGCTAATAAACAGCCTTGGGAAAATCCATTGTTTCAATAAAAGTTTGAAACATTCTACTGACATCTTGAATTATTGTTGAATATTCCTGATAAAAAAGAGGGTGATTTGATGACTTTTGGACCTAAAAAATACAATTTACTTTTTGTGTGTTTTTGCAGGGAATTCCCTGAAAAATATGTGCACGTGACCGGTACTTCCTTTTGTGTCAGTTTTTCTCTCTTATTTGTTGCATGACCCCCTGTTTTCAGATCAGAAAAAAGTTGTCTGAAGGGCTATACATGACAGAGATATTTGAATGCCAAAATTAAAGTGATGCGATCATATTTTTTTTCACCTGAAAGTTATAATGGTCGCCTATGGGAAAATATTTAGTTCTGTGATACCATATGTTTCAATCCAATGATACAAATATGGATGTCATTGGAATCAAATCAGAGGGCTGGTTCCAATAACATCCATATTGGAATCAACTCAGAGAGCTGGTTCCAATAACATCCATATTTGTATCATTGCATGAAAAATGTGTTTGGTTTACTGGAGAAGTTTAGCTTACTGGAGAATATATACAGCTGTAAGCACAGTGTTGCAGCTTTTTAATTCAAGCACATTCAAGGACCTTTGAGGTTTATGGGTGATTTTCAAGGAATTTCAAGGCCTTGGTAAGCAATTTTGCAATTCAAGGACTTTCATGGATTTCAAGGACCAGTGGCTTCCCTGTCCCATAAATTGAAACAAGGTAAAGACACATGAACAAATTCTGACAAAAAAAAAATTTAGCACTCTAACAGTTAAAGTACCTTCTAGGGTTCGGAGAATTATTTTATAACTCAAGAACAAGGAGTTCAAGGACCAGTGGCAATACAATATCAAATAATAAACTTACAACTTATAATTCAGGATCATCAAGTAATGATTATAGTGATTATATTCACCAGTCTAACAATCACATTATAACACACCTATTTAATATCCATCAACTGGATGATGTAATTTACAGCAATGACTACTTTCATCATTCTATTTGACATATTACACGGTCATTACAAAAGACATCTATAATTTAAGTAACCCTTCCCAGTTCATAAAAAATAGGCCAATTAAATCATCAGATGTGTACCCATACGCACAACTAGTAGAAGCTGTTATTATCTCAGGACCAATTTTGTGGACAGGTAAAATCCATGTGAGGGCATTTTGTCAGCACACCCTCTTTGTTTCTCAGGATCAAATTATCAGATTTACACCCAAAACTATACAGCTCGGCACATCAGTAATCTGAAGATATATATCAAGTAACATGACAATTGGACTGACATTTTTTGAGTTATCGCATGCCAAAGGGATTAGAGGAATTCTCAATTTAAAGGATAAAGGGTTAATATCTCAGGATCAAATTACACCAAAAACTATACAGTTTGGCACATCAGTAACCTAAACATATATATAAAGTAACATGACAAACGGATTGATATTTTTTGAGTAATCGCATGCCAAACAAATGGAGTGGAGGAATTCTGAATATGATGGATAAAGGGTTAATATCCCAGGATCGAATTATCAGATTTACACCAAAAACTATACAGCTCGGCACATCAGTAACCTGAACACAAATATAAAGATACATGACAATCGGATTGATATTTTTTGAGTAATCGCATGCCAAAGAAATGGATTGGAGGAATTCTCAATTTGATGGCTAAAGGGTTAATATCTCAGGATCAAATTATCAGATTTACACCAAAAATAACTTTGATCAATATTTCTGAGTTATCGCATTCCAAAGAAACTGATTGGAGTAATTCTTAATTTGATGGGTAAAGGGTTGATATCAGAGGATCAAAATAACAGATTTACACCCAAAACTATACAGCTCAGCACATCAGTAACCTAAACAGAAATTTAAAGTAACATCACAATCTGATTAATATTATTTGAGGTATTGCATGTCAAATTTATTTATTTATTTATTGGTGTTTAAGGTCACAAATTTCTGCACAATGGCTAATCATGACCATGACAGTTTTACGGGTGGAGGAAGCCAGAGTACCCGGAGAGAACCACCGAGCAATGGCGAGCAACTGTCAGCTCACCAACATACTAACTCCACACAAGCAGGGTTAGCATTGGTTGAAGACATGTGCACCATCGACGTGCAGTACGCCTAAGGACACAGCGCCACTGTGCCCCCATGTGAGCAATGGGTGAAGTGTCTTGCCCAAGGACACAACGCGGTTGCCGCAGGTGGGGTTCGAACCGAGGACCTCTCGGCTTGCAGTCTGCACCTCTACCTACTGAGCCACTGTGCCCCCATTGCATGTCAAAGAAATAGATTGAAAATTTTTTATCAATTAAGTGGATCAAGGGTTAATACCTCGGGATCAAATGATCAGATTTATATAAAAATAGGCCGATGAAATTGTCAGATGTGTACCCATACGCGCAACTAGTAGAAAGCTGTATGACGAAGGGCCACCACGGATGCCGACATTATGTACACCATACAAGGTATGGGTACATATAGAAATGGATTGGAGGAGTGTCTAATTTGATGGATAAAGGGTTAATATCTCCGGAGCGAAATTATCAGATTTACATAAAAAACTATACAGCTCAGCACATCAGCAACATGAATAAATATATAAAGTAACATGACAATCGGATTGATATCTTTTGAGTTATCTCATGCCAAAGGGATTGGAGGAATTTTCAATTTAAAGGATAAAGGGGGTTAATATCTCCGGATCAAATTATCAGATTTACACCAAAAACTATACAGCTCAGCACATCAGTAACCTGAACACAATTATAAAGTAACTTGACAATCCAAGCAATATTTTTCAAGTTATCAAATGCCAAAGGGATTGGAGGAATTTTCAATTTGAAGGATAAAGGGTTAATATCTCAGGATCAAAATAACAGATTTACACCAAAAACTATACAGCTTGGTACATCAGTAACCTGAACAAAAAAATATAAAGTAACTTGACAATCCATCAATATTTTTCAAGTTATAGAATGCCAAAGGAATTGGAGGAATTTTCAATTTTTGAAGGATAAAGGGTTAATATCTCAGGATTAAATTATCAGATTTACACCAAAAACTATACAGCTCGGCACATCAGTAACCTGAACACAAATATAAAGTAACTTGACAATCCAAGCAATATTTTTCAAGTTATCGAATGCCAAAGGGATTGGAGGAATTTTCAATTTGAAGGATAAAGGGTTAATATCTCAGGATCAAATTATCCGATTTACACCAAAAACTATACAGCTCGACACATTAGTAACCTGAACACAAATATAAAGTAACTTGACAATCCAAGCAATATTTTTCAAGTTATCGAATGCCAAAGGGATTGGAGAAATTTTCAATTTGAAGGAATAAAGGGTTAATATCTCAGGATCAAAATAACAGGTTTACACCAAAAACTATACAGCTCGGCACATCAGTAACCTGAACACAAATATAAAGTAACTAGACAATCCAAGCAATATATTTCAAGTTATCGAATGCCAAAGGGATTGGAGGAATTTTAAATTTGAAGGATAAAGTGTTAATATCTCAGGATCAAATTATCCGATTTACACCAAAAACTATACAGCTCGGCACATCAGTAACCTGAACACAAATACAAAGTAACTTTACAATCCAAGCAATATTTTTCAAGTTATCGAATGCCAAAGGGATAGGAGGATTTTTCAATTTGAAGGATAAAGGGTTAATATCTCTGGATCAAATCATCAGATTTACACCAAAAACTATACAGCTCGGCAAATTAGTAACCTGAACACAAATATAAAGTAACTAGACAAGCCAAGCAATATTGTTCAAGTTATCGAGTGCCAAAGGGATTGGAGGAATTTTCAATTTGAAGGATTTGCTGCTATAAATAAATAATGCTCTACCAACCCTATTGTATGAGGAAACAATTAAACTCCAACCACCCAGTTATCAATGTGACAAAAGCCATCAAATACATGAGTAATGAAACTAGAAAATTGCAGATAGCTTAAACTCCTTGCATGCTGCTGGCGGATATTCCTGCCCGGGACAAGAAATCCTTGTCACTGAACTATGTGAAATTTGGGGACATGTAGCAAAAATCCCCCCCCCCCCCCCCCCCCCCCCCCCCCCCCCCCCCGCAAACTGTATCGACCTTTTGACCAGTGATTTCTTAAGTCACATTTTCATGAATTTTTCATCAAATCTAGTCATGACTGCTTCACAGCAGCCATGACTAGATTTGCTGAAAAAGCTGAAAAGTATACTCTCCCAAAAAAGAAAGTGTGCATGCTAAAAAATAACACTACAAAAAGATATATATCATTTTCATTCATGGAAATTCTATTCAATCACAGATGAATCAATTTGTGATCAACACGAGAAATTTCATTACGCTACGACGAATACTTTTGGTGCCATGGAGAGTCAAAGACACTAAGGGTCAAACACAAAAGTCACACACTCAATATCTGGTATGACCTCCGTCTGCATCGACTACTGCTGTGCATCTACGCCTCATGGAAGCGAACAAGTTAGCATGGAAGTGGTATGGGATGTTGTTCCATATTCTTATAATCTGTCTTTGGAGTTCCACAAGCGTTGACGGTGCATGGGGAAGCCGGCGTAGCTGACGTTTCATTTCGTCCCATACATGCTCAATGGGTGAGATATCGGGCGAATTTGCGGGCCAGGGAAGAACATCCACTTGTAGTTGCTGCAGATACCGTTGAACAACACGAGCTGCATGGGGTCGGGCATTGTCCTGCTGTAGAATGACGCCGGGGCCGTGACGTTGCAGAAATGGGACAACAACAGGTGTTAGCACTTCATCACGATATCTGGCTGCATTGAGATTGCCATCAATAATGACCAGCTCAGTTCTGTTACGAGCAGTGATGCCACCCCACATCATGAGAGACCCTCCCCCATAACGGTTTTGCTCCACGACACATGGATCAGCGTAGCGTTCGTTTCGACGTCTGTACACTCTCTGGTGGCCATCTGATGATGAAAGATGGAAACGACATTCATCTGTGAATACAACACGTCGCCACCAGTGTAAGGGGTGCCTGAGATGTTGTCTACACCACTGCAGTCGAGCACGCCGATGATGTAACGTCAAAATCGGACGAATTGCAGGTCTTCGAGGACGTAAGCCGTATTCTCTCAGCCGATTGATTACTGTTTGAGGATGTATCCGTCTCAGGTTAGGGATGTTCCTGGCTGTCGTCGTTGCTGTTTGTTGCCGGTTCCGGAGATGGACGACACGTATATACCAATCTTGTGCAGGGGTGGTAACTCGGGATCTCCCGGAGCGGAGTCGGTCTCGAACGTCATCATGTTGTGCATGTCGATGGACTAGCCTGTCTACAGTGTTACAGTGGCAGTTCAAATGTTGGGCAACCTCTCTGTGTGTTCTGCCAGCTCTAATCATACCCAGGGCAAGGAGACGTTGATTCATTGTCAATCTTGGCATGCTAATGTGGAGTCGTTTTAACAGCAGCGCCAGTTTGAATGTGAACGATAGGAAGGCCTTACTTTAGTGTTTAAATACCCAAGGATTCACACTGCTGCATGAATTTTCAGACTCTCCACGTGCAAAACATGCCTTTTCACAAACGTGCAGCTCGTCATTTAACGTTAATGCAAGTTTAATGGGGAAAGCTGTTTTTGTGTTCAATATAACTTATTCATGAACAGGTTAACACTCTTTACACCTACGAAATTATTTTTTTGGAGTTTGATCAATTTCTGCAATGCACACTTTCTTTTTTGGGTGAGTATATTTTCAAAATACTCAGCAGGTTAAGAATTAAGCTGAACAAAATTGGAGTGCTGAGTTCTGAGTGTGAAGGCCTGGAGGGAAGAAAAAGATTTCTCAAATTTTTTTTTTAAATTTTAATACAATACAAAGGTTCAGAATCGTCACCTTTTAAAACTACACTGATTGATGACATAAAATTTATTTTTATTCACCAGAACACAGTGTACTCCTAGATGAAATTGATATACACAAAGTTTCAGAGGGGAGAAATGTAAGCAAACATTTTAACTGCTCAATCAGCCAAAAATTGCACCAGCCTTGCAGAGATTTCATCATACTTTTCTCATTGAACCTAATTGTAAACTGTGTTAAACAAGAGCCCACGAATCTAGGAAATTGAGAATGAAAATTAGAAGAAACATTACCTGAGTCCTGTGAAATACAACAATATTGCAAAAGAAACTAGTCTCTTATTTATTCTCAATAATTAAACAAATCCAGAGGATATTGAACAACCGGCATATTGATTTTCCTTTCTTTGCATGTTATTTCCTGGTTGCAACACGTGGCTCTTTTGAAGTTTGTATTAAGTTTACAAGTGAATGAATGAATAAACTGCACTGAATGGCCAGACTCATTCACGATAACCTACTTAACCATGAACTGAGAATTTAAGTTATTTGTGGACAAATTCTCACAGAGAGACATATTTCTCAGTGATTAATTACCAAAGAACATTTACACCAACACAAAGGATGTCATATAAGACAAACTTGCAAAAGCTTAAGTTCCTGACCCTGGGGGGCAAAATTATGAAAAAAAGTAAAGTTACACATCTGGGAGCAGACATGTTAACCTCCAGAATAATTTTTCAGGGAACCTGAGGGTGATTTTCAGGGAAATGGGATGGATTTCAGGGAAAAGTTCGCGCGGGGGCAAATAAAAGAAAAAACTTGTGAATTTTCAGCTCACGGGCCACTATTAACACCAGGTTATATCCAGAACTAGTTGTCAACTATGCTGATGCATTTATGCTATGTTAAAAATCATAAAATAACTGTTGATTTGACCCCCCCCCCCCCTCCGAGGATCCTCTTCTTCATTAGCCCCCCCCTCCCCACCACCACCCACCCACACTGTCCCACAGAGCACATCCACCTGTGGTTTGCTCTTATCAAAGTCTACTTAGCTAATAATTTCCCAAATCTGAAAATGTTAACAGGAAAAGATGTCCTGATATTCAGTTACTTCAAGAACATTAGTACTCAGAAAGTATCTTCAGCAAACTTCATGCAAGTGGGACGCTTGTGCCCTACACAAAACTTTTCTTTTCATCATTGAAGCATTTTTGTTTAATTCCATTCGAAATTTTCTGGTCACAGATGGCCAACAGTTAACAGTTCTGTAGTCAGCACAACAGAATAAATGTGGTGTTAGAAAAAAAGTCCATTGTGTTTAAATATGCTGTCATAATTTTTCGGCATCCTAAGCAACTTTAACCTACTTTTAAGCTGTGCTAAATAGTTGTTGTTTACGTTTTGATTTTGGAAAAGGGATGAGAATTAAAGCTATTCTATGAAGGAATAAATAAATATATATTATTTAATTCCTTTTCATATATTTTAATTTCCAAAAACTGCATTTAAATGAAGGTGGAGTTTTCAATTTTTTGAAAGTAAGTCACCTATTTTCACTTCGACACTCGCAGATTTATCACGAATCTCCGAAGAAAAACCCCAGAAATAAACATGAACACAGTTGAAATAAAGATCATAAAATAGCCTTTTCTTAAATAAATTTAACTTAAATCCATATTTTACTGCTTAGTGAGTTTTTACCAGAATTTGAAATGCATGTGATTTGACTCCGAACGTTTTTCATAAGTTACAATGGGAATGAAATATTTGACTGTTGTTTTCCGGGATTTTTGGTCCAAAACTGATTCCCGCCCGGGAGGCCGGGAACTACACTGAAATTCCGGGATTTTCCCGGGCATTCCGGGAGAGTTAACATGTCTGTCTGGGAGGCTAAGTTCGGATTAACAACAGACTTTTTCAGGAAATGCCATACTTTGTTTTTAGTACAGACGCTCTCAAAATTACTGTCCAAAAATTATATAAAGATGAGTCAACTTAACTAGATGTTTCTTATTTGTAAAAAACATTTTACTGCATAATATGTCCAAAAGAAAATAAAATTTCCCATGCTTTTAGTACAATTTGACTTTGTGATTGCATACTGTTAACTGGATAAAAGATTCATGTATTTATTTATTTATTTATTTACAACACTTTGAACCGGCAGGATCATATGTCTGATAGTTTTACAAGTGGAGGAAGTTGGTGTACCTGGAGAGAAACACAGTGTAGTGCCGAGTAACTGTCAGACTCACCAATTTGCAGAGATCACACATGCATGATTAGTATTAGTTGAAGGCATGTTTACTATCATCGTCTTTCCGTGGGAACCCCGGGAAGTGAAGCAGTGCCTGTTTAACGAGGTAAACAGGCTCTGTTTTACTGGTAAAATAGTCACCAATGCTTGGGAGGTGCAAACCCTCTCTAAAATGGGCAACATGGCTTATTAACGCTCACCCCTGGTCTTGAGTTGATACTCATGTTGTGGTCATGATTAGCCATTGTGCAAAAATATGTGACCTTAAACACAAATAAATAAATAAATAAATAAATAAATAAATAAATAAATAAATAAATAAATAAATAAATAAATAAATATATAAATAAATAAATAAATAACATTGTCCAGTGTGCCTTAGTATACTGTGCCACCATGCTCCATTTGGCAAAAGAGTTAAGTGTCTAGCCCAAAGACACAATGGGGGATGTGGGTAAGGATTATTTATTTACTTTTGTTTAAGGGCACATATTTCTACACAATGGATAATCATGACCACAACATGGATATAAAGTTAAGTCCAACCAATCGTTTATACCGATGTTGCCCATTTCAGAGGACTTCTCACCTCAGGTCATTTATTTATTTATTTATTTATGAATTTATTATTTTTATTTATTTATTTATTTATTTATTTATTTATTTATTTATTTATTTATTTATTTATTTGTGCTTAAGGTTATATATTTCTGCATGATGGCTGATCGTGAATGCAAAATGGAGATACAGTAAAGTTTATACCCATGTTGCCCATTGTAGGGGACTTCGGTCCCAAGCATTGGGTCCAATTTTCCCAGTAAGTCAGAGCTTGTTTACCAGGGCTCACAGGAGGAAGGTAAGGATTCAATTGAATTCCATGAGCTCTGTCAACAAGGTACAGGAAACTGACAAAATTCTATCAAATGAATTCTCCTGTTTTAACTGATCGAGTGTGAAATTATTTTTCAAAGGTGATTTGTAACGTGAGTATTCTATTTTTAAGATACCATTCTATAAGCAATATTTGCCATATTTTATTCACTGGCACTCTCCAATAAATTGCAATGAAACAAGTTTGTGTAACACTTTTTTTCTACTGCTGAGCAAAGAACAAGCTAATGCATATAGTCCAAAGTTGCTAAAGTGGGTTTTGGCACTTTTAACCCTTTTCCCAACGCAGACGATATCAAAATTTATTATTTAAAATATCATTCTTAAAAAATTTTCAAAAAAATTCAACAAAACCATATCATGTGACCCCTCGTTGGAACGAGTTCGTTCCAATGAGGGGTCACACGATATGGTTTTGTTGAAATTTTTTGAAAAATAATATTTTTTCAACTGCTGAATTTGCATATTACATGGGCGGATGTGGGTGATTCGTTGGGTAAAGGGTTAAATACAGCCATGGTAGAGGCTTCCCACACTCAACCAGTTAACAGAATGTTTTTCACAAACAAAACTGCTATTCAGTTAAGAAGATTTTACACTATACACAGTGAATCGTACTCAAATCAGTAATGTCTAATGGAATGACTGCATTTATTGCATATACAGTTTGAACACCCAACAACTTAGTATACCTTTTGTTCAAATTTGATCAATTGATTGTATATAGTGTAAAGTGTAAGGAGCTCATCACTGTTGGTGGAAAAAAAACTATTGTAACTATCTGCTTGTTTGTTTGCTGAGGTCTAATAACTTTTCAACAGCCAGGATCATATCATGTCAGATGTGACCTATTTAAAGTTTATTAAAAAATTCCCTTGAATTTCCTAGCTTCACAACATTCAATGTAAGCATTTAATCTACTAAATCTTGTTTGACAAGAGTTCATGGAGTTCTGTCAGATGAAAAATAATAAATACTCAATTTCTCACCTGAATATAAGTAAATTCTGATATTTTGTTTGACTGAATAGTGTTATTGGGGAATGACTGAATCCCTTTTTACAGTTAGCATCAACAAAAGTTTCTTCGGACATTTTTTTTTGAGTAAGTCAGACATTGGTTCATCCATTACCAAATACAAATTTTCAGAAAATAATACAACCACTTTTTATTTAACCCCTTACCTAACATGAAAAACAGATGGCACTTGCAAACAAAACTCTTGAATAACTTATTTTTTTCGAGCTTGTTCCAAAGAGAGGTCATAACCTATGTTTTTGAGACAAAAAATGAAAAAATAATAAAAATTATTTGGTGATTTTTGTGAATAGCGCTGGCTGGTTTTTGCCGTTATGTTGGGTAAAGGGTTAACCTCTGCACACTGATGTCAAAATATCTAAATTTCAGGCAGAAAAAATTTTCCCATAATGCAACTAGAAATTTAACCAATTCAATCTCATTTGACAGAGCTCATTGAGCTCTGTCAAACGAGATTGGATTGGTTAAATTTCTAGATGCATTATGGGAAAAAAAAGCTTCCTGAAATTTTAGTATTTTGACATCAGAGTGAAGGGTGTTAATAGTATTCCTAAATTATGTTTTGTACTTTTCTGTCTCAAAACCTAACTTCTGACCCTGCAATTAAATAAGCTTCATAAGGTCATCCTATCAGGGCAATGTTGCAAGTTCTGTATTATTTATTATTTACTGGGATTTAATGACACTTTTGACAACCAGGATCGCCTCATGTCAGGCAGTTTTATGGATAGAGGAAGTTGAGGTACCGCGAAAGAAAAAACGAGCAATGGCAAGCATTGACAAATGCTCCAGTGAGTGGTTACATGGAATGGTTTTGTTGATATTTCTTTGAAATTTTTGTTTTAAATAATTCAGTTAACAAATTTGGATAATATGTATGTTCTGTAAAGGGTTAACTAGACAATATTAACCCTTGCACACTGATGTCAAAATATCGAAATTTCAAACAGCACATTTTCCCCATAATGTAGCTAGGTATTTAACCAATTCAGTCTTATTTGACAGAGTTCAGTGAGCTCTGTCAAGCAAAACTGAATTGGTTCAATTTCTAGTTGCATTATGGGAAAAAATTTCAGCTTGAAATGTTCATTTTTCAACATAAGTGTCTAGAGTGTTAAACATGTTACTTCATACATGTTATTTATTTATTAATTTATTTATTTATTGCAGTTTGACATCACATATTTCCGCACAATATCTCAATGGTTAATTGTGACCGCAACAAGTCAAGCCCAGCCAATTGTTAAAACTCATGTCAACCATTTGGGAGGACTTTCACTCCAGGCATTGGTTACCAGAACCCATTTTACCAGTAAAACAGAGTTTGTTTACCCGTGACTGTAAAAAAGGGCTGCTTCATTTATGGTGTTCCCACAGGGAATTTATTGGGGTTTAACAACACTTTCAACATCATAAGCAGGGTTAGCCCCCACTGAAGGCATGTGTGCAACTGACATGCAGCATGCCTTAGCACACTGTGCCAATGTGCTCCCACTTGAGAAACTGGGATTAAGTGCCTTGATCAAGGGCACCACATAGATGCCACGGGTCATGATCGATTGAGAGTTAGTGGACTCTTAGTTGTTTGAGGCACAATCATCACAGTAATTAAAGACTAATCAGTCATAGTGCCCTGTATTAATTCTTCTTGTCGGTAGTGTACTGGTTTTCTGGTCAAATGGAGTTGATGATTTTCAAATTTCACTTTACAGGGCATCACAGCCATAGTGACTCATAAGATGCATATAATTTACTCAGTAAAGGCAATTAAGATTAAGTGTCTTGCACAGAATTGTTTGGGGGGGGGGGGGGGGTGGCAGGCAGACCCACCTACGTCTCAGAATAACAACTCTCAGGAAGCAAGGTCAAACTGCAAATCAGATTATCAGATTGGATAACAACTACAGAGGGCAACTGGACTGAATATTCAGAATCAACTGCACAGATTGCATACCCTTAAATCTATGATCATGTACAATCCCATATTTATTGGAAAATGTTGATTGCCATTTTGTTTTCTACTGCTGAGGCAGTACCAAGCTGAAGCAGAACAGTATGTAAAGCCACTAAAATGGCATTCAGCTCTTTCCAATAGGGTCATGATAGGGACTTCAAGCACTCAACCAGTTCATGACATACCAGTAAATGTATGACTCATGACCAACATGGTAGCAGTGTATGCCTCATTGCAGACGATACCTCCTTATATCTAATTATAGAGAACTCCGAACAAGCTTCGACCGTAATCAATCATGATCTGGCTACAATTGAAGGTTGGGCTAAAACATGGTTGGAGTTCAATCCAAATAAAAAAGAAAGTATGCTAATATCTCATAAAAGCTGCCCCATCCATCCACCCTTATTCTTAGGCGGTTCTCAGATATCCAAAGTCTCTAACCATAAACACTTAGGAGTCATATTAAATGGCACTTGTACATGGAACGACCATATCAACCATATTTGCTCTAAAACCTGGTCTCACTTAGACTCGCTGAGGAGGCATAAATTTAATTTAGATCGTAGTGTCCTAGAAAAAATATATTGGGCGCAACTATTAACGCTAGTAAGTCCTTACTTTATTTAGAAACGCGATGGGACCCATTACAAGAAAGACATCGCAAACACAAGTTAATCCAGTTTTTCAAAAATGTATCATTGTACATTACCACCACATATCTCTAGTAAAGTTCCCCCACTTGCTTCTTCAACCAATCCATCAATCAGTCTCCAATCAAGTCAAAACTACCGTGTTCCTTTTTGTCGAACTGAATTGTGCAAGTCTTCCTTCATCCCCAGCATTACTGACCAATGGAATAACCTGCCCCCTGTCTGTCTGCGAGAACTTGTCATTGATTTATTTTAAGACTTTCCTAAACAGTGGTAATCAACGACCTACAAGGTTTTATAGTAATGCGAAATCTCACAGCCAGACATGTTAACTCTCCCGGAATGCCCGGGATTCTCCCGGAATTAGCTATCCCCTCCCGCCCGGGAGTCAATTTGGACCAAAAATCTCCGGAAAGTCAACATACCAGACAAAAACTGAATCCACCAGCTTTTGTTTACAAATACAAAAGCATGTGCTCTACTTCAATGGCAAGGTCATTAAGTTTGTGTGAAACGTCACCACTTACGTAAGAACTGATGACCAATTCTCATTTCTGTCAATGGCCGTGTTGTGATTATTGCAACACGTTTGACAGGCGGATTAAATGAATTTGAGATGCAGGATAATTGCTGAAATTGATTATGTATTAAAGGCACACCTTTGCTTGTATACAGGTAGCAGTCAAATCGAAAAATAAATTCCATACGTATAAAATCTTGTCCAATCAAAAAATGTGCAAAAATACGCACAAATTTATTGTACATTTTGGATTTCACTTTCAGATAATTATAGCCAATTTTGGAGACAAACGGCTCAAACATATTAGTTACTGTAATTTTCAATATATTGGGAAAAATTTCCGATTCACAATTTTATAAAGCAGGCTGTGAAAAAAATTATGTTTTTGGTGAAAAAAATCTCTAAAAAGTTGGTAATTTACGGCACTTGCACGTTTTTTCATTCGTAGTGATAAATGGACAACAAAATATCCCCGAGATGTTTCGTCCTGGGCTGGCTGTGGCATAATTTTCACGTTTCACTGAAAAATGACCACCCCATTCCAATCCCCTTCGTAAATGACCAACTACTTCCAGTGAGTAACCGGTGTGGTTAGGTGGGGCGCTGGGCTTTGGAAGATCGAATTACCACAACAACCGGGCTCTGGGGTGTGCCTAAACACCACAGATCGTCGCAGGTTACCACAGGTCGCCGCAAGTACCCATAATTACCCAATGGATCCAAAACTTTCAACACAGCACCATAACTGATATAGTGCTGAAAAGGTCGAAAATATCTCCAAACATTTTGTACATAAAACCATTGAAATATGGATGTCATTGGAACAAGCTCAGATATTGGCACATGACCACATCCATATTTCTGATTTCTGTTTTTCTCTATATTTCTATGGTTTGGCTTTTGAAAGGACAAATTGTTCAAATAAAACACATTAAGGTGGAATGTTTAATGTATGTGTGTGTGTGGGGGGGGGGGGGGGGGGGGGGGTAACATGGAAATTATTGATGTGCTGCCCACGTGCAAAAATCTCACTGACAAGCAACCGAGTCTCACTGGGAACTCATCAAAATCTCACTGACAGTCACCTCCAGAGGTTAACAGGTCTGGGTCACTCACCACCAGTTAGTAGAACGTTGACGTATGTTCCTTTGATGTATTGTTGTTGGGCTGTTATGTGTGTGTGTGGGGGGGGGGGGGGGGGGGTATTTGGTATTAATTTATATTTAAAATTGATCGATCCACACATGGTTTCTACGTGCAAAAAAAAATCTCCCTGAAAATCATGTCATC
The DNA here is from genome assembly GCA_031216915.1 of Pictodentalium vernedei. Lineage (NCBI taxonomy): Eukaryota > Metazoa > Mollusca > Scaphopoda > Dentaliida > Dentaliidae > Pictodentalium > Pictodentalium vernedei. Next base: position 155,596,355 of record CM062292.1, read on the forward strand.
TCCCTGAAAATTTTCTTCAATCTCCCTGAAAAAAATTTTGGGAGGTTAACATGTCTGCTCACAGCTCAAATGTATCACTGCAGGTTACGACTGGAGTGTAGTAACCTCAATTCACACTTGTATGATAATCATTTATCACCAAACCCCTTATGTCAGTGTGGCGAGCAACAGACTCCTAAACACTTTCTCTTGCATTGTCCAATTTTCACAGACGCTCATAATTATACAATTAATCTACTCCCGTTTGGAGCAGACACAACTACACTTCTTTTCGGTTCAGAATTCTTGAATAACGAAGACAATCATCTCATCTTTGAAGTGGCACATGACTTTATATTATCAAGTAAGCGATTTCAATGATTAATTTCTAATACAGTAGTAACCAATTTAATATAACGTAATATTATTATAATGTTATTATCAAATTAGCTCAACATAACGAATATACCCCTCCACACCATGCAACTTTCCTTGCAGCTCAATGCCACCTGGTCTGTATCCATAGACTGTATTCATAATCTTTTACTAAATGAACTGAATGACATTACCTATACCTACTTATGCCTTTTGCGTGTGTATTTAATGCATCATGTATTCAAGCTAACCGAGATTTGTTTTGTTTTTTGCTTTTCGTTTTTTTTTTTTTCTGTGGTTGTTTTTTTTCTTCTCAAATCATTCTTATCACCTTGTAGTCTAAATATTCTTACATGTCGTTTCCTGTGTGTGTGTGTGTGTGTGTGTGGGGGGGGGGGGGGGGGGGGGGGGGGGGGGTGCCTCTGCCATCCTGTGATGGTCAACACTGATCAGTCATATTAAAACAACACTCTCATTCAAATCTTATTATCTTTCCAACTTTGGACTCAGAAATATGGCGCGTGTCCCTCCACTGGAGTGAGCTTGTTGAGGTCGTTCCAGTGGAAGGTCAAGAACTGTGTTTTAGAGATGAAATTAAGAATATCTAGTTATTCAAGAAGACTTATGTGCAACTACTGTATTCTATCTGCGTTGGGCACTTGGTTAACCTGGTGGACGTGAGGCGGGAGCCTCCTGGCAAAGACGTATGAGCTCTACTACTGACTTATACGAGACACTAGTGTAATGTATACAAATACCGTTTAAACTAAATAGTAAAATCAATCATACCTGCCATTGTAATTGGTAACTCTTTGTAATCTTGTTCTTGATGGAAACGGCCTTGTATAAGCTTATAGCTTACTGCCAAATCCACATTAATGTATGTAACAAATTTTTCATATTATTTTGTGCTCTTGAAATAAATAATGTTTAACTGGTAGAGTGCTAAATTACTTTTCAATGGTCATTTGTAACAAGAGTATTTTTTTTTTAATTATCACTACTGGCACAACAAGCCTTTGTTTAGAAAGATGTTGCTCATAAATAATTGTTTTGTAGCAATTTATTGGAGATTGCCATTTAGCACTCTCCAATAAATTGTAACAAGACACTTTTATATTAATATTTTTCTTCCACTGCTCAGCCAACAACAAATTAGTGCTAACAGTGTAAAGCCACTATAGTGGCTTTCAGCACTTTTCAGTAGAGCCCTGATAGTGGCTTCTAGCACCTAACCAGTTAAACTAACATGGTAGCGGTTTATTTGTGATATGAAGTGACATCACTTTGAAGAAATGAACATCTCTACACACTGTCCATAGAACAATGAGTTCTACTAGGTCAACATCAATACTCCCATTGTGGTGCCATTTGTACTGATCAATGTTTTTGTTCCATGACTGATGACAATACTTTTGTCCAGAAAGTATGTTGTATCACTGTGAAGTAGCAGATTATCACAACACTACCATGGTCAGTTTTTATCACATAAAAAACTGTCTACTCTGTGGATAACAATTTATCTCTTCATTTACTGATGATTACAGTCACTTTCAGCATCTATGGTTATATCCTAACCACAAAACAAGTATGAAAATCAAGTTTAGCCACTTGTTCGTAACTTTGATGCCCACTTTCAAAGATCTTTACCTCAGGTGGTTACCTGATCTTATTTTACCAGTAAAACAGAACTTATAAACAAGCACTGCTCTCCCACAGGAAATCTGGATAACAAACCCCAGATAAATTTTTGCATTATTTCCACTCTAGAGTATTTTTTATTTATTTATTTATTGGTGTTTAAGGTCACATATTTTTGCACAATGGCTAATTATGACAACATGAGTATCAATTCAAGACCAGGGGTGAGCATTAATAAGCCATGTTGCCCATTTTAGAGAGGGTTTGCACCTCCCAAGCATTGGTGACTGGGTCCTATTTTACCAGTAAAACAGAGTCTGTTTACCACATCCAGTCTAGAGTAATAAATTAACCTTGATATCACAATGCAGATAAGTCTGAAACTTATTATCGTAAATGTTGATTCTTTTAAATCACAGACAATAGAAAGATGCTATGTGATGAATAAAATAAACATATTGTATGTCAAAATTATTTTTTTTCACCCTTTCTTGGTCTCTAATTTGCCTTTTGTGTCTAAATTTTCAGAAGTGATTGCTGACAATACCTTGAAATAAACTGCCTCTTGGAACCATATCAATCAGCTTACCAACCTAATCAAAGTACTTAAATGACCCTTTAACTCTTTGAAACCGGGTGGTATCTTCCTTGTCAGTTCAATGGCAGGAACTGGAAGAGTCCATATTCATTATGTGGAGGTAGACCCATTAATAATTTCAATGTGCAGCCCCAAGGCTGCACGCAGGCTTGGATTTCTGAAAAATCCAGGGTGGCAATAAATCACTCACCTGGAACCTACTTAGTCGAGCAAATTGCTCTCCTGAAATCTTTTTCACTTTTTTGCTTCACAAAGATCTTCTAAAGACTTAGTTAATACCGGGTTGGGTAATTTCTCCTTCAAGTGCATTCAAGCCAATCAATTTTAAATGAATTAATAAAATATTAAAGAATGAACCTGTATTCATTTTTTACTATCCCCTCCACCACAGTGTGGTCAGATCGATCAAGAAGTTCAGGGGGACTGGTACATGCAGTGGCCGACACACACATGTACCCAGCATATTCTGTACACACATTCCAAGGTCTGTCACCGTCGAAAATAGCTGAAAGTAGGTGAGCAAAAAAAAGGCTTATGCCGGATTAAATTGCGTCAAAAGTTAAGGCAAGCTAAAAATAGTTTGTGTCAGAATTCCATGACTGTGCACGTTAAAAAAATTGATTGGTATAGCCCACACATTCCCTTAGCAGCCATCCTACTTAATCAAATTATGACTTATCATGTTCCTGGACTGGAAAAGCAGGGTTTAGAGTTTTTAACGATATATTATGTTCATTAGGTGGACTCAAATGTGTCATTCTGAACTTATTAGATCTTTCCCGCGGCCTTTGACACATTAAAACATTCCATCCTCTCATCAGCAATGCAACAGCTTGGTATAAGGCTGTTAAAAGTCTCCTTCCCTCATAAAAAAATTGCCAGAGAAACAAGAATTTTTTTTACAGGCCTAAATGGGAAAGTCCTTGCTTGGTTTTCGATCCTATCTCTCACTACATGAGCAACAAGTGACTATTTCCAAAACATATTTGGATAGTACATCACTAACATGAGGAGTTTCTAAGGGTTCAATCCTATGATCTATATTGTTCACAGCTTCACTGCAAAAATTACCAAGGCAGCTGGATGTTTCTTACCGTCTATATGCTGATAACACTCAGCTGTATTGTCACGAAGTCCTTCAACTGAGCTTGACAAAAATGTTTGTCACTATAAAAGGAGATTGTGTAAGTAAGGATCATAACTTATGAATGAAGGACATGTGGTTAGGGGGAGACTCAAAGGAGAGGGTTAATATGCTAATCAGAGAGATTGGGAAGAATGGGGCAAGGGATGTCATCAAACAGTTCGTCTCCGAGTGTTGGGAGGAGAGGAGAAGCATGGGAATAGGGAGGCAGTTGGGTGTACAGGGGTAACCAAGGCCTTCTCATCCGAGAACCGCGACAAATCAGGGGCTGGCCAAAGTGTTATTATTATTAACTGGATGGCCTGACACAGACTTCAAATGATTTATGACAAGACTGCGGTATATCATGCACCAGAACACCTCCTGATTTTCAAAACAAGTCATTTGCTATTGGGAATTCCATACAAAAGATATCAAATAGTGCTTGCAATGTTGGGGTGATAATTGACTCTCATCTATCAAAGGAGAAAAATGTTAACAAGTACTGACAGCATTGTTTTAAATAACTTGGGAATCTAAGCCATCTTCATTGATATCTTTCTCAGATGTCTCTTGTAACCATGGCTTATGCCTTTATCTCGGCCCACTCAGATTTTTCAAATTCACTGGTACCTGACTTTCACAGTCATATATTTCAAAACTTGCAAATCATCCAGAATACAGCTGCTTGCCTCATCACAAGCTTTAGGATTTTGATCACATAACCTCACTACTTCAAAAAGTGCATTGGTTTCCTGTACAACAGTGGATTAATTTCAAAATTTTGGTTTTTGTCTTTAAATGTAGTCAAGGTTCGGCAGCTGGATATTCACAAAACCTCTGGACATTAGGAAATCCTAAATGTGTTTATGCTCTTCTGAACAAATTAGACTGTACATGCCAGTTTCCAGGTTTTTACTGGTGAATAGCAGAGCTTTTTCATTCACTGGTCCTAGACTATGGAATGCATTACCTGTTCAAGTTCAGACATCAGAAAACCTCAACTACTTAAAAAGAATCTACAATCTCATCTTTTCAGAGAGGCTTTTGACAACTTTTAACCCCTAACATGTAGTACTACCTTCTTTTCCAGGAATTAGTAGCTTTCGTGGCTAGGAGCACATTTTACTCATTTTACTGTACAGCATTTTGAGCATATACCAATGAATTTATGCAATATAAAAAATGCTTACTATTATCATTAAGTATTTAATCCACTCGCCAAGAACTGTGGATAAAATAATTAATATCAAAATCCAAGATGGCCACCATAAAAATTAGCTGTGGGGTTAAGCTCTGTCCTGATAGTTGTTAACACTCTGTACTAAAACAATGACAACTTGTACAGAATATTTTTACGAGAACCCGTCATCCATAACATAATAAATTCAATGTTTCTCCACTTGTCATAAGAAGACTTTGGACAAGATTTGGACAAACTTGGAAGCTGACAAAAGAGAACTGAGTGATATGCGACATCAAATTTTGATTCAATTGCATTTCTAGCTTCAAAGCAGGCAGGGGGGCTGTCAAAAAGTTGGCAAAGGAAGATATTACAGTGGAACCCTGTTAACTGAATAGCCACTTTGCCAATGAAAAAAATTATTCAATTAACAGGAGTATTCAATTAACAGGGATCGTGTTACTTTCCTGTATTCTAGAGAAAAACTTAACATTTATTCTACTATATCTTGTTTGACAGAGCTCCATGAGCTCTATCAAACAAGATATAATAGATTAAATGCCTGTATTGGATGTACTGAGGCAAAACAGGTCTAAAAACAAAGGAAAACTGGGGAGAGTCAGGGTAATTTCTTGAAGGTTATAAGATTTTTTATTCAATTAATTCTATAATCTATATTCAATTAACAGGTCAAATTTGTACTGGAGGTATTGTAAGTGGTTTTGTGTTGGAGAATTATATTCAATTAACAGGGTTATTCAGTTAAGAGATATCCAATTAAGTGGGCTCCACTGTAATATAAAAGTTGTTTACTGAAATTATTAGATAAATTAATTTGTACATTAATACAACTTGGAAGTTTAAAAAATATATATTCACATCAGTGAGGTCAACCATTAAGTGTCAGTATGGGCAGGAATGGGACTTGACGTGCAACTCAATTTGTTGAAATTAGCTAAAATTCTCACATTTGTTTTGGTTGACAAATGTTTTATTTTTATACATTTTACAGCAAAAAGATTTTGGCATTTTGGGCATGAATTTGCTGAAATAGCAACTTTGCTGAAATGTTTCATCCCTGTATTGAACACAGACCTGAATTTAGTATGTAAAAAACCATCATTCTAAGATGTAAATACACATGGAATTCGGTATCCCTGCAACAAGCTGCATCTAAGATAAGTTGCAGGCCAGCAGTTTATAACTGACTGAGTGCAAGACACCCCTATTTGGGCTGTACTGAAAAGTGCTGAAACAGTAACTGAATGACTTAATGTTTTGTGGACGTGCTTCAGTTAACCCTTTACCTAACACGAAAAGCAGACGACACTTGTAAACAAAATTTTTGAATAACTAATTTTTTTTTGCATATTTTGTCTCAAAAACATAGGTTATGACCCCTCACTGGAATGAGCTGAGTGGGCTCATTCCAAAGAGGGTCATAACCTATGTTTTTGAGACAAAAAATGAAAAAAATAATGAAAATTAATTGGCCATTTTTGTGAATAGCGCTGGCCAGTTTTGGCCGTTAAGTTGGGTAAAGGGTTAAAGGCATGAATATTTTATTGCTATGGATTTGTCTTGTTACAACTTACTTGGGAGAGTCCATGGATACTCTGTTAACTCCACTGATTTCACCAGGAGAATCCCAATTTTGATGCCCAATCTCCTACGCTGCAGTAACATCCCATTTCCCCCACCTTGACATTTTTCAAACTAGTTATTGTGTAAACCATCACATTTTTCTGTGTTTACAAATGCAAATCTCAGGCACACACAAGATTATAGAAGTTTATATGAAATTATATCACTGACTACAGATTTTGTTAAAATTCAATGTCCTTTCACTGGCAGTGTACTAAATTATTTTTCAAAGGTGCTTTGTAACATGAGCATTTTTTTTAAAGATACAAAACTGCCAGAAATGGGAGCCTTAGTTTAGCATGATTTTGTTAATCAAAAACTGTTTTGTAACCATTTATTATTACCACTTTATAGGGCGTTCCCTAGTATATTAACTAAGTTTAACAGGGCATTACAGAAACATAACTCTCAACTTAAAAAGTCACGCGATGTGTTGGGCCATTAATGAGCTAAACATCTCATTAACATCCCAACATGTCAAGTGACTTTTGTTCCCGGCTGTCGTACACTTGAAAATGGAAACAGTTTCCAGAAGTGGTTTCATCTAGTAAACAATGTGATTTTTATTTAAATTATTAAATATGTAAAATGTCCAGCAAAGTTAGTCCCATAAGGACAAGCAGCTGTATATAGTAAGTAAGTCTGCACCTAATGTGCACAGTGTAAAGCCACTAAAGTGGCTTTGAGTTTGAGTATTTTTCAGTAGAGCCCTGATAGTAGTACTCTATCAGTCAAAAGTCAGCTCTATTTTTATACTGAAACAAGCTGCCATGTTGATTAAAATAAATGAATGTGGGAAGCAGGATAGCTGTTGGAGGAAATAATGTATCAAAAATAAGCTTTACTTTATACAAAAGTAACAATATTATTGATGATAAATTACAGCCTATTAATTAGGTCCAGTCAAAGTGTGCAATAAACAAGAGGCCCCACAGGGCCTGAAGCACTCTCCTTGAACAGAACACGATATAAACAGAGTCCAAGAATGAATCTACATTAAGCAATCCATCTCCATAGGATACACTGTCAATCCTTGAGGCCACTCAGGAGTGACAAAAACAGTCCAAGAAGCATCATGCCTTTTCTTCAGTTGATCATAATGTAAAATGTGGAGCTCCCCTACGAAGCACCTTGATACAACCTATGTGGATTAATCTTAGTTACACACCTCTAGAGGGTACAGTATACAAAATTTCTAATTCTTCAGCTACATGGCAAATTCTGGCACCCATAGGGAACCAAAATATTAACGCAGGCACTCGATTTGAAGTTGAATCTGACCTTCCTAGAGATGATGTATACCAAATTCTGACTGGTGGATCTGAAGACGAAATTTCCTCATATTGCACTAAGTTAAAATATGGGCTACCATACTGAGCCCAAATATTAACCTACAGACCCGATTTGACCAAACTTGAATCTCACCCCCCTAGATATGTTGTATACCAAATATAAAAGCATTCCGACTGGTGGATCTGAAGACGATTTTTAAAGAAATTTCCTCATATTGCCCTTAGTTACATTTCAGGTTCCCACATGGAGCCCAAACATTAACCCAGGCCTCAAATTGAACAAACTTGAATCTGCCCCCTCCCCCCCTCCCCCCCCCCCCCCCCCCCCCCTAGAGATGTTGTATACCAAATATGAAAGCATTCTGACTGGTGGATCTGAAGAAGATTTTTAAAGAAATTTACTTGTCCTGCCCTAAGTTAAAATTTGGGCTACCATCGCCAGCCCAAATATATACCTAGGGACCCGATTTGAACAAATTTGAATCTGACCCCTCTACAGATGTTGTATACCAAATATGAAAGCATTGTGACTGGTGGATCTGAAGAAGAAGATTTTTTTAAATTATCCCCCATATTGCAAAATTTGGGCTTCCACAGAAAGCCCAAATATTAACCTAGGGACTTGGTTTGAACAATCTTGAATCTGACCCTCATAACAATGATGTATACCGAACATTAAAAGATTCTGACTGGTGGTTCTGAAGAAGACTTTTTTAAGAATATTCCCCCTTTTTGCCCCAAGTTAAAAATTTGGGCTCCTGTATTGAGCCCAAATATGAACCAATGGGCTTCATTTTAACAAACTTGTATCTGGACCCCCTCCCCCACCCCTCCCACCCCCATGGATGTTGTATATCAAATATCATAAGATTTTTACCATTGGTACTGGAGAAGAGATTTTTAAAAAACTTTTTTGCAAATATGTTGACTCAGCATTTTTCCGATGCCCTCTACAGAATACCCTAGCATAACCAACGGCAATTTTCTTTTTACCATTCAATTCTACAAAGGATGCTTCATACCAAATAACAGTTCTCTGTTCCATGTGGTTTGGGAAATATGGTGCGTTTGAAAATATTTCTATTTTTAGTTCCTGGGGTTGCCATGGGGATGCGAGAATTTTTTTTTTTTTGCATGAGTCAAGTATTTATGACCCAATAATACCACATACCGAATTTCATTCAAATCGGTCCCTCAATTCAGAAAAGAGAAATTTTGGGCGGGGCCAAAAATCTTACCCCTCCCATTATAAAGCCAAATACTGCTTCAAGAACTTTGTTTGAATAAACTTGATTCTACACCTCAAAAGGAAGCTCCATAACAAATATCAAGTCATTGTACCCACTGGTTCATGAGAAAAAGATTTCGAAAATATTTTGGAGCATTTTCACCTACCCCCTCCCTATGGGGCTGGGCATGTTGAGTTGAACAAAATGGAATGCCCCTTTCGGAACCATCACTCACACAAACTTTCACTTGAATTGGCCCAGTGGTTTTTGGAGGAGACCAAAACATGGTGTTGGCAGACGACAGACGACGGACAAACAGACGACAGATGGAGAGTGATTAGGTTACCCAAACAGACCCAAACCTGATTAACCTAAGAAAATCGAGAATATCTCAGACAGAACTTTGTCAAGAAAATCGTTTCAAGTATGGATGCTATTGGAACAAGCTCAGAGGGCTGAATCTAGTTGTATCCATATCTGTATGCTTTTATTGACAAAAAACAATTAAATTATTCAAATAAAATGAAATATAATGGAATAGGACGGGCTACAAGTGGGGGTGGGAAACGTAAAATGTACTGTAAATCATTCATGTGTTGGCTGCCCACCCAAATCTCCCTGACAAGTATGGAAATCTCCCTGACAGCTGAATAACCTCCTAGACGGTCATATTCAGAGGTTAATAGGTTTGGTCCTCACCAATCATTTGAAACAAAACAAGATTTATATGAACAGAATATGGCTACCAAAATTAATCTAGTACTCTACCAGTTAACTTGTTGAGTGCTAGATTAATTTTAGTAGTCAGCATTTTTTATGTAAGAATTGAAATGAATTATCTTTCACTTTATCGGAATATGTATGTAGGGTGGGCATGTTAAGTTGTCTGAAGTGCTTAACAAAAGATAATTCATTTCAATTCTTATAATTTAATTTACAGTAGTTTCTTGTAATACAAAGTACCCAGAGACAGTCAAAGGCAACAATTACAGATTCTGAATCAGTCGTGTCAACATTTGTGCATATGGCAGTTTTGTGGTATTCAACATAAGCTAATACACAGAGTATCATTTTCTCAAGAGAAAAACCAGTGTGAACAATCCACGTCAATACTAATTTGTAATTTACTTTATCACATAATTAGCTAATTATCAGCTTCTTATTTGTCAATAAGACATGCAAGTCATATGGCAGCACGTGATGACATAGTTGGGAAAATTGACAGCAATTTTCAATCATATCAATATTAGTCCAGGCACATTACACATAAAAATGAGAAAGTAAGGAAAAAAATCGGAGAAAGCTGATTTTTTTATATGTTTCCGGGACACACATTGCGGATAAAGTGTGAAAAGTCCCCGCGAATCCGAGTTGAGCTTTTTTAGTTATAGCGTTTTTTTATGAAAAAAATTTTTTTTTTAAAAATTCGACCCAGCTCCATATTTCTCATTCTTATTCGCCTTAGTAGGGTGAGAATCATAAATATCGTGCTGAATTATATTGAGAATACATATCCCCAACAGAAAATGCCAACTTTGTACCAATCCTCACACTCAATGGTGAAATATTCACGAAAATGTACAAAATTACGAAAAAAAATTTATTGTTTTCATACACACAACGGTACACAACGTCCATTAAATCAAATCTACGACTACTTTGGGAGTTAAATTATATATCAAAAATTGCAGAAAAGCAGTGGCTTTATAATGATATATAACAATAGTCATTTATTCCATAATGAACTGGTGAAACGTGTGAAATATTAACCATACCCCCTAAACTCAAATTCAAACGGCATCAACTTTTCTCATTCAAATACCATATTATAGCATCATTGTTTCAATTTCCATGTTCGATTAAATCACATAATGTGGTGTTCGCCTACACTCAAGATGCATTGGCATGTAATGTGTGCACGCCCTTGATGTGTACTCATAAACAAATTTGTATTGTACAGACAACGCTCTTTAATTTGATGCAAAATAGCCTTGAACGACTTTCATCAGGAAACGCTGTTTAATTCCGCATTCCAGGTCTTTATGTACAGATAACGCTCTTTAATTTGATGCAAAATAGCCTTGAACGACTTTCATCAGGAAACTCTATCTCTATTTGCAGCAGATGAATGAGCTAACAGAAATAATGCAACAGGATGATTTGAAGTTGTTCACTGAGAAAGGTTACTTTACCATAAGGCGCTCAGATAAATTCTGAGACGGGATATATTCTGATCAGACCATAGAGCAGTGTTTAATGAGAATGTTCAAGCTCCCTGGTGGTCTCACACATGGCAGGGGAATAACCGATAGTACTGTTGCGAAATGGGTACATGGACTACCTCTTTGCCTTCCGATATGTAATGCTCTCGAAAATTTTGTTCATGTTCACACTGGTCATGGCGAACAACATCGGGATCTCCGTCAAAGTTCACAACTGACTGATGCCAATGATATCACCAAATTATTGAACTGGCTCAGAGTGCATTCCCCCTTTCAGAATAGAGATCCACTACAATTAGTCTCTATAGCGACCAGGCTTGTGGCCGACGAAACTGTGAACTGTGACCAAGTTCGCAAAATTGGTGAATGTTGCATATTGAATGTTGTAAGCAAAACGTTCAACAGCATCAAACTACGACGTGTTGACACTGTGAAGTCTTTCGCATCAATGGCAAATAGCATCAAAGTCCGTGGAAGTAAGGTAGTGATTGACCCCACAATTCTGTTCAACCGCATCACGTGTTATTCAGTCACAAGCAGAGATGGAAGAGTATCTCAAATATGAACTCGCCCCAAAACCACCAGCATTGTTTGATTCTGCTGGAATGAGGAAGACACAGAAAAGCACGCTCGGTAAGATCCTCAAAACATACGGTTCCAAGCAAACTAAAATCCCAGAACATTCTCTGTTTGTTGTAGATGGTGGATTTTTATTGAGGGCAGTTGTATGGCGTAAACAGTCGTCATATAAGGACATATGTACATCATATTCCAATTATCTAGTGAGACATTTTGGGGCGAACGTCGTGGTTGTTTTTGATGGTTATGCTTGTACAATGTCGACAAAGAGCATGGAACAAGCCCGTAGATCTAAAGACAGGTATTCCATTGATATCAATATCTCACCCGAGTTACCAACCACCACACCCCAATCCGATTTCCTTGCAAATGCCAAGAACAAAACCCAACTGATCGATCTTCTAATGCAGGAGCTATCTGCTATCAATATTCAGTCCAAGCAGGCCGAGGCTGATGCTGATGTACTGATAGCCGAAACTGCACTTGACATCGCTCAAGATGACAACAATGTTGTCGTTGTGGGAACAGACACAGACTTGTTAGTCATTCTTACCTCTCGAGTTCAACCGGGATGTAATATTCACATGATGTATTCAATTACCCCAAACTTACTAGTTTCAGTTAGTGAAATAGCAACCAAAATGGGTGACCATAGAAGCAACCTCCTTGTAGCACATTCTATAAGTGGTTGTGACACTACTTCTGCACTCTTTAGAGTTGGTAAGAAGAAAGTATTCAGTACAATTGTCTCCGATGTTACTAGCGACTCACAACAGTATGTCAACACAATTTTGGCGGATGACACTATACCAAGTGCAGTAGCCGCTGCCGGGGAACAACTTTTCCTGATCTTATACGGGAGTAAAACTGTTTCCTCTCTCGACCAATATAGATATGTCACTTACAAGCGTTATGTAGCAAAATCTAAACTGAATAAACCCATCGACCTAGCCTCACTCCCACCAAGCAGCGATGCTGCACAACAACATGTCTACAGATGTTATCTCCAGGTCCAACAATGGCTGGGCACTTCGCTTCCTCCGACGGATTGGGGGTGGTCGCTAGACAATGGACTTCTTGTACCGACTGCAGCCACAAAGCCATGTGCCCCCGATGACCTACTGAATCTGATCAGTTGTGGTTGCAAGAGTGCTTGTACAAAAAGGTGTGGGTGTAAGAAGGCAGGACTCTCTTGCTCAGGTTTGTGTAATTGCAGTTCGGATTCTTGTAACAACCACAGAAACACTGTCCTGTCGGAAATTTCTGAGTTCGATGAATAATATGTATATAGGACATGTCATTTCTGTATATAGCGTTGATAATAGTCAATGTAACTTAATCCATGTTGATTGATTTGTACATTCTGTAAATATTATTTATTGATTTTTATACATTCTGTAAATATTATTTATTGATCTAATGCTGCCAGACACAGACGTGTCTGTTCGGTCCCAAGCCCGAAAATAGTTGAGTTCTCATGCTGACGAATTTTATGCCAAAAGGGGAACTCGGCCAGAAGCAGACGGGGTCTTCCATAATGTCTATTTTGTAAGCAATGATAAAAGTCTTTAAATGGTGGTGGATTTTTTATCATCTGTCCAACTAACATCCCGTTCTGTACTACGACCCTTTGGGCAAATCCGTTAGGAAAATCGTCATTTTTTGCATAAATCCAATACTTTTTTGTGAATTTTCAATAATTTTTCGCAGAAATTGTCACAGAATGCACATTTTCCTCTAGGTAAATGTATATTAGACATTATGTAGCTCGAAATACGCGTAAACAAAAAATACAGTTGGATCAATTCAAGGTTACAAAGTTTGTGCGATTTTTTTTTATTTTTTTCAAACGCGTTTTCGAAAAAAGGCTGTAGAAAAAAAAGCTCAACTGGGATTTTAGGGGACTTTTGTCTAATCGTTCAGTGACATGTACTCGACATTCCCTGAAAAGATCAGCTTTCTCCGATTTTTTTCCCTAGTGAAACGTAATGTTCTTGGGCTATATTTCCAAAAATAATAAAAATGTTGACAGCAGATTTAAATTGCAACGCATATTGTTATACTGTAGATTCATTATAAAATTAGATAGAATTGACTTCAAAATTAACTTAAATGAAGACAGATTGTCATTCTTTCAGACAACAAAGATGGACTGATCAGTGACATCAGATGTAAACAATGATGATGAAAGATTTGTATTTGCCCCTACACACGAAATTCAGGACTATGTCGATTGTCAAGCAAACAAGAATACATTATTGAAAATATCTGACGACCTTAAACTTTTGAAATCTTTCATGAATACCCCTCAGATCAATGGGAAAAGACCTATTCATGAAATTCTACCAGCAAGACTGTATTTGATTTTGTGCAAATTCTTTATCAGAATTAGAAAGCAAGGTGGAGCAGAGTACAAACTCTCAACACTCCCTTGGTTTTTGGCCAGCTTTGACAGGGACCTTAAAGGCATGATTATGGTAGTACCATAAATCAGTGGAGCCTATTTAATAGGAAATCTCTTAACTGGTAAGGTGCTGAATTATTTTTAAAATGTGATTTGTAACATGAGTATTTTTTCAAACATTCTATTGATGCCAGCAAGGGGTGAATTGGTTTTGCAAGATTTTGTTAATAAATAATTGATTTAAAACACTCTCCAATAAATTATAACAAAAAATTCTATAAACACTTTTGTTCTACTGCTGAGTAAACATCAAGCTGATGCACAGTGTAAAGCCACTATGGTGGCTTTCAGCACTTTTCAATAGAGTCATGATAGTGGCTTCTAGCTAGTTAATAACAAGAGCTGGACTGTCGTCCAGTGCATACCCCCACGTGGTGTACCGCCTAGTGTGGGCATACCTATGACCAACAAATATTATAGAAAATAATGAAAGTTATGAATATTCTCGGATGACTCGCACACGGACAGATGCACGGACACACAGGCAGACACATGTAATCCAGTATACCCCCCCCCCCCCCCACTTTCTTCGAAAGTGGGGGTATAACAATTTCCAACAATTTCTAAGTCAAAAGGTATGGTAAATTGTTTGGTGTTTGAAAGTTTTATGCAATAAGGCAGAAGCCTTTGTCATAGGCAAACTGCATGCCATATTTCACTGAAATCTGATAACCCATACCTGAGATACAGGCTGAACAGACAAATAATGTCTATTTCCTACAATTTCAAAGTCAAAAAAGGGGGATAACTCTAAAAAGGAGAATGTGAGAAATATCTTTGAATCCTTTTTTTAAAGCCTATACCATAAGCAGTGTTCACGGCAAATTTCATTGCAATAGAACATTCGATACCCGAGATACAGGCTGAACAGACAAAATTTGGCTCGGACGGACACAATTTCTCAGTGAACAAGTAATAAAAACAAGTAATAAAAAAAAAAATAACTAGTGTGGGCATACCTATGACCAACAAATATTATAGAAAATAATAATTTATGTTAAGTTATGAATATTCTCACACACGGACGGACGGATGCACAGACGGACGCACAGATGCATGTAATCCAGTATACCTCCATTTTCTTCAAAAGTGGGGGTATAATGAACCCTGAAAAACAAATCTTGTGATCTGTTAAAAGACTTACTCTGACAATCTCCATGTTTATAGACCTATATGACCTCAAAAGAAGCATTTAATCTATTATAGAAGCTCTTTCAAACAAGAAATAATAGAATAAATGCACAGTCCATCACTATAATACAGGAAAATTACAAAATCCCTGTTAACTGAATACTGAATATTTTTCACTGGCAAAGTTGCTATTTAACAGGATACAACTGTAAAGCCCATCTTTCACAGGCATATAAAAATGAGGTCCAATTCACCTACAATCTTTAAATGAGTTGCGAGATGGTCATCATCATCTTGGACAATAAGTAGCAGTACCAAGTGCTGATACAATAAGAGAATTTGAAAACTTTTCAAGTCTAAAAAATTGAGAAATTAGGTAAAACTGTAACTATAATGTTGCAAGTAACACAAAAGCCTAAAAGAAATATTAAACAAGAGCACCGCCTAGCATTGCATAATATGCACAGTAGGTTTTTCAAATTGTACATGACTACCGTTTAGATCCATGGACCAACCAATAACATCGGACAGAACCACAATTTGAACTAACTTGTATTTTAGTATGACTGAGACACAAACCAAGTTTGGTGCTGATCGACAAATCCAAACTCAAGTTATCGAAAAACTGAAATGTTGACAAAAATGTGAAATTGCTAAAGTCGAAAAGAGGCATAACTCTGGCAAAAATAGTCTGACCTCAATTATAATCACAGGTGCAGAGGTTCCCACAGTGGTGAACGTGAATATCAAGTTTGAAAGAATTGGTCCAAAAACCTCAAAGACACCCTAAGGAAAAAAATCAGACTTATGTGGCAGATTATTCCTATGTGGCAGATTATTCCAAGTTGAAATGGGGCATAACTCCATAAAAAATAGTCTCACCAGAACTATAATTGCAGGTGCAAGGGGTTCCAATGCAGTGATTATGCATACCAAGTTTCGAGAGAATTAGTCTATAAACCTTTGAGGAAATCTCTAACAAATTTCAACCAATATGGTTGAAAAGGGCATAACTATGGCAAAAATAGTCCAACCGGAACTATAACTGCAGATGCACAGGTTCACAGGGAGGTGAACATGCATTCCTAGTTTCGAAAGAATTGGTCCATAAACCTCCAAAAAAATTTCCGGACAAAATTCAGATCGATGAGGCAAAAAACTGAAAGTACTTGCACAATGCATCAAACATGACTAGGATGAGGTGGTGAGACAAAGTTACTTGCACAATGTAAACAAACAAAACTAGAACCTCAGAAACAAACTAGAAACTCTTTTATGGATTTAAAAAAAAAAAGAAAAAACAAGAGGCTTGCATCAGAGATGCTGTGATGACTAAAAGAGGAATAACACCTGAAACTACTGAAACTGGGAAACAATCTGAGAGACATACAACAAATTTGGTAAAAGTCACATAACATTTGTTCAAGTTATCATGCTAATAGCACCTTTGAATTGGAAATTTAAACAAGAAAACAACCTAAGGGGCATAATCTGGAAAATAATTTTGGCAGGGCTGGTTTTCGAACTCATCCAAGACATTCTGGAGTAGAACTCACAGACCAAATTTGGTAACTTAGATGTGAGTCTTCCATGGAAGACGTGTGTCGCCTTATTTTAATAGCATGTCTTTAAATATTTACCTCAAACCTTGTTAATCAAGTTCTTCTATGTAAGTTATATGGAATTCCAAGTCGAAAAAGGGACATGACTCTGAAAAAATGTGTGGATGATAACAGTTGTATGTGGATATCCTTTCCCCCATCCTGGTTCATGTACATACCAAATATCATTAAAATCCGCCTGACAATGACTGAGATATATACACTCCAAGGCGTTTCAGACAGAATTCTAAGCAGAAAAGGGGCATAACTCTGGAAAAAATACAGTGGATCAAAAAATAAAATAGGAGGTGCACAATGCCATTATGTGATAAAGAATCACTGAAAGTTTCATTCCATTCATAGGTTAAAGAGGAGTGGCGGATAAGAGACACTCCAAGGCGTTTCAGACAGAATTCTAAGTGGAAAAGGGGCATAACTCTGGAAAAAATACAGCGGATCAAAAAATAAAATAGGAGGTGCACAATGCCATTATGTGATAAAGAATCACTGAAAGTTTCATCAAAATCCATTCATAGGTTAAAGAGGAGTGCGGATAAGAGAAAGTGTGACGCGGACGACGACGCAAGACGACAAAAGTAATCCCTATATGTCGCTCCCCACTTCGTGGGGCAGGCGACACAAAAATCAGATGTTTGTTCAAGTAATTGTACTAACACTGCCCGTAAGTCA
This sequence comes from Pictodentalium vernedei, assembly GCA_031216915.1. Lineage (NCBI taxonomy): Eukaryota > Metazoa > Mollusca > Scaphopoda > Dentaliida > Dentaliidae > Pictodentalium > Pictodentalium vernedei. Next base: position 155,614,106 of record CM062292.1, read on the forward strand.
GAAATTCAATGAAGAAAGTAATCTAAGAGGCATAACTCCACACACCCCCCCCCCCCCCCCCCCACCCCAAAAAAAACAATCTAAGAGGTAAAGACCATATTTGGTTAAAATAGGATAGCTTTTGTTCAAATTGTTCAAGATATCGGTCTGAGAGCACTCCCAAATTCGAAAATTCGAACAAGGGGCTTAATTTCTGAATAAAAATTTGGGCAGAACTGGTTTCTGAACTCATCCAAGATTCTTGAGTAGAACTCACAGACCAAATTTGATGAAAATTGAATAACATTTGTTCAAATTATTGTGCTGACATTGTGACATCGACAAGCAGATGGACGGACAGATGCCCACCAACCTTCATCAAAATATAGGTTGAATTTTTGACATTTACTAAAGCTGAGAAAAAATATCCTGAGAAACAGAAATGTTTTACAGGCCTAATGTAATAGCCATATGCAGAGAGTGTTATTCACAAACAACTGTCACTGAAAAATGAACATTTTTAATAATTCAAGAATTTCCTTTTGCAATTGTCATCTTTTAGTCATATTATTTGTTAAAGGGTTAATATTGAGCATAATTGATACATACATTTAGTGATTAGATGTGATTTTCTTACTCAGAATTCTCAGAATCATCAAATTCTGCAGACATGGCTCAGATACGGCTGATATGATTCCGATCTCAGCTGATACGAACCAAGCTTTATTACTTTCCAAAGTGTGATTTACAGGGATTTCTGGGTTTGATTATAAACGATAACTTCACAAGTGAATTATGCGATCAACAATTGGGTCATGTATTTGTGCGCTTAAGCGAAGACGTTTTGCCGTGGGTGTAATTGTTTTTTGTTTTTTTAACCCTTTACCTAACATGAAAAGCAGACGACACTTGCCAAAAAAATTCTTGAATAACTATTATTTCATTTTTTGTTTCAAAAACATAGGTTATGACCCATCGACGAGCTCGCTCCAATGAGAGGTCAAAACCTATGTTTTAGAGACAAATAATGAAAATTAATTGGCGATTTTTTAGAATAGTGCTGGCCGGTTTTGACCATTAATTTAGGTAAAGGGTTAAATAATATAATTATCATTAATAATGAAAAGTAATAAACAGAGTAATCGCTTGACTGGACTGGTTACGTGAAATAAATCATTTGAGGCGAGGGACTATATTGTAAAACACTCGTGCGCATTTGTGCACTCGTCGCGTTTGTACAACGTCCCTCACCTGTCATGAATTATTTCACGTAACCAGTCCAGTCAAGTGATTACTCTCTATAGAACTGTCCCCCTCTGATGCATCACCAGACACCAACTTGTTTATATCGATATGTTCACAGTTATTCGCCAAACGCAATCAGGAAAATTGGCGTTACCAGGCATGGTAGAGTAGTTTGAAGCAGAGGTTTCAATGATGAGGATTTCATGATGGCATTAACCCTTTACCCAACGTAACGGCCAAAACCGGCCAGCGCTATTCTCAAAACTCGCCAATGAATTTTCATTATTGTTTAAATTTTTTGTCTCAAAAACATAGGTTATGACCCCTCATTGGAACGAGCTCGTTGAGCTCGTTCCAATGAGAGGTCATAACCTATGTTTTTGAGACAAAAAATGAAAAAAATTAGTTATTCAAGAATATTTTTTGCAAGTATCATCTGCTTTTCATGTTAGGTAAAGAGTTTAACTAATGATTAGGTGGATGAAGAGGAGAAAGGGGAGAGTTCTAAAGAAAATTCAACATAAAATTCAGTGGGAGAAGAGGTAGTTCAGCTATACAAATGTCACGGTTTCCTATGAAGCTAGCTGAACTGGGAGTAGGAGAAGAGGAAACTTCAGATTTTGTGAAGAGAATGATAAATAATAATACTGTTAGAAAACCTTAACAGATCTGAGAATTTTTGTAATTATTTGTTTTAGTTTAGTAACCCTTTACCTAACATGAAAAGCAGACGACACTTGTAAAAAAAAATCTTGAACAACTAATTTTTTTCATTTTTTGTCTCAAAAACATAGGTTATGACCCCTCACTGGAACGAGCTCGATGAGCTCGTTCCAATGAGGGGTCATAACCTATGTTTTTGAGACAAAAAATGAAAAAATAATGAAAATTAATTAGCGATTTTTGAGAATAGCACTGGCCGGTTTTGGCCGTTACGTTGGGTAAAGGGTTAAAGAGGTTATCACTTGGTTAGTTTCATATCAGCTGAGATCGTTAACTTTACATCACCCTTTGACCTTCAGTCTCAGGCTATGAAGTTACCTCAGACGGATAGCTGAAACTATCCAAGTAATAACACCATACTGCTGAGTGTTAGAATAATTGATGTGTAGGTTAATACCTTCAGTTCCATTTGACAATTTTCCACCCAGGAATTCCTTTGGGTGTCTACAGGGACCGAATATGGGATCCTTTCCCAATGGCATTTTGGCATGATTTTTCCCAGTTCCCAACCCCAAATTTCCCAATCTCAGTCGCATTTGAACAAAAATTGAAATTTTATAGTAAATTTCCTTTCTTATTATACCTACAATTGTTTTCTACAGGCTTGCACTACAGTGGAAGATCCTAACTCGGAAAATATACTCTCTATTTTGATCTTTCCCAAGCGATTTGAGAAAGAAAAGTGGTGCAAAAGCACCAAGAAAAAAATAAGCCAAAACTGGGTCAAGCGCCATCGGCGCACACCCAGTAGGGGACGCTCTTCTCTTAGTACAAATCCACGACTTCCGGAACCAGTGCACAGGCAGTAACTAATGAATCATTATTTTGAATCCGCCAACATTGGAGTTATGTGATCAGCGGGGAGGAAGGATTCTTACCCGAAAAAGAAGACGGACGGCCTCCATGTAAACAATTGTGGTAGGTATAATAAGAAAGGAAATTTACTATAAAATTTAAATTTCTTATCAACCTACTTTACAACAGGCTGAATAGACAATAGGATGGAGGGAATCACATAACCAACCCCCACATAACCCAATTGCACTGGAACCGTGGACAGAGGAAGAGGTCCCTGGGCCTATCAAACCATAGCATCACAATCGTTAGTAAAAGACAATGAGAGATGAGGCGTATGGTTCTGTGCGACGCAAACAGAAAGGGCAGTTAACAGCACAGAATTGGAACTGACCTTGTAAAAAGCCTAATGGCTAGGGTAGGCAACAGCCTGAGCAGAAGAAAGAGGGCCCATAGTAAAAAGGTCCTCTGACTGCTCCTGCAACTGACGCAGATAGGTGGAGAAAGTAGCATTTCTCCAGTAGGCTGCCTGCATAACATCCGACAACATGACAGAGTTAGTATAAGCCCAAGAGGTAGACAGAGCATGCACCTCGTGGGCAGAAATACGATTGGTAATACAATCGTCAGTCGCTAGTCGAGCGTATAAGCCGCGTGAATAGCAAGACAAATCCATTGAGAAATGGATTGAGAAGAGATCTTCTGTCGACCAAGAATAAGAGACAGAAAAAATCGTTTCCTGCCTGTCCTAATGAACTGCGTCCGTTTGAGATAAATGCGAATTGCACGAACCGGACAGAGCAAAGAGCGGTTACCCTCAGCAGAAGCAAGAACCCTGATACAGATAGGAGGTGTAGAAGTTTCTGGTATCTGATTCTTGGCCAGAAAGGAGCAATAGGTGGTAAACGTAACACTGTTAGGAGAGCTCCTGAAAAAGGCCGGGTCAACCGAGAGGGCGTGAAGCTCATTAACCCGTCTGGCTGAGGTAAAAGCCATCAGAAAAGCCATCTTGTATGTGATATAACGCATATCCACCTGGGATAAAGGTTCGAACGGCACCCCCTCCCCCAAGCAAAGCAGCACCTAAGAAAGATTCCATCTTGGGATAAGCTGCAAAGTCCTAGGCCTTTTCAAAGAAAAGTGCCGAACAAGCTTGGAGAGGTATGGATTAGTGTCGATACAACGCTGTCCCACATACGAAAAGGTCTCCGAAAGCATGGACCTGTACCCTTTGATGGTAACAGGCTGGAGACCCCGAGAATCAAACAGATATACCAGAAAACTCCACAATCTACGAAATCGGATCGGCATAATCAACAGAGTGATCGGCACACCATCGACAGAAGACCTTCCACTTAGCCACATAGGCTAAACCAGTGGAGTGCCTCCTTGAAGAAGAAATGCACTCCACTGCTCGTCTCGAAAAAACCTCTATAGAGGAGACAGGACCTGACAAAAAATATGCGTGAAGGCAAAAAGAAGTCGGGTTGATCATGTAAGGCTTCCACGTTTACACGTGTAAACGTGAACGTTTCATTTATGGGCATTAAACGTTTACAGTTCTGGTAAACGTGTACACGGAATGAAGTTTTAATAGAGTAATTTCAAAATTGTAGATTAAATGCAGAAAGTCAAAGGAACAAAAAAAAATGTCCAACTTTGCAATGCAATATTTTGGTAATGCTTCAGAAAAACTGTGTACTGGTTCCGACTGGCGCCGCCGCCACAGTAACCGAACGAAATCATCTTCAAATCATGTGATATCATATGTGACACAGTCACGTGAGCCGCATGGCACGTGCTTATCTTTGGTGTTTCCTTCGAAACATGTGTGGGATGTTTTAGTTTATTCGGATTTACATGTATATTCCCAAAGTGATACACAATTGTTCTCGATGATTTCGTTCACCTGACATGGATTTATTAATTTATTATTCACACATGGGATGATCTTAGGATCGATTTATGGAGTTTGACAGACAGACTGGCACTTGCGGTGTTTGAAAATTTGGATTCCCCTGCATGGTTTGTAGACTTTGTTTATTTTTTCGACATTGCATTCTACTCTCAAGTCCGGTATTGTCACTACTGTGTGCCATGGCAACTCGCTCCAACATTACCGTTTGAAAAATCACAAGGAATTTCACCCCGAACCCACCAGAATGAGCTCAGAGACCCCCATAAATTTCAAAATTTACCTGGGGGAGAATCCCTCAGACCCCCCCCCCCCCCCTCTCCCCACCATAGACCGAGCGACTTTGCCTTCGGCATCTGCATGCTGGGATCATTCGTCTATGTCGTTTTTGGACGAACTCTAAATCGGCTGTCTCAATAACATAAATTGTATGCCCTGTACGCAAAGATATGATGAACTTACTGTGTATTATTACACACTTCTATCAAAAATTGACTACTTGCATTGTTAGTACGTGTAAACGTTTCCGTTTCGTTTACAGACAGTCGTTTAAACGTTTACAATTTTGTCTAAATGTGGAAGCCTTAGGTTGATGTGAAACCTCCTCGGGTGACCTTGGCAAAGAAGGTCATGACGTAGAGGGAGACATGCCGGAACCGCCGCCAACGTAGAGCGGGGCTGATTGATCCACACCCACTGAGGCGACAGGGGAGCAATCAAAATGATTCGACAAATGCAGGTTAGTATCTTCGTTAGAACCGGAGGCAGAAACGGAACCAGCAGGAAGGCATAGCCGACAAGACCGTTCCAATCGAGTGACAGAGCGTCCACGGAGAAAGCCAGAGGATCTGGACATGGGGACACAAAAGTGTCCACCTGATGGTACCAATGAGTAGCAAAGAGATCGATGTGGGGATGACCCCAGAGATCGCAAAGCGACTGGAACACTGCCCTGTGGAGCATCCAGTCGGTGGAAATGACCCTGCCCTATCGGGACAGGGAGTCGGCTAGGACGTTCAGACGACCGGGAATGTGACCACCACTCCGCATTGACATCCTGAGCAAGCAGTAGAAGATCCCGAGCCAATACGTATTTGGAAACAGACGGCGTGCCGCCTTGGTTCCGAATATAAGCAACCACTGTCAAATTTTCGGACAACAGAAGGACCTGGCGATTCGAAAGGTGGGGGATCCACTGCCGCAAACTCAGAAGAAGAGCAAGAAGCCCCTTCTGGTTGATGTGAAGAGCTGCTTGATCCTGATCCCATGCCCCATGAAGGGAAAGACCTAGAGGATCCAACATCTCACCCCATCCGAGATAGCTAGTGACTGCCATCAGAACATAATCAGACGTGGGTAAGTCCAACGGAACTCAATGCATAATCCACTGAACATCCATCCAGTGGAGAAGGTGACGATGAAGAGACTCTGGTAACTGAAGCACCAGATCCAGAGGACTGACATTCGGCCTCCCACGACTGAGCAGAAAGTGTTGGAGAGGTCAGACATGCAGCTGACCTAGAGGAATGAGATCCGTCACCCAACCGCAGAGACAAAGCAGCCGGAGAAGACTCCAAAATGTCACAGACGTGGACTGGGACAGAGTCAGGGTGAAAGCTGAGAGAATCACAGCCCTTGCCCGCCACAGTATTCACCTGAGTACGGAAGTCCATCCCCAGATGACAAAACGACTGAGAAGGGACCAGGTCTGACTTCTCATTGACTCTCAACCCGAGCGACGTGAGCAGGCTCAACAGTGTGTCAACATCTGACTCCAGAAAGGCAGCATTGGAATGCCTCTGGAGGATATCGTTTAGATATGCCAAAGTAGTCACCCTGGACTGTGTGCGATGTAGGGCTAACACATGCGACATCAGTCGAGTGAAGGCCCAAGGAGCCAGGTTGAGGCCGAAGGGCATGGCCTTGAACTGGTAAACTCGTGCCAGAAAAGCGAACCTGAAATACTTTCGCGACATGTCCGATGGATCAGAACATGAAAGTAAGCGTCTCGCAGGTCGATGCTGGAAGCGAAAACTCCCTGGTGAATGGAGCGGCAAACCGACCTGAAAGTCTCCATGCTGAACTTAGGAGCAATGATAGACTGGTTCAGGATACTCAGATCGATAACCGGTCAGAGTCGGCCGTCCTTCTTCGGCACTAAGAACAGGCGGGAATAAAACCCCACTGAATGAATGTTCTTGATGACCTCGATCGCTCCCTTTGACAGGAGATTGCCTATCTCTGTGATCAAAATTTCCAACGTGTAATGTCTAAAGGAACTTGTGTTGGACTCTCAACAGAGTTGGACGCCTCAACCTGGGACGAATCGAGATGACGACTGCCGACACCTACCCTTACCCCATGAGTAAGTAGAAGCGGTGGCAGCAGGATCAGCCCTTGGCTTCGCAGAGGAAGCAGAAGGGTGCTTGTTAGGCTTTGGATGGCCCCTGCCTCCAACAGAAGGCTGATCAAGCTGACGAAGCAGCAGCTGATCTATGGAATGACATAGGACGACATCCCGGACCGTCACCACGGAACCATAGAATAGTTGCGGACCTGCCAAAGAAGCAGATCGAAAAGCAGTGCACTGCCCCCAGGAAGGGAACGGCATGTGTCCAACACAGCGTCCCTGCGAACTAATTTCAAGACAGCCATGTTACAGGCATGCGTGTGCATGAGCGCCTTGGAAAGCACACGCAAAGGAGCCTGTACATTGTCAAACTTATCTAGACAACGTGGTGCGAGAGAGAAAGCATGCCCAACATCTCTCACGATAGCCCAACAGAAACTCCAGAGTCGCCATAGGAATAACGGCCGACTTGGGCTTGCAAAGCCCGAGGGAGGTGGAGTCCTGATCCAAGACCGTCAAAGTCTGGCAGACTGACGGATTGGTGGAATCGTAGGAACGATAACGCACTGGAGGCAAAAAAGTGTCAACCCTGGTGAAGGACGAAGTCTTCATGGCCTTGGAATTTAAGAGCCCAAAGCTGAAAACGCTTCAACCACCTCTACCGACTGGCATGGTCGAAGGCGCCCAGACGCAGCTTGCTCCACAGGCTGTAGGCGCGCGACAGATGATCGCGGCCGGCAAACACTGTCGGCTGGTTTGACAGTTTGAGATCTGAAAGAACCCAAACACAAAGTCACGAGCTGCCCCCAAGTCAGAAGACTGTTGGCTCTTGACATCAGGTATGTCGGACTCATCCTCTGAGTCGGAAGACACATAGCCCATCATGGGCAAACCAGCCGATGCCTCCCATGGTGCAGGCACACCTGAGGAATCAGAAAGCGGCCGGCTTCTGATCCCGGGAGGCGGCGCTGCAGAGGAGGGGGGGGGGCCACCTGGAAACCACTAGTAGGCTCGCTGGAAGCAACGGGAAGGCTCTTGGAAAGAAGCTGAGTGAGCAAGGAGAGGGCCTCCCTAAGCTCATGGCCCGTGTCGGCCAGTTCGACGTGGGAACGAACCGGCAAAGTGGCTTCACTCCTGACCCTTTTAACCAGCGAAGGGTCAAGATCCTCAAATATATCCGATGAACGATGACGGGTGGCAGCCGAAACATCTGAAGGCAGATGCGAATAGGGTATGACATACCCCGCAGATCTACAGAGCGGGAACTCAGGAGAGTTGCCGCGGACCTCTGAGGGACAGAAGGTCCAGACTGCACAAGAGGTGTTGGTCCCGCAAAACTGGTCATGGGACCAGTGCGTGGACGGAAACGTCACAGAGTTAATGGTGGCCCCCACCATGAACATCTGAATCCAATGAGAAAACTGCAGTGCTCGACAGCCAAGAGACCACAGAAGAGGGTCCGGCTGGTAGCCCCTTCCGACTTCGCCGAGTTGAAGTCAGGGAAGGCTGAGGCTGATACCCCATGTCTACACTACCAGACATCTCTGCAGACACCTGCAGGGATAAAACTGCTGTGCTCAACAGCTGAGAGGCCACAGCAGAGGGTTTGGTCGGCAGACCCTTCCGACTTTGCCGAGTTGAAGCCAGGGAAGGCTGAGGCCGATACCCCACGTCTACACTACCAGACATCTCTGCAGACCTCTGCAGGAAAAAACTGCTGTGCTCAATGGCGGAGAGGCCACAGCAGAGGGTTCGGTCAACAGCCCCTTCCGACTTTGCCGAGTTGAAGTCAGGGAAAGCTAAGGCCGATACCCCACATCCACACTACCAGAGATGCATCACTGCAGACTCCTGCAGGGATAAGCTGAGGCCAGCTGAAACGGTAAACGATGATGTTGCAGACGGAACAGCAGTAGCAGCAGATACGATGGGAGCTGTTGAAACTGGTGGAAAAGGGGAGAGAGTGACCTAGCTCAGCTCCAAAGGAGGAGTCACAACCCTAGTGACAGCCTCAGATGTCGACTGGAGGGGGACCACAGTCCCGGAACCAGGCATCTCTTCACCAGACAACTCAACAGCTCCCACAGTATCCACCACAGAAAAAGACTACACATCCCCCAAAGAGGGGGTATAACTCTCACCAGGCTTGGTCGTGTTGGGAGGCCCCAAACAACAGCGTTCCCCATCCCCACGGGTGCGGGAGTAATGGCCACGAAAGCGCACCACATGCTTAGGCAAAAGGCATTGCCCACAAGGAACAGTCCTGGGCATAACAGAGGTGAGAGCAGTAGAAGAACTAGAAAAACTGTGAGCACTGCTCACTAAATGATACCACCCACTTCCACCAAGAAACATTTTACAACAGTAAAAGAGTGTTTAATGTAGAGAGCACAAAGACTGACACCAATGTTCGAAGGTTTCATTGAAATCCATTCACTAGTTTAAAGGAGGTCGTGGATAGCAAATGTCAACAACCCTCCCACGCAAGCTTGAATTGACAAAGCCCATTTTTAAATATGAGAAACCCTAAAAATGAAAATATCTGAAAACAAAACAGGAGGTGCACATCTTCAATATATGTAAAAGAATGTCTGAAAGTTTCAATGAAATCTGTTCAATGGTTTAAGAGGAGTTGCAGATAGCAGATCTGTACAGAATGTCAATTGAATTTGACATGTTCACTTTTCAATATGGGAAACTGTAAAAAAGAAAATATCTGAAAACAAAATAGGAGGTGCACATCTTCAATGTATGTAAAAGAATGTCTGAGAGTTTCAATGAAATCCGTTCACTGGTTGAAGAGGAGTTGTGGATAGCAGATGTGTACCCCCCCCCCCCCCCCCCCACAAAAAAAAAATAAAATAAAAATACCTGAAAGCAGAATAGAAGGTGCACATCTATAATGTATATAAAAGAATGTCTGAGAGTTTCAATGAAATTCGCCCACTGGTATAAGAGGAGTAGCGGATAGCAGGAGTGTACCCCCCTAAAGCATCACAACAATTTGGCTAAGTTCATTTCGCCCTTTGGGAAAGAGTAAAAAATAAAAATACCTGAAAGCAAAATAGGAGGTGCACATCTATAATGTATAGAAAAGAATGCCTGTAAGTTTCAATGAAATCCACCCACTGGTTTAAGAGGAGTAGCGGATAGCAGATGTGTACCCCCAAAGCGTCACGGACGTACGGACGTACGGAAGTACGTAAGTACGGAAGTACGGACACCATGAATGCTATATACCGCCCACTTTTCAAGTGGGTGGTATAAAAAGGTGAACTAAACAGATGTATAAGTAGAAGAACACCCCCAACTACAAGAGTAAGGTGGCAGAAAATAAAGGACCAGCAGGAACACAACTGAACCCAGATGGCCGACAAGGACCAAAAAACAGAAATTCTGCCCTCAACAGAGAGGAGAAATCCCGTCCATACAGCCCCTCATTGATACCTAACTCCAATAATAATAATAATATCCAAAGGATAACATAAATTTATCAACCGAAAAGAAAAATTTTATGCCCGAACCGCACGGTACGCGAAAATAGTACACGATAGTAATTTATATATTTTTTATACTTACCAATGACCCAGACATAGCTGGTGCTAATTCTCAAAAATCTAGGGCCAAACACAAATTTTGCCCCCCAATCCCCAAAATTTGCATCCAAAACCGAAAATAACATGTCGTAAATGGTCCTCCATACTTTTCCTCCACTGCGCGTGCGCAGTGTCAAGGAGGTCTCGAAATTGGCACCAATTATCATTCTTACAAGCAGTGCCTGGTCAGCGCTATGTACTCAGCGGGGAGGTACGAGGGCCATCCCCATCTGGGTCATTGGTAAGTATAAAAAATATATAAATTACTATAAATTTTTTAACATTTTTATACTGTACCAATGACCCAGACATAGCTGAATAAAAAAAAGGCTGGAGGGCCTAGGACATAGAGGAAAACCCAATAAGCTCAACTATATATAATGGAGTTATCCCCTCGAGGAGTAAAGGAGGATTAGGCTTTACATGTATCTTTCTTATTTATGACAAATTAGAAAGACACAACACCTTTCATAATTGAGCATAATAACATCCATGTTCTCTATTAACATCCAGTATAACCCTTTATACTAATTATTTTTAAAGTAAGCCAATAAATAAAGTAAGTCCAGAGAAATGAGACTCTTTATACTCATTAAAAGTGTCCGAGGACTGTATATTAACGCCCGTTTGACATGTGACATATACAAATGCTTCACACCGAGCTACACTTTAAAAATATGACAGGAATGAACTTAAACATTAGCTTTACACTTTAAAACCATCCCGGTACCGACTCAGAATTACTGACTCCGGAGGAGGTATCCCCTCGCTTTTCACTATAAAGCAGGTGACCTAAGGGAACACTCCCCCCCCCCCCCCTTTTCCCTTGCCCAGGGTCAAATAGCCCAGAGCGAAGAGGGCAGCAGGACAGAGTCACTGCCGGAACAGAAAGCCTGCATAACTATAGTTGCAACTGTTTAGTGGACGACATTCTGAGCAACAGATAACGGACCTAAACAATGCAGGTCTCCAGAAATGGACTCAATATTTCTGAGATAAAAATTCGTGAATGTGGATGGCTGAGACCAATACGCAGCCCTCATTGAATCTGTAATAGCAACACTATTTGTGTAAGCCCAAGATGTAGAAAGAGCTCTTACTTTATGAGCCGAAATCTTAAGCACAGACTGCTGAGTTGAAGATAGATTATCATAAGCAGTACGGATAGTTAATTGAATCCATCTAGCAATAGAATGGACCATAATGTCCTTTCTATTAGGCATCAGAGACAGAAAGAAGCGTTTTCGTCCCTTTCTGATAAACTGAGATCTTCGTTATAAATACGTAAAGCTCTAACCGGACAGAGTAAAGGCCTATGCCCGTCTGAAGACGGAAGGGCCTTAATAACAATAGGTTCCGGATATTTATTAGGAGCCTGATTCTTAGCCAAAAATCCAACATTAGTAGTAAAGGTAATAGTGTTCCCGACACTACGATAGTGAGAATCGTCCACAGATAGTGCATGAAGCTCACTGACTCTTCTAGCAGAAGAGAAAGCTAAAAGAAATGCTGTCTTATAAGATAAGAATTTGAAGTCCACTGTCTCAAGAGGCTCAAATGGCTTTTCTTTTAGTTTAAGAAGAACCCAAGCTAAATTCCATTTAGGAATTAATCTAAGGGTTCTAGGTCTATTTATCGAGAAGTTTCTAACTAATTTAGATAAAGAGACATTAGATCCAATTTGTAAACTATCATGGTGTGCATAGGTATCAGATAACATAGGCCTATAACCTTTAATAGTAACAGACTGCAGTTTGATCTCATCAAACAAGTATACTAGAAAGTTTGCAATGTCTGAAATGGAGGGATCAAAAATATCAACAGAATGATCCCTACACCAACGACAAAAGACCTTCCACTTAGCCGCATAGTTTAGCGGAGAGGAGGTCCTCCTACAGTTAGAAATTGTGTCCACTGCTCGTCCTGTAAAATGCTTGCCGTGCAAGAAGGACCGCACAACGGAAATACGTGAAGGTTGAGACCTTGTGGGTTGTGATGTAGTTGACGCGATTTCCCCTGCGAAAGAAGATCCTCTCGTGGAGGAAGCTTCTGCGGTATGTCCCACAGCAGACACCTGAGTAGATTTGTCCATGGTCTCTGTGGGGACAGAGATGCTACCAACAGAATTTTGGATTGAGACTGTTTTATCTTTAGCAATATCTGCTGAATCAACGGCGCTGGAGGATACGCATATCCTATCATTCCGTCCCACGAGATCGATAGAGTGTCTACTGCATATGCTCGAGGATCCGGACATGGTGACACATACGTCTGCAACTGATTGTTAAGCTGTGTCGCAAATAAGTCTATCATTGGCCACTCCCATTGGTTGCAAATCTGATTGAATACCTGTTTGTTGAGAGTCCATTCTGACGGCAACAAGCGACCCTTCCGTGAAAGAGAGTCTGCTAATACATTCAGACGACCTGGAATATGACGGACCGAAAGTAGAACTTGGTGTTCTAGTACAAAGAGAAGGATTCTTTCTGCTAAATTGAATAACGGAATGGAATGAGTGCCTCCCTGGTTCCGAATATACGCTACTACTGTCGTATTGTCGGACAGGATTTGGACATGAGCTTTCTGAATAATGTTCATCCAATGACATAGTGCAAGCCAAATTGACATCATTTCTTTGATGTTTATGTGCTTGCCTAGAAACTGCAGATCTCAAAGACCCTCCTGGCACTTCGAATCCGTTGGGATCAATGTTGCACCCCAACCTGTTTGACTGGCATCCGTCATAATAGTAAAACTCGGATCCGGCAACTGCAGTGGAACTCCCTGAGTCAACCACTGAATGTTTGCCCAAGTCTGAATCTCTTGTTTCACTTGATTTGACAAGAGAACGTCTATATCGAGCGAATGAATCTTTACTCTCCAATTCTGAGTCAAGAAAATTTGGAGAGGACGAGTGCGTAACCGCCCCATCGGAATGAGATCCGCAGCGGCTCTGCACAGACCTATCAGTCTCATGAATTCTCTCGCTGTGACTTTGTCTGAGTGAAGATAATAGCGAGCGTAACAACTGATCAATTTCGCTCTGGTTAACGGCAGACGAACGAGATTGTTGTGCATCTCAAAGCTCATTCCCAAGTGGGTGAATGACTTGGACGGCACCAGATCTGACTTCTCCTCGTTTATAATAAAACCGAGATGTCGGAGTAATAAAAGCAGATTCTGCACATCGTTCTGAAGCGTTAACTCATTGCCGCACCTCTGAAGAATGTCGTCCAGGTAGGCTGACGTTACCGCAGACGAATGAGCTTGGAAATGCATCATTACCGAGTTCATTATTCGAGTGAAAGCCCAGGGCACTAGGTTCAAACCGAAGCACATCGCTCGGAACTGATATACAACTCCTAGGACTGCGAAGCGTAGATACTTTCTGAATGTCGGATGTACCATGACGTGAAAGTATGCATCCTTGAGATCTATGCTTGTAGCATAGTCGTTCACCCGAATACTCGCTCTGACTGATCGAATTGTCTCCATATAGAACTTCGGAGCGACGATCAGCTTGTTTATCCAGCTCAGATTTATGACTGGACGGAACAAGCCGTCTGGTTTCGGAACCAGAAACAGACGGCTGTAGAAACCCGGTGATTCCTGGTCTTCTACGACCTCTACCGCGTACATCTCCAGAAGAGACTGTACTTCTAATAGAAGAGCATCACTTTTCTGTGGATTTGACGGAAGCTGAGTCCATTTTGGACTTCGAGTTAATGGAGGCTTTCGTTTGAAGGATATTCTTAGTCCTTCCGAAATTACCCCTCGAACCCAGGGGTCGTCCGTAATTGACGCCCAATTGTTTATAAAACTCGACAATCTTCCGCCTACCGGAATCCGATAGAGGTTCATACCATTACCTCCTGGACCTGCGAGCCTTGCGGAAGGAGAAACTACGTCCTCCACGACCCGCACCTCGCCCCGTTGACCTAGGGACGTCTGACCGGTTATCTCGGCCAGTATAACGTCCCCTACGTGAGTCGCTGCCTTGACGGCCTCTAGAATAAGACCTAGAGGATGCGTAGGAACCTCTATAGGAACTTCCCTTGGGCGTACTTGTCCCAGAAGTGCCTGTCTTACTCTTTTCTGCTGTATCCGACTTTTTAGAAACGGATTTGAATAGCAGAGAATCCGAAGCTTTCTTAGTTATCTGATCATAGATTGCTGAAAGCTTGCCGTCGAAGAGAAGCTCTCCGGAGACCGGAGCGACTCTGAGAGAGTTTTTCACCTTACTATCCACGCGCGTGGATGTAGCTAGGGCCGCGTCACGTCTAACCAACTCCAGGTTTGCCACTGAAAGGGCGGATTTATACATGGAATAAGCTATGGCCCTCGAAAGAACTCTTAAGGAGGATTGTATATCCTGAAATTCTTTCCCTTGAAGACGTAATGATAACGCTTTAGTAAGGTGATCTGCGTATGATAAAGCGTCTAAGTTAACTCTATTAGACATTATTGTCGTTTTCAACGTTGTGGTTGGAATTGACATAGAGGACGGTATAGACAATTCTAGGTCTTCAGCCTGGTCGTCTAGACGCAGAGGAACTCTCGGTATGCCCTGTCCTGCAATATCAAATTTATTCCTTGAATTGATGAAAGGCAGATGTAGAGCATTTGCGGACAAGAAACCATACTTGCTCGTTTTGGTAGCAACCTTATATATAGCGTCATTCAATAATTCAAATGTTCTTGTGACATTATTGGACTGTGTCGGAAACTCAGGGACGATGTCCCTAAACCGATCAAAAAATTCTGTGTCCAGTGATGCTATCAGTCTCTTATCCGGCAACGCAGCATTCTGGTCCGACGGAACAACCTCTGGAAGATAATGCCAGATAAAATCTACAGCAGCTTTATGTTGTTCCAAAAGGGATAACTCCAGCTCCTCTGAATCCCTTTCGCCATCCTGTCGGACCATTTGAAGTTCTCGGTCGTCCGTACCTGATGCTTCAGCGGAGCGTACCGACCCAGCGTCGTCAGATAATTCCTGATCCGACAGAGATTCTGTCGTCTGCTGAGATGCTGCGATAAGTTGTGCTATTTGTGATAGCACGTCCGTCACTGAGGCCTGTGGAGCAGCAGTCTTATGTTGCTTTGCCGCTGGAAGCTCCCTGGACGTTGACTCCTGCATATTTCTTTTATGCGAACGTCCGGAGTCTACAGGCCTCGTGTCCCTGGCTACCGGATGGCATTACCTGGTCGCCGTGAAATCCCTGATCGGCGAAGTTGGCTGGATATCCGTGGTCACGTAGCCAAGGTGCGGTCGTGTGCGCTGCCGTGAGGATGAGGAAGCCATATTGACAGTCTCTCCGGACTGTTTATATAACGGAGCGTCCTTAGTGGCGGACGTATGCTCCGAATGCGAAACGTTATGTACTACAACATCTGGTCCCAGATGTTGTTGTACGAGAGAGGGACCTCTCTCGCTCGCAGCCCGGATGGACCTGGACGAGCTAGGAACCGGACTAATAGGCTTTCTCCATTCCATCCTCTGATCCGTCGTCACTGGGTGTGCACTTTGTGTTATTATAGTGCTTGCATCACCCAAATCTCCTTCCTGGACCGCAACAGACGAACCCAGCTGCCAAGCCATTCGATGAATGGTCGCTACACCGGGCGAGCTAGCGGATGCCAATGCCGTCGATCCTACTAGGGACCTCTTAGACAATTGACATATTTCCATGAGCACTTTTGCCGCTAGCTCTTCATTTAACTGTGACGACGGAGGCACACTTTTGGAAGATATCACGGAAACATCACCCTGTTCTTGTTCCTCTGAAAAAGAGATTGAAAAACTAGAGTGGCCCCACGGAGAAAGGACCGGCATGGCCTTATCCCCGCTAACAACATACCGTGACACACGTTTCCAATGTTTGTCATCCCAATTGACACACACTGAGCAGGAGTTAGTGCGAGTACACTGACTACAATTAATACAATGATTATGAAAGTCAGAGGAAGATTTCCTCTTATTACAATTTGAACAATATCCTTTCATTGTGAAAAGAACACAAACAGTCCTAGTACTCGCACCAACCCCTGAAAACAAAGATACATAATAACATGATCCATTAACATATAGAAAAAATAAATGAAATCAAAAAAAATTTTTGAAAAAATATTTTTTTCAGAAAAGCCCAAGTTTCTGAAAGTAACGTTGAGCCCCAATGGATCCCAAAAAAGCCTAAGTGTGGACAAAAATTTTTAAAATATTTCAAAAAAATTAATGCAACACTTACGTATAATAATAATGTATCTTGTTATGATTAAACTAATACAAAGACAAGAAATCACTCTCAACAGAAACCGTTGTCAATGTAAACAAGAAGTGTATAAAAAACGGAAACATGACTCCAGGCACTGATAGACATGGCCCGAAATCAGTTACCAATTAAACACTATCTGATGCAAAACAGAGACTTCCAGGGAAGAAACTGCAGAACATCAGATGGTAGATGCAGAACACAACGTCTAAACACCAATGGGTGAGGACGTAAACATGGGGAAAAAAACAGAATTCATTCTGTTACCAAGCTAAAACTCCCATGATATTTTAGTAATAATATTACAGAAAATATGCCAAAAGCATGGGAGAATAGCAAGGGGGGACTGAAGGAAAGGGAGAGAGGAAACACTGATCAAGCAGTGTAACTTTATAGCAAGAATGACAACAACAGGCCCCATGCCTTGAAATTAGGGAGCATAACATAATTTCATAAAAAAAATTTAAGTTACAGCCCTGATTATTTCCTGCCACTAATTTTTCCTCTCCTTCTTCTATTTCCTCTTTAGATCCACCATTTCTCTAATATTTATGTGTCTGGCATCATTTAAACTGAGATTTACAAGCACAAATATCAGTCAGATGTGAACTGATGAACGGCCAAACAAAGAATGATAATTGGTGCCAATTTCGAGACCTCCTTGACACTGCGCATGCGCAGTGGAGGAAAAGTATGAAGGACCATTTAGGACATGTTATTTTCGGTTTTGGATGCAAATTTTGGGGATTGGGGGCAAAATTTGTGTTTGGCCCTTGATTTTTGAGAATTACCACCAGCTATGTCTGGGTCATTGGTACAGTATAAAAATATATAAAATTCAATAAAAATGTGGTTGAAGATAATAACGAGAATATATAAAACACAATCCTGTTATTATACAATCCTCAGATCCATAATTCCAGTCACAGGTAACCATTGTCAACGAGCTGAATTATCACTGTTTCTGAATGCAAATGGAGGTCCTGCCACATGGGCGGACGAAAAAAGAATGATTCATTAGTTACTGCCTGCGCACTGGTTCCGGAAGTCGTGGATTTTTACTAAGAGAAGAGCGTCCCCTACTGGGTGTGCGCCGATGGCGCTCGCCTCAGTTTTGGCTTATTTTTTTCTTGGTGCTTTTGCACCACTTTTCTTCCCCAAATCGCTTGGGAAAGATCAAAATAGAGAGTATATTTTCTGAGTTAGGATCTTTCACTGTAGTGCAAGCCTGTAGTAAACAATTGTAAGGTAGGTTGATAAGAAATTTAATGCACAATTGGTATCCTAAACTGAGTGGTCATAAGGCCTCAGACAACCATTGGTTTTTAGATGTCTCATGACCACCCAATTTAAGACACATATTTTGCACCACATTCACAGGTTAGTTTATCTCAATGACATCCGTATTTAAATGCTTTTCTTGAAAAAGTTCTAAAAAACTCCAGGTTTTCTAAGACCTGTATCAATTGTTATTTATTTATTTATTTACTGGGGTTTAATGACACTTTCAACAGCCAGGGTCACCTTGTGTCAGACAGTTTTATAGTGGAGGAAGCTGGAGTACCCAGAGAGAACCACCGAGCAACTGTCAGACTTCCCAACATACTAACTCCACACAAGCAGGTTTAGCATTGGTTGAAGACAAGTGCACCATCAACATGAAGTATGCCTTCGTACACAATGCCCCCACATGGACAACTGGGATGATGTGTCTTGCCCAAGGATACAATGGGGTTACTGCAGGTAGATTTAAACCGAGGACCTCTCGGCTTACAGCCTGCACCTCTACCTACTGAGCCACCGTGCTCCCATATCAGTTGCTTTCAGTAATTTGATATCCCCACACGGCAATTAATTACTCATCAATGGGTGATAAAATGGAAGAAGATTGTCGTTGAAGAAGGGGATCTGGAATGGGGATGATCTCATTTGTCAAAAAGAAACCTGAAAATTTGATCACCAGACAAAAAGAGGTGACGTAGACAGAACATTTATATTTTAAGCACCTTGAGACATGGTGTTTCTTTACATGCACATATTTCAATAATTGGACGTTTCAACCTTTGGGGTTGAGATTTTTTCAGTATGTTATGGACTTTTCAAAATTACATCTATTGTGTATCGATTTTCAGCCATAATTTTTCTCGTGAAAGCAAGGTGAATTTCTGCGATGAAATTGTGATCTCTTTTCGAGGGGTATTCTTTTGCTTAGCTGCAGGGGATTACAGATAAACTGGATAATTGAATAAACAAGAGGCCTCAGGGGGCCTGAGGGCACTCACCTGACATGGTATCCTGAATATAAAACCCTGGGGATTGATTTCAACAAGTTGCATCTGCCCCTGCTTAGAAAAGTTTATACCAAATATTCAAAGATTCAGACTGTGGATCTAAAAAAAAAAATTTTTTAAAGAATATTCCTCATATTCAACTAAGTTATAATTCAGGATCCCATAGGAAGCCCAAATATGAACCCAGGGACTTGGCTTGAACCAACCTGAATTTCACCTCCAGTGGGATGCCGTTTTCCAAATATCAAAAGATTCTGACTGGTGGATGTGAAGAAGATTTTTGAAGAATATTCCTCATATTGAACTAAGTTGTAATTCAGGCTCCCACAGGGAGCCCTAATATCAAACCAGGGACTTGGCTTTAACAAACTTGAATCTCCCCCCCACCCCTAAGGATGCTACATGCCAAATATCACAATATTCCGACTGCAGGAACTGAAGAAGAAGATCTTTTAAAGAAAATTCCTCATTTTAACTAAGTTACAATTCGAGTTCCCACAGAGAGCCTAGGGACATGGCTTGAACAAACTAGAATCTCACTCCACTAAGGGTGCTGCATGCCAAATATCAAAACATTCCGACTGCTGAATCTGAAGAAGAAGATTTTTAAGGAAATATTCCTCATATTGAACTAAGTTATAATTCAGGCTCTATGAAACCAGGGACATGGATTTAACAAACTTGAATCACCACATGCTGCACACCAAATATCAAAACATTCCGACTGCTGGATCTGAAGAAGAAGATATTTTAAGAAAATTCCTCATTTTGAACTAAGTTACAATTCGAGCTCCCACAGTGAGCCCAAATATGGACCTAGGGACATGGCTTGAACAAACTTGAATCTCAACCCCCTAAGGATGCTACATACCAAATATCGAAACATTCCGACTGCTGGATGTGAAGAAGAAGATTTTTAAAGAAAATTAGTCATTTTGAACTAAGTTATAATTTGGGCTCCCACAGTGAGCCCAAATATGAACCCAGGACTTGGCTTGAACAAACTTGAATCTCACCTCCCTAAGCATGCTGCCTACCAAATATCAAAATATTCTTATTGGAAGATCTGAAGAAGAAGATTTTTAAAGAATATTCTTCATACTGCACTAATTTAAACATTTGGGCTCCCATAGAGAGCGCAAATATGGACCCAGGGAATTGATTTCAATAAACCTGTAAAACAATCTTCCAAAGATGTTATATGTGAAATTTTAAAGCTTTTGGAGCAGTGGTTTGGGAGAAACGCAGTGTTAAATGTTTTTCTCATCACCCACAAGTGTTAAAAAATGCTGACTCAGCACTTTTTCAAAGTCCCAAAAAAGTACCCCAAGAAAAAAGCGATAGCAATTTTTTTTTACCATTCCATTCTGTTGGTCCTAAGGAAGCTTAACACCACATAAGAATTTTCAGTGCCATGCAGTTTTGGAAATATGGGCGTTTTAATTTTTTTCTATTTTTACCTCCTGTGGTTCCCATGGTGCAACGGGAAATTTTTTTTTGCATAAATTAAGTACTTATGACCCAATAAGCCCTCATATCAAATTTGGTTCAAATCTGCCTCTCAGTTTGGAAAATAGAAATTTTGGGCGGGGCGAAAATTCTTGCACCTCCCATAACGAAGGCAAATATAGCTCGTTGAACTTCGCTTGAACAAATCTGAGTCTACACCTCAAAAAGAAGCTGCACACCAAATATCAAGTCTCTGCTACTTCTGGTTCATGGGAAGAAGATTTTTTAAGATTTAAGCACACTTTTTCGGCGTGGCCCTACTGAGGGGCGAGGCAACTTGATTCGAACAAAATCAAACTGCGATGTCATATCAAACTATTATCTCAAATATCAATTAAATTGATTCAGCGGTTTGGGAGGAGAAGACGCAAACACCATGTTCACGGACGACGGATGGCGAGTGATCACTATAGCTCTCCTGACTGAAAGTCAGGTGAGCTAAAAATATTCTACCTGCTAGTCTGGAGAGGAAAAATTTTAAAGAATTTGCCTGAAATGCACTAAGTTCAAATTCAGGCTCGAATAGTGAGCCCAAATATGAACCCAGGGGGGTCGATTTGAACAAACTTGGATCAGATCCACTCCACAATGTTGCATACTGAATATCAAAATATTCTGTTTGCTGGATCTGGAGAAGAAACTTTTTAAAGAAATTTCCTTGAAATGCACTAAGTTCAAATTCGGGCTCCAATAGTGAACCCAAATATGAATGCAGGGGGCCGATTTGAACAAACTTCAATCAGATACACACCACAATGCTGCATACCAAATATCAAAAAGATTCTGCCTGCTGGATCTTGAGAAGAAGATTTTTAAAGAAATTTGCCTTAAATGCACTAAGTTCAAATTCAGGCTCCTTTACTGAGCCCAAATATGAACCCAGGGGGCAGATTTAAACAAACTTGAATCAGATCCACCCCACAATGTTGCATACCAAATATCAAAAGATTCTGCCTGATGGATCTGGAGATTTTTAAAGAAATTTGCCTGAAATGCACTAAGTTCGAATTCGGGCTTGAGCCCAAATATGAATCCAGGGGGCCGATTTGAATAAACTTGAATCAAATCCACCCAGCAATGCTGTATACCAAATATCAAATGATTCTGCCTACTTGTGCTGGAGAAGAAGATTTTTTAGTAATTTCTCTAATATACATAGGATGCTATCACAGTTATGTCCCCTATGGAGCCCCAAGTGGGCATGTTTATTTCATTTGAACAAACTTGAATTGACATATAGTAATGAACATCCATACAAGTTTCAAGCAAATCGACCTAGCGGTTTCAGAGGAGAAGTTGTTTGAAAAACGTTCACAATGACGGACGGACGATGGATGGCAAAGGGGGCTGATTTGACCCCACAATGTTGCATACAAAATAGAAAAAAAAATTCCACCTGCTGGTCTGGAGAGGAAAATTTTTAAAGCAATTTGCCTGAAATGCACTAAGTCTAAATCAGGCTCCAATAGTGAGCCCAATTATGAACCCAGGGGGGGGGGGGGGGTCGATTTGAACAAACTTGAATCAGAGTCACTCCACAATGGTGCATACCGAATATCAAAATATTCTGTTTGCTGGATCTGGAGAAGAAGATTTTTAAAGAAATTTGCTTGAAATGCACTAAGTTCAAATTCAGGCTCCAATAGTGAGCCCAAATACGAAAGCAGGAGGCCGATTTGAACAAACATGGATCAGATCCACCCTACAATGTTGCATACCAAATATCAAAAGATTCTGCCTGCTGGATCTTGAGAAGAAGATTTTTAAAGAAATTTGCTTGAAATGCACTAAGTTCAAATTCGGGCTCCTATACTGAACCCAAATATGAACCCAGGGGGCCGATTTGAACAAACTTGGATCAGATCCACCCCACAATGTTGCATACCAAATATCAAAAGATTCTGCCTGCTGGATCTGGAGAAGAGATTTTTTAAGATATTTGCCTGAAATGCACTAAGTTCTAATTCAGGCTTGAGCCCAAATATGAATCCAGGGGGCCGATTTGAACAAACTTAAATCTGATCCACCCTGCAATGCTGTATACCAAATATCAAATGATTCTGCCCACTTGTGCTGGAGAAGAAGATTTTTTAGTACTTTCTTTAATATACACAGGATGCTAACGGAGTTATGCCCCCTATGGAGCCTCAAATGGGCATGTCCATTTCATTTGAAGAAACCTTAATTGACATATTGTAATGAACATCCATACCAAGTTTCGAGCAAATCGACCTAGCGGTTTCAGAGGAGAAGTCGTTTGAAAAAAGTTCACGACGACAGACGGACGACGGATGGCAAGTGATAAGTTGAGCTCCCTTCGGTGAGCTAAAAATAAGTGGATATTTGAACTAAATAAATAAAGATACATTGTTTAATTCTTGTTAGTACATTTTAACCATCAGGAATGATTATTTAAGTGAAGATGGATGATGATGATGCTCATTTTATTCTATTGTAGTACACTATATAATCGCTCACCTGGAACTTCATATAAAAATGTGATATCCCATAGGCTTTCCATGGTAACTATGAGCTGCAATTGTGTCCATGTTTGCAACATTATATCAACATTACATGAGGATCATTGGTAGAAGGTGTCCCAATCTTCAATCATGTGAAGTTTCAAAACATTTGAATCCAGAATCATAGAATGTCTCTGGTGGCCATATTTTCCAACCAACAGGAACAAAAAGAGAATCGTTTGTAGAGGGCCTCCTATAGACCATTCTTGCCAAGTTTTGGTTCCTTCAGCTCAGTAGTTCCAGAGAGAAGATGAAAGTGTGATTTCCCATAGGTCTTTTCTATAGTAACTATAAACTGCAATTTTGACAAAGTTTGCAATACAATCAACATTAAAATGAGGAACGTCAGTGGAGGGTGTCCCAGTTATCAACCATGCAAAGTTTCAAAACATTTGGCCCCATGGTTTCAGAGGAGAAGAGTTTTCAAAATTGACCAATCAGAATCAAAGAATGCTTCTGGCAGCCACGTTTTTTCTCCCAACAGGAATAAAATGAGTAACAGTTGTAGAGGACCTCTCATAGACAATGCCTGCCAAGACTGATTCACATTGGCTCAGTATTTTCAGTGAAGATGATGAAAATGTGATTTCCCGTAAGGTTTCTATAGTAACTATAAGCCGCAATTGTGGCCATGTTTGCATCCCGATCAACATTTAATGAGGAACGTTGGTAGAGGGGGTCCCAGTCATCATTTATGTGAAGTATCAAAACATTTGGCCTCGCAGTTTCAGAGGAGAAGATTTTTTGAAAATCTACCAATCAGAATCAAAGAATGCCTCTGCGGCCATGTTTTTCAACCCACGGGAACAAAAATGAGGATCGTTTGTAGAGGACCTCCCATAGACTATTTCTGCCAGGTTTGTTTTCACATTGCCGCGGTTTTTCCAGAGAAGAAGAGGAAAATGTGATTTCCCATAGGATTTCTACAGTAACTATAAGCCGTAATTGCGGCCATGTTTGTGACCCAATCAACATTAAATGAGGATCGTTGGTAGAGGGGGTCCCAGTCATCATTTATGTGAAGTTTCAAAACATTTGGCCTGGCAGTTTCAGAGGAGAAGATTTATGAAAATCCACCAACCAGAATCAAAGAATGCCTCTGGACGCCAAGTTTTTCATCCGACGGGAACAAAATGAGGATCGTTTGTAGAGGACCGCCCATAGACCACTCCTGCCGAGTTTGGTTCACACTGGTTCAGCGGTTACAGAGAAGAAGATGAAAATGTGAAAAATTTATGGATGCCAGACGCCGGACGCCAAGTGATGAGAAAAGCTCACATGGCCTTTTAGGCCAGGTGAGCTAAAAATGGAACTTACCGTGAGGACAGGAGACCAGGCATCAAACTGAGTCTTCCAGCAAAATCAGGAGACTTAACAGGTCTGGTTTGGTATCCCAATGTTAGGTGATTGACCATATCAATTTTGGAGTATACCGTCATGAGGCCAAAGGTTGTGGAAATATTACTAGGTATAGAAATTTATCAAAACTGCTTACCAAGCAATAACTTTAGTTTTATTTGATTCATGTTCACTAATCTGAAATGGTGAGAACCCAGGTGGAAAGAGAAGAACCCTATCCTTTTCAAATTTGATGCATAATAGGTCAAGGTCACCAAAAACTTCATTTTGTTTCAAGGTGATAGATAACATTTAATAGCTCTTTTAATCTTATTTATTTATTTATTTATTGGGGTTTAACAATACTTTTCACAGCCAGGGTCACCTCATTTCAGACAGTTTTACGGGGTGGAGGAAGCCAGAGTACCCAGAGAGAACCACCGAGCAATGGCAAGCAACTCCCAGAATCCCCAACATACTAACTCCACACAAGCAGAGTTAGCATTGGTTGAAGACAAGTGCCCCGACATGCAGTACGCCTCAGTACACAACTCCACTGTGTCTCCATACAGGCAACTGGGATTAAGTGTCTTGCCCCCAAAGACACAACACGGTTGCCGCAGGTGGGATTCGAACAGAGGACCTCTCGGCTAGCAGCCTGCATCTCTACCTACTGAGCCACTGTGCTCCCGATAGCTCTTTTTATCACAGCTGAGCTTGACTTGCAGAAAGAATATGGATATGAAACTTTATCGATTTTGAAGTCAGTAACCATAAGATCAGAGGTCACAGTGCCGTTAATATAAAAAGAATTTATCCAAAACTGATGTTAGAGCTAGAAAACAAAAAAGTTGGGATTTCTTTCAGCAACAGTGTCCTTGAGTTTTTGACAAGAAACCTTAAAATCAATGAGGATTTCAACTGCAACAGAGATAACTACTCTGTAATTTGGATAGACTTGTATTGAATAAACTAATATTATTGCACATAAATCACTTGTTTTTGTACACTCCCATCCCAATCTAACACCCTCTGCCCAACCTTCTCTGTCCCCAGTTGCAGAAAAGCATAGCTTGCCACCTGGGGCAAACCTTAGGTGCTGCCCTATCCCGATGCATCGCTAAGTACTTTTTTAGTGGCTGATTTCAGACATCTGGATTCTGACATATTTTGCTATCTCCAATAAAAGCCACTAGTCACAGTCACCCGTCTCACCCCCACTGGCTGCAACTACCTGTTCCTGCAACCCTTATTCAACTAATCACCTGACATCCTGCCCACTTATAAGTCAAATTTGACTTTGACAAAACTCAATTAAAAACAAGGTGCAATGCCACCGGTATCCCCCGCCAAGGGTTTCTAAGCTGAAAAAAGTGGGAAAAGGCCCATAACTTAAAAAAACAAGAAGAATGTTACTAAGGTAACACATGCCCCCCCCCCCCAACCTTGTGGCCTTCACCTTGCAGATGCGGCAGAAACTATTATACGCGACACACCTTCTGACAGTCCTTAACATTTGTAAAAAGTTTAATAATTGTACTATGATTCGTTTCAGAGTTTTGGCTGAAACATAAATATTGACAGATTTCTAGTGTGACCTTGAAATGTGACTTTGACCTTGAAGGTACGAACCCAGCTATGGTGTGTGACACATCCTCCCATGGTCCTTTATAATTGTGTGAAGTTTGATGACTGTGGCCCTAACAGTTTTGGAGTTATTGGCTCGGACACACACACACACAGACACACACGGATGGACGGACACACACACGCACACTTCAATCACTATATGCCACCCAACTTAAGTCGGGGGGGGGGGGGGGGGGGGGGATAAAAAAAAATGGAACAAAACCTGTTACTTGTGAATATCCTTCCCCCCATGGTGATCTACCAGCATACCAAAGATCATTTAAATCCAACATCAACTGACTGAGATATGAAGGTCCAAAGTTCTTAGACATATGAATGATTGGATGAACGGCAGAACGAACAGATCAATGGACAGACGGACAGATGGACAGACCCCATTTCTATATCCCCGCAAACTTTGTTTTGCCGGGGGGATAATAAATATTTTAATCTGGTTAATATATTAATCTAATATAACAAGAGTTTAGAGATTAAGAGTTTAATCAACTACAGTGAGATTTATGAAAGTTCTTACCTTCGAAGCCTTCTTTGCCTTAAGTTCTCTCACTTTATTTCCTTGTTCTTCAATTCTTTTTGACACCAAGTCTGAATTTTTAGTTCCAGCTGAGGGTTCAGCAGCAACTGGATTTGCAGTCTGTGCAGTGATTTGACCAGGTTTCCAATCCTGACCAGTGGCTGCTTTGTACTCGGCTTTCAGTGCTAACAGACTTTTCACCTCTGCATCAATTTCATTCTGTAAAAGAAATAAATTAACACTCAAAGCAAATTCATTTAACAGAGTGTCTAAGAGCATCAGGCCACAGTAAAAATGGGTATTCCTTTACCTTGCCTCCTGGGTTGAAACCCACTTATAGTCCAGGCATTGAAGACTCAATTACAGTAGAACCTGGGAAAAGTTAAAAAATTTATAGTAATTTCTATATTTTTTATACTTACCAATGACCCAGACATAGCTGGTGCTAACTCTTAAAATATAGGGCCAAACAAATTTTGCCCCCCAATCCCCAAAATTTGCATCTAAAACCAAAGAAAACATGTCCTGAATGGCCCCCCACACTTCGCCTCTACTGCGCATGCGCAGTGTCAAGGACGTTCCGAAACTGGCGCCATTAATCATTCTAATAACCAGTGCCTGGTAAGCGCTATGTACTCAGCGGGGAGGCAAGAGTTCCCAACTCCTGGGAGGGCCATCCCCGTCTGGGTCATTGGTAAGTATAAAAAATATAGAAATTACTATAAATTTTTTAACATTTTTATACTGTACCAATGACCCAGACATAGCTGAATAGTAAAAAGGCTGGAGGGCCAAGGACATAGAGCAAGATGGAATACGCTCAATAATATAAAATAGAGTCATCCCCTCTAGGGAAAAAGAAGTAATAGGCCTTACATGTATCTTTCTTATTTATGATAAATTAGAAAGATACAACACCTTCCAAAATTGAGCATCATACATCCATGTACTCTATTAATATCCAATATAATCCTTATACTAATAATTTTTAAAGTAAGCCAATAAATAAAGTAAGTCTAGAGAATAGAGACTCTTATACTCCTTAAAAGTGTCTGAGGATTGCATAATCATGTCCGTAGACATATGCAATATTCAAAAGCTATACTTTAAAAACTAAGACTTGAATGAATTTTTAAAACATAAACTTCTCACTAAACAACCATCCCAATAACAGCTCAGAATTACTAACTCCGGAGGACGTATCCCCTTGTTTTCATAGTAAAACAGGTGACCCAAGGGAACACCCTCCCCCCCCCCCCCCCCTTTTTCTTGCCCTGGGTCAAATAGCCCAGAGCGAAGAGGGCAGCAGAACGGAGTCACTGCCGAAACAGACAGCCTACCTAGCTATAGTAGCAACTGTTAAGTGAATGACATTCTGAGCAGTAGATAATAGACCTAACAATAGAGGCCTCCAGAAATGGACTCGATATTTCTGATATAAAAATTCATGAATGTGGATGGCTGAGCGCAATGAGCAGCCTTCAAAAATCTATAATAGCGACACTATTAATATAAGCCCAAGATGTAGAAGAACTCTTACTTCATGAGCCGAAATCTTAAGCACAACTGCTGAGTCAATGATGTACCATAAGCAGTACCGATAGTTAATTGAATCCATTAGCAATAGAATGGAGCGTAACGTCCTTCTATTAGGCATCAAAGACAGAAGAAGCTTACGCCCATAGTAATAAACAGATATCTGTTTATAAATACATAAACTCTAACCAGACAGATTAAAGGCCTATGGCCGTACGAAGACGGAAGGACCTTAATAACAATAGGATCCGGATATTAGGAGCCTAACTCTTATGCAAAAATCCAACCTAAATAGTAAAGGAAGTAGTGATTCCGAAACTACGAAAGTGAAAATCATCCATCGATAGTGCATGAAACTCACTGACTCTTCAGTAAAAGAGAAGCCAACAGAATTACTGTCTAAAAGGTCAGAATTTGAAAACTACTGTTTCCAGAGGCTCAAATGATTACTTAGCTAAATAAGAACCGAAGTTAAATTCCATATAGGAATTTAATCTAAAGATTCTAAGTCTATTTATCAAAAAGTTACTAACTGACTTAGATAAAGAGACATAAGACTCAATTGTAAACTATCATAGAGTGTATAGGTATGAGGTAACATAAACCTATAACCTTAATAATAACAGGCTGCAGTAGATCTTGTCAAACAAGTATACTAAAAAGTTGCAATGAGTAGTATGGAGGGATCAACAATATGAACATAGTGATCCCTACACCAACGACGGAAGAGCCTCCACTTAGCCGCATAGAATAGCGAAGAAGAGGATCTCCTACAGTAAGAAATCGCGTCCAAAGCTTGTCCAGTACAATGCTTACAATGCAATACAGACCACACAACGGAATACGTGAAGGTTGCGACCTTGCGGGTTGTGATAAAGATGACACGATTTACCCAGCGAAAAAAGATCCTCTCATTGAGGAAGATTTCGCGTTGAGTCCCACAGTAGACATCAGAGTAAATTACCCACGGTCTCTGTGAAGACAGAGATGCTATCAACAGAAATGTATTGTGGTTGTTTATCTTAGCAATACCTGCTGAAACAACAGCGCCTATCATTCCATCCTATTAGATCAATAGAGCGTAAACAACATTAGCTCAGAGATCCGGACAAGCCAACACATACGTCTGCAATTGATTAGCAAGCTATGTCGTAAATAAATTATCATTGGGCGCTCCCATAGATAGCAAATCTGATTGAATACTTCTTTGTTGAGAGTCCATTCTGACGGCAACAAGCGACCCCTAAGTGAACGGGAGTCCGGTAAAACAATCAGACGACCCGGAATATGACGGACCGAAACAGAACTTGGTGTACTATAACCAACAGACGGATTCTTTCCATTAAATTGAATAACGGAAATGAATGAGTGCCTCCCTGGTTCCGGAGATACGCCACTACTGTCGAATTAACGGACAGGATTTGGACATGCGTTTCTGAATAATGTTCATGCAATGACATAAAGCAAGCCTAAAAAATATTATTCCGCGGAAGATAATTGCTTGCTTAGAGACTGCGGAACCCAAAGACCCTGGCACTTCGAATCCGTTGGGATCAATATTATATCCCAATCTGTTTGACTGGCAACCGTCATAACTATAACACTCGGATCCGGCAACTGCAGTGGCACTCTCTGAGTCAACCACCGAATGTTTGCCCCAGTCTGAATCTCTTGTAACACTAGATAGACAAGAGAACGTGTAAATCGAGCAATTCATGGATTGCTGAAAAGTTGCCGTCGAAGAGAGGCTTCTCCGAGAACGAAGCGACTCAGAGAGTTCTTCACCTTACTATCCACGCGCGTGGATGTAGCTAGGGCTGCGTCACGTCTAACCAACTCCAATCAGCCACTGAAGGGCGGAGTTATACGTGAAAAAACTACTGCCCTCAAAAGAAATCACATTGAGAATAATATCCCGTAAATCTTTTCTTGAAGACGTAATGATAACACCTCAGTAAGGTGGATTACGTATGATAAAGCGTCTAAGTTAAGTCTACTAGACATCATTGTCATTTCCAACATTGTGGTTGGAAAAGACATAGACGGCGAAAAAGAATATTTCCAGTCTTTAACCACGCCGTCTAGATGCATATGAACTCTCGGTATGCCCTGCTCTGCCAAAATAAATTATTCGTATAAATGATAAAATGGCAGAAATGAGCATTGCGGACAAGAAACTAAACTATCATGCTTGGTAGCAGGCTTGTATATATATATATATAGCGTCGAAAAATAAAACACATGTTGTAATGACAATATTGGACTGCGTCGGTAAGTCAGGGACAATGTCCCTGAACAGATCGAAAAATCCGAGTCCAATGACGCTATAAGTCTCTTATCCAAGATCGCAGCAATGAAGTCCGAAATAACAATCACTGGAAGATAATGCCAGAAGATATGAAAGGCATCTTCCGATACTACTAAAGGGAAAACTCGAAATCTTTCGAATCCCTTTCGCCATCCTGTCGGACCCTATAAAGCGTTCGGTCGTCCGTACCTGATGCAACCGCGGACCACACCGACCCAGCACCGTCGGATAAGTCCTGATTCGACCGAGAAACAGTCAATTGCTGGGATGCTGTGAAACAACTGTGCTAACTCGGATAGCACGTCCGTCACTGAGGCCTGAGGAGAAGCGGTCTTACGATGCATTGCCGCTGGAAGCTCCGTGATCGTTACCCCGTGCATACTACCAATATGCGAGCGAACGGAGTGTATAGGCCTCGTGTCCCTTGGCTACCGGATGGCCCGACCTATTCGCCGTGGAATCACTGAATGCCGAAACTGATCGGATACTCGAGGTCACGTAGCCAATGTGCGGTCGTGTGCCCTGCTGTGAGGATGAGGAAGCATCAAGGACAGTCTCTCGGACTGTCAATATAACGGAGCGTCCCGACCGACGGACATATGCTCCGAATGTAAAATATCTGAACCACAACATGCGGTCCCCTATGTTGTTGGACGAGAGAGGGACCTCTCTCGCTCACAGCCCGGACGGACCTGGACAAGCCAGGAACCGGACTAACAGGCTTCCTCTGATCTGTCCTCAATCTGCCGTCACTGGGTGAGTACTAAAGTAATTAAAGTGCTCGCATCACCCAAATCTCCTTCCTAGACCGTAACGGACGAACCCGGCAGCCGAACCATTCGATGAATGTACGCTACACCGGGTGAGCTAGCGAATGTCACTCCGTAGGCAATAGACATATTCCATGAGCACTTATTGCCGCTAACTCTTTATTAACTATGACGACAGAGGCACACTTTTGAAAGACATCTCCATAACTCTTCGAACAAGAAACCAGAAATGCTTGGTTAGCAAGCATAAAATAATAATATATATAGCGTCGTTCAATAATTCGAAAGTTTGTGTGACATTATTGGACTATGTCGGAACTGAGGGACGATGTCCCTGAACCGAACCAAAAATTTCTAAGTCCACCGACGCTATCAGTTTCTTATCCGGCATCGCAGCATTCTGGTCCGACGAAAGAAGCTGTAGAAGACCAAGTCAGATGACATACACAACAGCATATGTTGTTCCGAAAGGGAAAGCTCGAAATCCTCCGAATCCCTTTTGGTATCCCGTCGGACCGGATGAAACTTTCGGACGTCCGTACCCGCTTCCGCGGAGCGTCCCGACCCAGCATCGTCGGATAAAATATATGCGACAGATTCAGTTGATGCTGGGATGCTGCGATAAACTGTGCTATTAAGGAAAGCACGTCCGTTCCCGAGGCCTGTGCAGTAGCGGTCTTACGATGCATTGCCGCCGGAAGCTCCGTGTACGTTGACTCCCGCACACTTCCTATGCGAACGACCGGAGTCTGCAGGCCTCGTGTCCCTGGCTACCGGATGGTGTGACCTGGTCGCCGAAGAATCCTTGATCGGCGAAGCTGGTAATATATCGGCGGTCACGCAGCCAAGGTGCGGTCGTGTGCGCTGACGTGAAGAGGAAGCCTTAGCAGTCTCCGCGGACTGCCTATACAACGGAGCATCCCGAGCGACGGACGTATGCTCCGCTTGCGACACATTTTGTACCACAACATCTGGGGCCAGATGTTGTTGAACGAGAGAGGGGCCTCTCTCGCTTGCCGTCCGGATGGACCGGAACGAGCTATGAACCGGACTAAAAGGCTTCCTCCGTTCTCCCTCCGATCTGCCGTCACTGGGTGTGCATTAGGTTAATTTATAGTGCTCGCATCACCCCAAAATTCCTTCTAGACCGCAACGGACGAACCCGGCTGCCGAACCATTCGGTGAATGGACGCTACACCGGGCGAGCTAGCGGACGTCAAAGGCCGTCGAACCTACTAGGGTCCTCTTAGGCAATTGGCGTATTTACATGAGCACTTTTCCGCTAGCCCTTCATTAATTGTGACGATGGAGGCACACTGTTGGAAGACATCACGGATACATCACCCAAATCTTGATCGTCTGAAATAGAAATTGATAAAGTAGAGTGACCCTGCGGGGAAAGGACCGGAGTGTCCAAATCCCCAATAACATACCGTGACATACGCTTCCCATATTGTCATCGAAATCATACGATACAGAACAGGAGTTAATGCGAGTACACTGACCACATATAGAATGATAATAAAGTCAGAGGAAGACTTCCTCTTAAAACAATTGATCAATATCCTTTCAATGTGAAAAGAAAACAAGTCCTGGTACTCGCACTAACCCCTGGCAATCAAAATACATAATAATAATATGATCCATTAATATAGAAAAAATAACTGAAATCAAAATATTTTGAAAAAATATTTTTTCAGAACAGCCCAAGTTTCTGAAAAGTAACGTTGAGCCCCAATGGATCCCAAGCCTAAGTGTGGACAAAAATTTTAAAAATATTTTAAACAATTTATTCAACACTTACGAACAATAATAATGTATCTAGTTATGATTAAAATAACATCAAGATATTATTTTTTAGAAATCCCCCCCTCACACAGAGGGCTGTTGAAAATGTAAACAATGAGTGTAAAAACACTAAAATAAGACTCCAGGCACCCAGGCCCGAAATCAGTTACCAAAAATACACTATCTGATGCAAAACAGAGACTTCCAGGGAAGAAACTGCAGAACATCAGATGGTAGATGCAGAACACAACGCCTAACCACCCGTAGGTGAAGACGTAAACATGGGGAAAGAACAGAATTCATTCTGTTATTCAGCTAAAACTCCCAAGAAATTTTAGTAATAATAATTACAAAAACTATGCCAAAAGCATGGGAGAATAGCAAGGGGGGACTTAAAGGACAGGGAGAGAGGAAAACACTTAAAAAACAGTGTAACTAAATAATCAGAATGACAACAAAATGGCTGCTGCCTCGAAAATAGGTAACTTAACATAATTTCATTAAAAAATTTTAAGTTACAGCCCTGATAATATTCTGTCACACATTTTTTTCCTCTCCTCCTTCTCTATCCTCCTTAGAATCACCATTTCACTAATATTTATGTGTCTGGCATCATTTAAACTGAGATTTATAAGCACAAAGATCAGTCAGATGTTAACTGATGAAGGGCCAAACTTAGAATGATTAATGGCGCCAATTTCGGAACGTCCTTGACACTGCGCATGCGCAGTAGGGGCGAAGTGTGGAGGGCCTTTCAGGACATGTTTTCTTTGGTTTTAGATGCAAATTTTGGGGATTGGGGGGCAAAATTTGTGTTTGGCCCTATATTTTAAGAGTTAGCACCAGCTATGTCTGGGTCATTGGTACAGTATAAAAATATAGGTAACTTAACATAATTTCATTAAAAAATTTTAAGTTACAGCCCTGATAATATTCTGTCACACATTTTTCCTCTCCTCCTTCTCTATCCTCCTTAGAATCACCATTTCACTAATATTTATGTGTCTGGCATCATTTAAACTGAGATTTACAAGCACAAAGATCAGTCAGATGTTAACTGATGAAGGGCCAAACTTAGATTAATGGCGCCAATTTCGGAACGTCCTTGACACTGTGCATGCGCAGTAGAGGTGAAGTGCCATGCAGGACATGTTTTCTTTGGTTTTAGATGCAAATTTTGGGGATTGGGGGGCAAAATTTGTTTGGCCCTATATTTTAAGAGTTAGCACCAGCTTTGTCTGGGTCATTGGTACAGTATAAAAATATTAGCTATCAGCTGATTTTAGTGTCATTTGAAGAGAAATGTATCCCAGACATCATATTCAAAATCCACTCAAGTCTGCTTTGGGAAATATTTTTAGAGTGCTAAGAATGGAGGTAGTGTTCGATCTACTGAAGATAATTTTCAACAACCTTGAAAGAGGTCGAGGAGTCACTGATCATGAATCAGTGCATCAAGAAGAGTGGCTAGATAAAAAGCATGCACAAATGTGCTGAAATACAGAATGCAATGACCACACTCACCAACATGACATTTGAAACTAGTGAGCTGCACGTGGACATGGTCACTTCTCATCGTGTGTGCGATAATACTGATACGGTAAAAATACAAGAGTGGTTTGACCAACATGAACCCAACATGAACTCAAAATAGCTTAACCTTTAAAAGCCTAATTCCAAATAGGATCATTTTTACGGCAAGAGAACAATTGCCCTAAGATACATTTTCTGGATCAAGCTGCAAGTTAGATTGCAAGGTCCTGGCAGTTGTTCATAGACAAGTCTTGGCTGTCTATATAGGCAGCCAAGACTTAGTTAGAAACAACTGTGAATGTAGAGTGTTAAAGTGTTGCAAAATGAATAAAAATCTGAAAGCCCTCAAAGGTTAAAATTGCAATTGAAAGGACATGTGAATGGGGGGACAGAGATAAAAAAAAATATACAGCTCTGATCCTCATATACATACATCTGTATAGCAAAAATCAGGAAACAAAGATTATAATTGTTCCAATTATTAGATGACATAACTCTATCCATGGATGGGCGACAGATGGTTGATTTATTTATTGGTGCTGAATGCCATACCAGCAGCTAAGGCTATGTCATGGCGAGATGGATGATCTTGACATTAACATTACATGTACCACACTAAGTGAGGGTACATACAAAAAATTAGTAATGAAGCATCCCTTGAGACACAGATGATGAAATCATAAGCATACACATAAAATGAATTATCATGTTTTGTTGCTTATAGCTGTTGATATGAGATATACAGAGATCATTACCTTTGGTGCTTTCTTTCCCTTCAGATCTCTGACTTTGTTTCCTTGATCTGTTATTCTGTCATTTAGTTCAGCAACTTGATTAGATGGCTGATGTGTTTTAGATGGCTGTTGTGCTGATGATGGAGCAGAAGTCTTGGTTGCAGATCCTGGTTTCCAGTCTTTACCTGTCTCTGCTTTGTAGTCAGCTTTTAATGATAGTAAGACTTTCACCTCAGCATCTATCTCTTCCTACACAGATAATAAAAAGAACTCACAACAATACTACAACATATGTCTCTGAACAATAATCAAGGTCTTTTCACATGAGAACTGCGACAAAATCAGCTGGCCAAAATTTTATTATTATTATTATTAGCATTCATGAGACAACAAGATATGTGGACTGCTTATGCTGTCTGTTAACTTGGTACCTGATTGGAGCAAAGTGGGATATCAAATCCAACAAAGGGACTCCTTTACATCTACATCACACACACAAACTTAGAACAATAAAAACAAGCGGCCTTAATTGCTCACCTGCCAAAGTGGTTCAAGGAAGTATTTGGCGTCACATTCAGTTAGACATGGTTCATCAACACTACAAAGGAATGAAGTCATGAGAGCAAATTTTATGGAAAAACACTACGGAATGGATTTGAACAAACCTGAACCTAACATGCCACCCTCCCCCCATCCCCACCCTGCCAATAGAGCCCAAATATTAAGCCAGGGACTCAAATTGAACAAACTTGAATCTGATCCCCCTTGAGATATCATATACCAAATATGAAAGAATTATGACTGGTGGATCTGTTGAAGGTTTTTAAAGAAATCACCTCACATTGCACTAAGTTAAACTTTGGGATCAAATAGGGAGCCAAAATATTAACCCAGGGTCCCGATTTGAACAAGCTTGAATATGACCTAGTTGTTGTATACCAAATATGAAAGGATTCTGATTGGTGGATCTGAAGAAGAAGATTTTAAAAGAAATTCCCTCATATAGCACTTAGTTAATATTCAGGTGCCCATAGGTAGCCCAAATTAATAAACCAGGGACCAGATTTGAACAAACTTGAGTCTCACCCTCCAAGAGATGTTGGATACCAAATATGAAAGGATCCTGACTGGTGGATCTGAAGAAGAAGATTTTTAAAGAAATTTCCTCATATTGTACTGAGTAAAAATTTTGGAAAAGCATCCCAGGGACTAGGATTGATCAAACTTGAATCTGACACTCCTAGAGATGTTGTATACCAAATATGAAAGCATTCTGACTACAGAGTCTAAAGAAAAAGATTTTTACAAAAATTCCTCATATTGCACTAAGTTGATATTAGGGAGCCCAAATATTTACCCAGGTAACTTATTTGAACAAACCTGAAACTGACCCACCTTGAGGTGTTGTATACCAAATATGAAAGGATTCTGACTGGTTAATCAGACGAAGAATATTTTTAAATAAATTCCCTAAAATTGCACTAAGTTAAAATTCAGGCTCCCATGGGGAGCCCAAATATATACCCAGGGACTCGATTTGAATAAACTTGAATCTGACACCCTATAGATGTTGTATACCATACATGAAAAGATCCTGACTGGTGGATCTGAAGAAAAAGATTTTTAAGAAATTTCCTCAAATTGCACCAAGTTAAACTTTGGGCTCCAATAGAGAGTCTAAATACTAACTCAGGGACCCGATTTGAACAAACTTGAAGCTGACCCCCCTAGAGATGTTGTATACCAAATATGAAAGCATTCTGACTGGAGGATGTAAAGAAGATTTTTAAAGAAAAAAGATTGATTTGAATCTGCCCCCCCCCCCCCCTATAGATGTTGTATAGTAAACATGAAAGGATTCTGAAAAAGAGGGACTCGATTTGAACAAACTTGAATCTGACCCCCCTACAGATGATGTATACCAAACATGAAAGGATTCTGCCCAAATAACTCAGGGACCCAAATACTAACTCAGGGACCTGATTTGAACAAATGTGAATCTGACCCCCCTATAGATGTTGTATATCAAACATGAAAGGATGCAGACAGGAGGATGTGAAGAAGATTTTTAATGAAATTTCCTCAAGTTGCACCAAGTTAAACTCTGGGCTCCTACAGAGAGCCCAAATACTAACTCAGGGACCCAATTTGAACAAACTTGAATCTGACCCCACTTGAGATGTTGTGTACCAAATATGAAAGCATTCTGAGTGGTGGACAAATTTGGGCTTATACAGGAAGCACAATTATTAACCCAGGGACTTGCTCGATTTGAACAAAGTTGAAAGTGCCCCCCCCCCCCCCTCCCGAGATGTTGTATACCATACATGAAAAGATCCTGACTGGTGGATCTGAAGACGAAGATTTTAAAAGAAATTTCCTCATATTTCACTAAGTAAAAATTTGGGCTCCTACAAGGAACCCAATTATTAACCCAGGGACTCGATTTGAACAAAATTGAATCTGCTCTCCCCCCCCCCCCCCCCCTCTACAGATGTATACCAAACAAGAAAGGATTCTGACTGGTGGATCTGAAGAAGAAGATTTTTAAAGAAATTTCCTCAAATTGCACCAAGTTAAACTTTGGGCTCCAATGAAGAGCCCAAATACTAACTCAGGTACCCGATTCGAACATGATAAGAAACATGCAGGTCGAATTTGGTTCAATTCGGCCCTGTGGTTTACGAGGAGAAGTCGATGATGTAAAGTTCACACCAGACAGACGATAGATGGACGATGAACATATGACAGACAAAAAGTGATCACTTAAGCTCCCCCTGACTTTCAGTCAGGTAGCTAAAAATTTAGTTTTAGGAATTTTTCAATTATATAAGGAAGAGAAGCTTTTTACCTTTTTGTATTTTTCTTCAGTACCATGAAAACAGACTGAAAGTTAAAAAATTTATAGTAATTTATATATTTTTTATACTTACCAATGACCCAGACTTAGCTGGTGCTAACTCTAACAAAACCAGGGCCAAACACAAATTTTGCCCCCCAATCCCCAAAATTTGCATCCAAAACAAAAAGAAATCATGTCCTAAAGGACCTCCATACTACGCCTCTACTGCGCATGCGCAGTGACGCAGTCGTCCCGAAATTGGCGCCAATTATCATTCTTACTGGCAGTGCCTGGTCAGCGCTATGTACTCAGTGGGGAGGCAAGAGTTCCCAACTCCAGGGAGGGCCATCCCCGTCTGGGTCATTGGTAAGTATAAAAAATATATAAATTACTATAAATTTTTTAACATTTTTATACTGTACCAATGACCCAGACTTAGCTGAATAGTAAACAGGCTGGAGGGCCTAGGACATAGAGGAAAATCCAATAAGCTCAACTATATAGTAAAGAGGTAACCCCTTAAGGAGAAAAGGAGTATTAGGCTTTACATGTATCTTTCTTATTTAATATTAAATTAGAAAGATACACTACCCTTAATAATTGAGCACAATAACATTCATGTTCTCTATTAACATCCAGTATAACGCTTATACTAATTATTTTTAAAGCAAGCCAATAAATAAAGTAGTCCAGAGAATTGAGACTCTTTATAATCATTTAAAAGTGTCCGAGTATTGTATATTAAAGCCCGTTTGACACTTGACATATACAAATGCTTCACACCGAGCTACACTTTAAAAATAAGACATGAATGAATTTAAACATTAATATTACACTTTAAAACCATCCCGGAAGCGACTCAGAAATACTGACTTGGAGGAGGCATTCCCTTGCTTTTCACTATAAAGCAGGTGACCTAAGGGAACACCCCCCCCCCCCCCCCCCTTCCCCTTGCCCTGGGTCAAATAGCCCAGAGCGAAGAGGGCAGCCGGACGGAGTCACTGCCGGAACAGAAAGCCTGCATAACTATAGTTGCAACTGTTTAGTGGACGACATTCTGAGCAACAGATAACGGACCTAAACAATGCAGGTCTCCAGAAATGGACTCAATATTTCTGAGATAAAAATTTGTAAATGTGGATGGCTGAGACCAGTAAGCAGCCTTCATTAAATCTGTAATAGCAACACTATTAGCATAAGCCCAGGAAGTAGAAAGAGCTCTTACTTCATGAGCAGAAATCTTAAGCACAGACTGCTGAGAAGAAGATAAATCTTCATAAGCAGTACGGATAGTTAACTGAATCCATCTAGCAATAGAATGGACTGAAATGTCCTTTCTATTAGGCATCAAAGACAGAAAGAAACGTTTCCGTCCCTTTCTGATAAACTGAGATCTCTGTTTATAGATACGTAGTGCTCTAACAGGACAGAGTAAAGGCCTACGCCCGTCTGAAGACGGAAGAGCCTTAATAACAATAGGTTCCGGATATTTATTAGGAGCCTGATTCTTAGCTAAAAAACCCACATTAGTAGTGAAGGTGATAGTGTTCCCAACACTACGATAATGAGAATCATCCACCGATAGTGCATGAAGCTCACTGACTCTTCTGGCAGAAGAGAAAGCTAAGAGAAAAGCTGTCTTATAAGATAAGAATTTGAAATCTACTGTCCCAAGAGGTACAAATGGCTTTTCCTCCAATTTAAGGAGAACCCAAGCTAAATTCCACTTAGGAATTAATCTAAGAGTTCTGGGTCTATTTATCGAAAAGTTTCTAACCAACTTCGATAAAGAGACATTAGATCCAATTTGTAAACTATCATGATGTGCATAGGTATCAGATAACATAGATCTATAACCCTTTATAGTAACAGGCTGCAGTTTGATTTCGTCAAACAAGTATACTAGAAAGTTTGCAATGTCTGGTATAGAGGGATCAAATATATCTACAGAATGATCCCTACACCAACGACGAAAAACCTTCCACTTAGCCGCATAGTTTAGCGAAGAGGAGGTCCTCCTACAGTTAGAAATCGCGTCCACTGCTCGTCCTGTAAAGTGCTTGCCATGCAAGAAGGACCGCACAACGGAAAAACGTGAAGGTTGAGACCTTGTGGGTTGTGATGGAGTTGGCGCGATTTCCCCTGCGAAAGAAGATCCTCTCGTGGAGGAAGCTTCCGCGGTAGGTCCCACAACAGACACCTGAGTAGATTTATCCACGGTCTCTGTGGCGACAGAGATGCTACCAACAGAATCTTGCATTGAGATTGTTTTATCTTTAGCAATACTTGTTGAATTAACGGCGCTGGAGGATACGCATATCCTATCATTCCATCCCAAGGGATCGACAGAGCGTCTACTGCAAATGCTCTTGGATCCGGACACGGAGACACATACGTCTGCAACTGATTGTTGAGATGTGTCGCAAATAAGTCTATCATTGGCCGTTCCCATTGGTAGCAAATCTGATTGAATACTTGTTTGTTGAGAGTCCACTCCGACGGCAACAAGCGACCCTTTCGTGAAAGGGAGTCTGCTAGCACATTCAGACGACCCGGAA
Source organism: Pictodentalium vernedei (assembly GCA_031216915.1). Taxonomy (NCBI): domain Eukaryota; kingdom Metazoa; phylum Mollusca; class Scaphopoda; order Dentaliida; family Dentaliidae; genus Pictodentalium; species Pictodentalium vernedei. The sequence continues at coordinate 155,654,874 of CM062292.1, forward strand.
TGTGACGGACCGAAAGAAGAACGTGATGTTCTAACTCAAACAGAAGGATTCTTTCCGTTAGATTGAACAACGGAACTGAATGAGTGCCTCCCTGATTCCGTATATACGCCACTACTGTCGTATTGTCGGATAGGATTTGGACATGAGCATCGTGAATAATGTCCATCCAGTGACGTAACGCAAGCCAAATTGACATCATTTCCTTGATGTTTATGTGCTTGCACAGGAATTGCGGATCCCAAAGACCCTGGCATCTCGAATCCGTTGGGATTAATGATGCACCCCAACCTGTTTGACTGGCATCCGTCATAACGGTAAAACTCGGATCCGGCAACTGCAGCGGAACTCCTTGAGTTAACCACTGAATGTTTGCCCAAGTCTGAATCTCTTGTTTCACTTGATCTGACAAGAGAACGTCTACATCGAGCGAATGAATTTTCACACTCCAATTCTGAGTCAGGAAAATTTGAAGAGGACGTGTGCGTAGCCGCCCCATCGGAATGAGATCCGCGGCGGCTCCGCACAGACCTATCAGTCTCATAAATTCTCTCGCCGTGACTTTGTCTGCATGCAGACAATAGCGAGCGTAACAACTGACTAATTTCGCTCTGGTTAACGGCAGACGAACGAGATTGTTGTGCGTCTCGAAGCTCATTCCCAGATGAGTGAATGACTTGGACGGCACCAGATCCGACTTCTCCTCGTTTACTATAAAACCGAAAAGTCGGAGCAATAGAAGAAGATTCTGAACATCGTTCTGAAGCGTTAACTCGTTGCCGTACCTCTGAAGAATGTCGTCCAGGTAGGCCGACGTTACCGCAGACGAATGACCTCGGAAGTAGATCATTACCGAGTTCATTACCCGAGTGAAAGCCCAGGGTGCTAGATTCAATCCGAAGCACATCGCCCGGAATTGATACACCACTCCCAGGACTGCAAAGCGTAGATACTTTCGGAATGTCGGATGTACCATGACGTGAAAGTACGCATCTTTGAGATCTATGCTCGTTGCATAATCGTTCCCCCGAATACTCGCTCTGACCGATCGAATCGTCTCCATATAAAACTTCGGAGCGACGATCAGCTTGTTTATCCAGCTCAAATCTATGACTGGACGGAACGAGCCATCTGGTTTCGGAACCAGAAACAGATGGCTGTAGAATCCCAGAGATTCCTGGTTTTCTACGACCTCTACCGCGTTCTTCATTAAAAGAGACTGCACCTCTGATAACAGAGCGTCTCTTTTCTGTGGATTTGACGGAAGATGAGTCCACTTTGGACTTCGAGTTAATGGAGGCTTTCGTTTGAAGGATATCTTTAGACCTTCCGAAGTCACTCCTCTCACCCAAGGGTCGTCCGTAATCGACGCCCACTCTTGTGAAAAACTCGACAACCTTCCGCCAACCGGAATGCGATAGAGGTTTAAGCCATCACCTCCTGGACCTGCGAGGCCTGCGGTAGGAGAAACCACGTCTTCCACGACCCGCACCTCGCCTCGTCGACCTCGGGGCGTCCGACCGATTGTCCCGGCCTGAAGGACGTCCCGAACGAGAGTCGCTATCCTGACGGTCTCTCGAATAAGACCAAGAGGACGCACCGGAACCTCTATAGGAACCTCTCTTGGGCGCATTAAACCCAGAAGTGCCTGTCTTATTTGTGTCTGCTGTATCCGACTTTTTAGGAGCCGATCTGAACAACAGAGAATCATTAGCTTTCTTTTTAATTTTATCATAAATAGCGGAAAGCTTGCCGTCAAAGAGAAGTTCTCCTGAGACCGAAGCGACTCTAAGAGAGTTCTTCACCTTAGAATCCACTAGTGTGGATGTAGCTAGGGCTGCGTCACGTCTAACCAACTCCAGATTTGCCACTGAAAGGGCGGAGTTACACGTGGAATAAGCTACTGCCCTTGAAAGAAGTCTTAAAGAGGATTGTATATCCTGAAACTCTTCCCCTTGAAGGCGCAGTGATAACGCCTTAGTAAGGTGATCTGCGTAAGATAAGGCATCTAAATTGGCTCTGTTAGATGCAATAGCTGTTTCCAACACCGCGGTTGGAATAGAAGCTGACGACGGTAATGATAGCTCTAAGTCTTCCGCCTCGTCGTCCATACGCAGAGGAACTCTCGGTATACCCTGTCCTGCCGTATCGAATTTATTCCTTGCATTAATGAAAGGCAGGTTGAGAGTATTAGCGGACAAGAAACCTGCTTTCCCCGTCCTGGAAGCAAGTTTAAATATAGCGTCGTTCAATAATTCAAATGTTCTAGCAACATTATTGGACTGCGATGGAAACTCGGGAGCGATGTCCCTGAACCGCTCAAAAAATTCAGAGTCCAATGACGCTATAATTCTCTTGTTCGGAAGCGCAGCAGTCTGGCCCGACGGAACAACTTGAGGGAGAAAGTGCCGGATGAAGTCCACGGCAGCTTTATGTTGTTCTGAAAGGGATAGCTCCAAGTCATCTGTATCCCTTTCACCATCCGGTCGAACCTCACGATGTTCCCGGTCGTCCGCCCCCGATGCTTCGGCGGAGCGTACCGACCCAGCGCCGTCGGATAATTCTCGATCCGACACCGTTTCTGTCGGCTGCTGGGATGCTGCGATAAGCTGTGCTATCTGCACAAGAATGTCCGGCATCGAGACCTGCGGAGACGCAGTCTTTCGCTGCTTCGCCGAGGGCAGCTCCGCATCAGATGGCTCCCGCATACTTTTCCTATGCGAACGTCCGGAGTCCATCGGTCTCGAATCCCTGGCTGCCGGATGGTGTGACCTGGTCGCCGAAGAATCCTTCATCGGCGAAGTTGGTAATATATCGGCGGTCACGCAGCCAAGGTGCGGTCGTGTGCGCTGACGAGAAGAGGAAGCCTTAACAGTCTCTGCGGACTGCTTATACAACGGAGCGTCCCGAGCGACGGACGTATGCTCCGCTAAAGACACATTTTGTACCACAACATCTGGTCCCAGATGTTGTTGTACGAGAGAGGGGCCTCTCTCGCTCGCGGCCCGGCTGGACCTGGACGAGCTAGGAACCGGACTAAAAGGCTTCCTCCGTTCTCGCTTACTATCCGCCGTCACTGGGTGTGCATCTATTATGTTTATAGTGCTCGCATCACCCAAAATTTCCTCTTGGACCGCATCGGACGAACCCGGCTGCCGAACCATTCGGTGAATGGACGCTACACCAGGCGAGCTAGCGGACGACATTTGTCTAATCTCCATGAGCACTTTTGCCGCTAGCTCTGAATTCATTTGTGACGACGGACGCACACTTGAAGAAGATAACATGGAAACATCACCCTGTTCTGGTTCCTCTGAAATAGAAACTGAGAGAGTAGAGTGACCTTGTGGAGAAAGAGCCGGCATCGCTCTTTCTCCAGAAACAACATATCGTGACACACGTTTCCAATGTTTCTCATCCCAATGTTCACATATAGGACAGGGATTAATGCGAGAACACTGACTACAATTAATACAATGATCATGAAAGTCAGAGGAAGATTTCTTCCTATTACAATTTGAACAACGTCCCTTCATTGTGAAAGAACAACAATAAGTCCTAGTTACTCGCAAAAACCCCTGACACAAAGATACATAATGACATGATCCATTAATAAATGAAAAAACAATTGCAAAACAAAATAATTTTGAAAAAATATTTTTTCAGAGAAGCCCAAGTTGCTGAAAAGTAACGTTGAGCCCCGATGGATCCGATGGCAAAGTGTGGTCAAAAATTTTAAATTTATATAAAAAAATTAATGAGACACTTTCGGATAATATAAATGTATCTTATAATGAGATAAACTACCACAAAGGCAAACAGCCCCCCTCAAAAAAGGCTGTTGCCAATGAAAACAAACAGTGTAAACACACTAGAAAACATGACTCCAGGCACTGAAAAAACTGGCCAGGAATCAGTCATCAATTACACTCTATCTGATGCAAAACAGAGACTCCCAGGGGAGAATCTGTAGAACATCAGATGGAAGATGCAGAACACAAACGTTATACACCCATGGGTGAAAACGTAACTATGGGGAAAATAACAGAAAACATTCTGTAACCAAGCAACTCTCCCAGGAAATTTTAGAAATGAAATTTCTCAAAAATATGCCAAAAGCATGGGAGAATTGCCAGGGGGGACTTTAGAAGGCTAGGGGAGAGGAAACACTGAATAAGCAGTGCAACAATTAGCAAGAATGACAACAAGAGGCCCATGCCTCGAAAATAGGCAACTTAACATAATTTCATCAAAAAATTTTAAGTACAGCCCTGATTATTTTTTGCCACTTCTTTTTCCTCTCCTCCTTCTATCCTCCTTAGAATCACATTTTCTCCAAAAATTATGTGTCTGGCATCCTTTAAACTGAGATTTACAAGCACAAAGATCAGTGAGATGTTGACTGATGAAGGGCCAAACAGAGAATGATAATTGGCGCCAATTTCGGGACGACTGCGTCACTGCGCATGCGCAGTAGAGGCGTAGTATGGAGGTCCTTTAGGACATGATTTCTTTTTGTTTTGGATGCAAATTTTGGGGATTGGGGGGCAAAATTTGTGTTTGGCCCTGGTTTTGTTAGAGTTAGCACCAGCTAAGTCTGGGTCATTGGTACAGTATAAAAATATAGTTGGGACTGCCTCAGAAATTTAACTCTCTGTACTCGGATGTCAAACAGACAAACATTTTAATGGCAGCAGCAAAGATTTCCTCATAATGCAACTGGACTATGAATTCAATTGTACTAAAATCTTCCTTGTGAACTCTAGTTTTGTGGCAGAATGCATTTATTTTGACAGTGTTTTCACGTCATTGCTGGCTGCCTGTATACGTGGCCAACAATAATGTAGAAACACTGATAAGTCATTTGCAGATGTTCACCTGTATATATGGTAGTTATTTACGTAAATTAATCATAGGACTTATTTATTTATTTAAATATTTATTTATTGGTGCTTAAGGTCACATATTTCTGCACATCATCGTAGGACTTAAAGGTTAATGATAATGCAGTGGGACCCTATTAATTGAATAGCCAATCGTCAGTTATGAATATTAACTTAACAAGCATATTCAATTAACAGGAATTTTGTTGTTTTCATGTACAGTACATGGAGAGTGGATTGTAACTAAATCACCCGTGAGGTGGAGTTATCACCCAAGCTATAACTTTCAAATTTTGTACATATCGAAAAAAAACACAAGCAACCGGAGGTCCATTGGCTGAAACTTTGCTGGTGCTGGTTATGCTTTGCAACAAATTTGCAATTATTACTCGGGTGGAATCTCCACTCTCCAGGTGATTTAGTGATAATACACTCTCCACGTACTGTATTCTAGTGATAAACTGAACATACTGGATGTACCAAAGCTGAATAGGTCTGTAAACATGGAGATTTCAGTGGTTATCAGAGTAATTCTTTGCTAAGTGACTTGTCTTTTTATTCATTTAAAAGGAATTTTCTCCATAACCTATATGCAATTCATCTCAAATTTGTTCTGAAGGTATGGTAAATGGAATGTTTGAAAGTTGTGCACAATTAATAGGATTATTCAATTAATAAACATAAAATTTAGTAGTCTCCCCCGTAATCCTAACAATTTGTTTATTAACTTATTGTGGTTTATGGTAATTTTCTGCATCCATAGCTATATCATGCTCACAACACAGGGAGTGTGATAACTCAGTGGTTATGGCATTAGACTTTAAACTGAAAGGTCCCTGGTTCGATCCTCACCGGGGGTAACTATGTTATGTCCTTGGGCAAGGCACTCAATCCCGATTGCGCTCATTGGGAGGGGGGGGGGGCATGGTTGCACTGTGTACATGGCGTTGATGGTGCACATGTTTTCAACCAATGCTATCCTGGCTGTTGAAAGTGTTGTTAAACCCCAACAAATGAATAAATAAATAAATGCTCACAAAATAAAAATAAAGTAAAATTTAGCCAGTCATTTACAATTATTCTGCCCACTTTTGAGGACTCTCACCAAAAACCAAGTCCTATAAATTTATTTATTGGGGTTTAATGACACTTTTGACAGCCAGGCTCACCTCATGTCAGACAGTTTTATGGGTGGAGGAGGCCAGAGAACTCAAAGAGAACCACTGAGCAGTGACAAGCAACTGTCAGACTCCCTAATGAACGAACTCCACGGAGCATTGGTTGAAAACAAGTATAATGTCGACATGCAGAATGCCTTAGTACACAGTGCCACACTGCCTTAATGTAGGCAATCAGGATTAAGTGCCTTGTTCAAGGAACCAAGTCCTATTATACAAGTAGAGCAGATCACATCTACCAGTGTTCAAGCACTGCTTCAACTTCAAGGCTTCACATTCTCTGGATTTGCTTCATATAATAATTGCAGTTAAATTATTGTTTGAATTTGCGTTATAATTTATGGGAGTGTGACTACAGGCATACTCCCATAAATAGTAACAAGGCAAAGATATATGAACAAATTTGAAACCAATAATAATTTAGTAATCTCCCAAGTTAATTGAATATTTTTTCACTGCAAAATAGCTTTTAAATTAACAGGCTTCGACTGTGCCAAAAATTTTAATAAGCATCTATCTATCTTATCTTATCCCAACCATCCATCCATCCATCCATCCATCCATCCATCCATTTAAACTGCATATAACATGCACAGTAGTGTTATAGCAAAGATGGATGTTTGATGAAGAAAATATTTGTGTATAAAGATAAATTGAATTAGTATCAGCTTACTTTTGAACCCTTTGCTGCTTTCAGTTTCCGAACTTTTTCGCCTTGTGCAGTTATTTTGCCATCAAGTTCTTCAGCATTGGCAGGTGAAGATGATTTTTTATCATCATTTTCTAGCTTTACGTCTGGCTTCCAGTCTTTTCCAGTTGCAGATTTATATTCAGATTTTAAGGACAGCAAACCTTTTACAGCAGAATCAATCTGATCCTAAAATATAATTAACCCTCATTTCAACTGCATGTCTTCCCAGTTTCCCTAAAATAGGACATTACTCATTATTCACTTAATTTTTGTTTTAACCCTTAAAGGCCCGGACAAGTGTCCTAAAATCACACCATACCACTGCCTCCATACATCCAGTGGATTAGCAGAGATTTCTTGTCAAGTCTTGGCTACCTGTTAAGGCAGCCAAGACTTGACCAGAAACTAGTGCCTTGCTAAATTGTCTATTGTCAGCAGGACCTCTTCATGATAGCATGTTGAGGGTGCCTGTTCTGAGGTCGTAAAAGACGGAAATCTAAATTTTATAGTAAATTTCCTTTCTTATTATACCTACCACAATTGTTTACTACAGGCTTGCACTACAGTGGAAGTCCCTAACTCGGATAAAATACTCTCTATTTTTCTCTTCCCCAAGCAAGTTGGGAAAGAAAAGTGGTGCAAAAGCACCAATAAAAATAAGCCAAAACTGGGTCGAGTGCAACCGGCGCAGACCCAGTACGGGACGCTCTCTCCCAAGTACAACTCCACGACTTCCGTTGCCAGTGCGCATATACCGTCTGTAAAGACTCATTCTTTTTGAATCCGTAAACGTTAGAGTAATGTGATCAGCGGGGAGGAAAGATTCTTTACCCGTAAAGAAGACGGGAGGGCCTCCATGTAAACAATTGTGGTAGGTATAATAAGAAAAGAAATTTACTATAAAATTTAGATTTCTTATCAACCTACTCACAATTGTTTACTACAGGCTGAATAGACAAAAGGCTGGAGGGAATCGCATAACCAACCCCCACATAACCCTAGTGCACTGGAACCGTGAAGTAGATGGAAGAGGTCCCGAGGCTTATCAACCATAATGTCGCAATCATTGGTAAAGGACAATGAAAAGAGACATATGAGCCTGTGTGACACACAGACAGAAAAAGGGCAGTAACAGCACAAGGCTGAAACTGACCTTCAAGAAGCCTAATGGCTATGGCAGACAACAGCCTGAGCAGAAGAAAGAGGACCCAGGGCAAAAAGGTCCTCCGACTGCTCCTGCAACTGGCGTAAATAAAAGGTGGAGAAAGTAGAAGCATTTCTCCAGTAGGCTGCCTGCATAATATCCGACAACTTGACGGAGTTAGAATAAGCCCAAGAGGTAGACAGTGCCCGCACCTCGTGGGCAGAAATACGATTGGTAATACAATCGCCAGCTGCTAAACGACTATAAGCCGTACGAATAGCAAGACAAATCCATCGAGAAATGGATTGAGGAGAGATCTTCTGTCCACCCGGAATGAGAGACAGAAAAAAACGTTTTCTGCCTTTCCGTATGAAGCGTGTCCGATCAAGATAAATGCGAATAGCACGGACCGGACAGAGCAAAGGGCGAGTACCCTCAACAGAGGGAAGAGCCCTGATACAGATAGGAGGAGGAGTAGTATCTGGTAACTGATTCTTAGCCAAAAAGGAGCAATCAGTGGTAAAAGTAACACTGTTGGGAGAGCTCCTGAAAAAGGCCGGGTCAACCGAGAGGGCGTGAAGCTCACTAACCTGTCTGGCCGAAGCAAATGCCATCAGAAAAGCCGTCTTATATGTGAGAAAAAGCATATCCACCTGGGATAAAGGTTCGAACGGAGCCCCCCAAGCAAAGCAGCACCCACGAAAGATTCCATCGTGGAGTAAGCTGCAAAGTCCGAGGCCTTTTCAAAGAAAAGTGCCGAACAAGCTTGGAGAGGTAAGGATTAGTGCCGATACGAGGCTTCCCCACATAAGAAAAAGTTTCTGAAAGCAGAGACCTGTAACCCTTGATGATAACAGGCTGGAGACCCCGAGAATCAAACAGATATACCAGAAACTCCGCAATCTGTGAAATCGAAGGATTGGCATAATCAACAGAGTGATCAGCACACCATCGACAGAAGACCTTCCATTTAGCTGCATAAGCTAAACCAGTGGAGTGCCTCCTTGAAGAAGAAATGCACTCCACTGCTCGTCTCGAAAAACCTCTACGGAGGAGACAGGACCTGACAAAAGATATGCGTGAAGGCACAATGAAGTCGGGTCGACGTGAAACCTCCTCGGGCGACCTTGACAAAGAAGGTCGCGACGTAGCGGGAGACGTGCCGGAACCGCCGCCATCAGCGAGCGGAGCTGATTGATCCACACCCGCTGAGGCGACAGGGGAGCGATCAGAATGATTCGACAACTGCAGGTTCGAATTTTGGCGAGAACCTGAGGAAGAATCGGAACCGGCGGGAAGGCGTAGCCGTCTAGACCGTTCCAATCGAGTGACAGAGCATCCACGGCAAAAGCCAGAGGATCTGGACACGGGGACACGAAAGTGTCCACCCGATGGTTCCAACGAGTCGCAAAGAGGTCGATGTGGGGACGTCCCCAGAGATCACAAAGCGACTGGAACACTGCCCTGTGAAGCATCCACTCGGTGGAAATATCCCTGCCCTGTCGGGACAGGGAGTCAGCTAGGACGTTTAGACGACCGGGAATGTGACGAACAACCACTCCGGCGTGAACATCCTGAGCGAGCAGTAAAAGATCCCGAGCTAACTCGTACATCGGAAGCGAGTGCGTGCCGCCCTGGTTCTGAATGTAAGCAACCACTGTCGAATTGTCGGATAGTAGAAGGACCTGGCGATTCGACAGGTGAGGGATCCACTGCCTGAAACTCAGAAGAAGAGCAAGAAGCTCCTTCTGGTTGATGTGTAGAGCTGCTTGATCCTGGTCCCACATCCCGTGTAGGGAAAGACCGAGAGGATCCAACGTCGCACCCCATCCGAGATCGCTGGCATCTGCCGTCAGAACGCGATCGGACGTAGGTAAGTCCAGCAGAACACCCTGCGTAATCCACTGAACATCTGTCCAGGGAAGAAGGTGAGGATACAGAGAGTCCGGAAACGGAAGCACCTGATCCAGAGAATCTACATTCGGTCTCCAACGACTGAGCAGAAAGTGTTGGAGAGGTCTGACACGCAGCCGACCTAAAGGAATGAGATCCGTCACCGAACCGCAGAGACCGATCAGCCGGAGAAAACTCCAAGCGGTCGCGGACCTGGACTGGGACAGAGTCAGAGCAAAAGCTGAGAGAATCACAGCCTTGGCCTGGGGAACAGCCACCAAATTGAATTTGGTTTGGAAAGACATCCCCAGATGACAAAACGACTGAGAAGGGACCAGGTCCGACTTCTCCTCGTTGACTCTGAATCCTAGCGACGTGAGCAAGCTCAACAGAGTGGCTACATCCGATTCCAGTAAGGCAGCATTGGAATGCCTCTGGAGGATATCGTCCAGATATGCCGAAGTAGTTACCCTGGACTGTGTGCGATGGAAAGCTATCACATGCGACATCAGGCTGGTGAACGCCCAAGGAGCCAGGTTGAGGCCGAAAGGCATGGCCTTGAACTGGTAAACTCACCCCAGAAAAGCGAACCTGAGATACTTCCGTGACGCCCGATGCATCGGAACGTGGAAGTAAGCGTCTCGCAGGTCGATGCTGGCTGCGAAATCTCCCTGGTGAATGGATTGGCGGACCGACCTGAAAGTCTCCATGCTGAACTTGGGAGCAATGATAGACTGGTTCAGGATACTCAGATCGATAACCGGTCGGAGTCGGCCATCCTTCTTCGGCACCAAGAACAGGCGGGAATAGAAACCCACTGACTGAACGTTCTTGACGACCTCGATCGCCCCCTTTGCCAGGAGATTGGCAATCTCCGTGGACAAAAGTTCCCGACATAAAACGTCTGAAGGAACTGTGGTTGGAAGAGGCTCCCTTGACAGAGTGGGGTGCCGTCGGAAGGATATGCGCAGCCCGGACCGAACAACATCTAACACCGATGGATCGGATGTGATGGTGGTCCAATGGTCTGCGAACTCTGCTATCCTTCCTCCAACCTGGGACGAGTCGAGGTGAGGACCTTCATTTCGAGGCCCGCGAGAGGAGAAACCACCTCCTCTGCTAAATGAAGAATCCTGAGACTTCCCTCGATTCTGCCGACCCCTACCTTTACCCCGTGAGTAAGAAGTAGAGGCGGCGGCAGAAGGACCAGCCTTTTGCTTCACAGAGGAAGCAGAAGGGTACTTGTTAGGCTTGGAACGGCCCTTGCCTCCCCGAGAAGGCTGATCAAGCTGACGAAACAGCAGCTGATCTTTGGAATGACGTAGGACGTCATCCCGGACCGTCGACACGGAACCATGGAAAAGTTGCAGACCTGCCAAAGAAGCAGATCGAAGAGTAGCACGCTGCTCCTCGGGAAGGGATCGTCCTGTGTCCAGCACAGCGTCCCTTCGAACTAATTCCAAATTGGCCGTGTTACAGGCATGCGTGTGAGTAAGGTGCATAAGCGCCTTGGACAGCACACGCAAAGGAGCCTGTACCTCGTCAAACTTATCTGGAGGCAGATAAGCGGCCAAAGCTGAGACGACGTGATCTGAGAGAGAAAGCATGCCAAGCATCTCTCTAGATAAGCCCAACGTGGACTCCAGAGTCGTCATTGGAATGACGGCAGACTTTGGCTTGGAAAGCCCGAGGGAAGTGGAGTCCTGATCCAGAACCGTCAAAGCCTGGCAGACTGACGGATTGGCGGAATCGTAGGAACGATAACGCACAGGAGGCAAAAAGGTGTCAACCCTGGTGAAGAACGAAGTCTTCAAAGCCTTGGAATTCAGCTTGGCATCCAATGCTGAAAAAGCCTCAACCACCTGTACCGACTGGCACGGTCGAAGGCGCCCAGAAGCAGGTTGCTCCATAGGCTGTTGGCGCGCGACCGATGATCGCGGCCAGGCTGACACTGTCGGCTGGTTAGCAGGTTTGAGCTCAGACAGAAACCCAAACACAAAGTCAAGAGCCGCTCCCAAGTCCGAAGACTGCTGGCCCTCGACCTCAAGCATGTCGGACTCCTCCCCAGAGTCGGAAGACACATAGCCCATCGTGGGCAACCAGCCGACGCCTCCCATGGTGTCGGGACACCAGAGGAATCGGAAACTGGCCTGTTTCCAATCCCGGGAGGCGGCGCCAAAGGAGGCGCCTGGAAACCACCCATAGCCTCGCTGGAAGCAACAGGAAGGCTCTTAGAAAGAACCTGAGTGAGTAAGGAGAGGGCCTCCCTAAGCTCACTGCCTGTACCGACCGGTTCGACAGGGGAGCGAACCGGCAAAGTGGCTTCACCTCTGACCCTCTTAACCAGCGAAGGGTCACGATCCTCCAAAACACCCGACGCGGGACGACGGGCGGCAGCCAAAACATCTGAAGGCAGACGTGTATAGGGGTACGATGCACCCCGAGGATCAATATTGCGAGAACTCATGAGAGTCACCGCGAACCTCTGCGGGGCAGAAGGTCCAGGCTGCACAAAAGGCGTTGGTCCCCCAAAACTGGTCGTGTGACCAGAGTGAGTAGACGGAAACGCCACGGAGTTCATAGTGTTTCCACTACGAACATCCGAATCCAAAGACACAACTGTGGTGCTCGACGGCGAAGAGACCACAGCGATGGGCTCGGCCGGCAGCCCCTTCCGACTTCGCCGAGTTGAAGTCAGGGAAGGCTGAGGCCGATATCCCACGTCTACAGTATCGGACAGTCCTGCAGTCCCCTGCAGCGAAAAGCCGAGGCCGGCTGAAACAGATAACGAAGCAGACGGGCCAGCAGCAGTAGTAGATACGTCGAGAGGCGTTGAGGCTGGTGAAATAGTGGAGAGAGCACACCGGCTCGGCTCCGAAGGAGGAGTCACAACCCTAGTGACAGCCTCAGATGTCGACTGGAGGGGGACCGTAGTCCCGGAACCAGGCATCTCTACACCAGAACACTCAACGGCTCCCGCAGTATCCACCACAGGAAAAGACTGCACATCCCCCACGGAGGAGGAATAACTCTCACCAGACAAAGTCGACTCGGGAGGCCCCGAACGACCACGTTCTCCTTTCCCGCGGGAGCGGGAGGCACGGCCACGAGAACGAACGACACGGTTTACTGACGCCCAGAAGGTGGAAGACCATGTTCCACAGACACCACACGGCCGCTCGGCCGAACACCCATTACAGGAGGAACAAGACAAATGTACATCGTCCACATGCTTTGGCAGCAGACATTGCCCACAGGGAATTGTCCTGGGCATGATAGAGGTGAGAGGAGCAGAGAAGTGGAGATGAGAAAACAGAACACCCCCAAAGAAGAGAGAAAGGTGACAGAAACAAAGACCCCAGAAGGTCGACCGGGAACCACCCAACAGGAAGACTACTCTCAAAAGAAAGAAGAAACACTGCAGGAGTGGTACCCCGCTGACACCTAACTCTAACACAATTAGAAAATTTTGCAAAAAAAGCATTAACAATAATTGTGAAAAAATCTAAGTCCGAACCGCGTGGCACGCGAAATTCACGAGCGACTCGAGAGAGAGCAAATAAAAATACATTATGGACATATAATAGAAAAGAGAATATATAAAACACTGTTCCTGAGAATACAAAGGATACACTGTGGTATAATGAATCAGGAATCATCAAACATCGAGCTGGTGGAACACTGATAAGCGTGAAAAAACATCTCGACACGAAGCGGATTTTAAAAAGAATGAGTCTTTAGAGACGGTATATGCGCACTGGCAACGGAAGTCGTGGAGTTGTACTTGGGAGAGAGCGTCCCGTACTGGGTCTGCGCCGGTTGCACTCGACCCAGTTTTGGCTTATTTTTATTGGTGCTTTTGCACCACTTTTCTTTCCCAACTTGCTTGGGGAAGAGAAAAATAGAGAGTATTTTATCCGAGTTAGGGACTTCCACTGTAGTGCAAGCCTGTAGTAAACAATTGTGAGTAGGTTGATAAGAAATATTCGTTTAAGGGTTAAGCTTACATTAAACATCAATTGACTCAGTGCTAAAACCACTGCAAGTGGCATTAAAGACTTCCTGTTCTATGTATGTTAAAACACTTCAAATTCACATTACGTGTACAGTGCATTAAAAATCTGAGTCCTGTTAATCAAGGGTAATTAAGATCAGTCAGCCTATAAATAGATTTTGTCAATCATTGACTGCAGTGGAACTATTTCAGTCTCCATAGTAATAAACAAGCTTGCTGTGTGTGTTGAGATGATTGAGGAGATGTTAATTATTTATACCAGAGGGCAATCTGTGGTTGTTGAGGGTGTTATAACATTATCAGCAATTTACATTAATTTATCTTCTTTTATTACGGTTAATTAAAACAACTATGTACATTATCAAATATAGACTTTAGAAACATAAGGGTTGGTCTCGCTATGCCGGTCGGCAGAAATTAATTAACACCACTGATGCAATAAAATCAAAGTATAGTTATTATCAAATATGTGTGTGTTTTTTTAGCTTGATTAGAAGTTTTCATCGGGGTTGTGATTGTGTTGTGATTTTCGCATCAACAATTTTGAGATGTGTTTTTTGTATTTTTTGTCTTTTTTTAACATAATTTATTAAAAAAACACACACATCTTTGATGAAAACCGTGTATTTTTAGCTTGATTAGAAGTTTTCAACGGTGTTGTGATTGTGTTGTGATTTTTGCATCGACAATTTGGAGATGTGTTTCTTTTATTTTTTTTTTTGTCTTTTTTTTGTACTCGCCGAACTTCACGTGTATAAAGTGTATAAATATGCAGCATTATTTACTTACTCACATCATTTAGCATGGCTAACGCCATGTGAATGTTAACTTTATTCCCAAAAGACTTGGGGGCAGAAATCTAATATTCGAAGGGTTCAAATACAGAATAAAATCTAGAAACAACGACCGGATACATTGGACATGCTGCCAGACAGGTTGTAGAGGGACCATCAACACAATGAATGACATTGTAACAACACAAAACAACCAGCATAACCATGAAGCAGATATAGAGCAAGTAGCAGTAGATGCATATTTGGCAAAGCTGAAACGTAAAATGATAGATGGATCCAACACTGCTTCCTCTATTTACCAAGAAGAAGTAAGTATCCCAAGTATTTATTTATTTTTGTTCAATCAAGAGTACCGTTTTGTTTCCGAGGCGTGTCACATTCATTCATTCATTCATTCATTCATTCATTCATTCATTCATTCATTCATTCATTCATTCATTCATTCATTCATTCATTCATTTGAGGGATGGAGAGAGACAGAATAGAGATGGGAGAATAGGGCGAGACTGTGGTGGGTAGGGTGGGGTGAAGATAAACTATTAGCAATCATTCATTCATTCGTTCGAGAGATAGAGAGAGAGAATAAAAATGGGAGAATGGGGGAGACTAGGGGTGGGTGGGGTGGGGTGACGATAAACTATTAGCATTTTTTACATAACCTAGTTTCTTTTTTCCAGACCTACGTAGAGAAGATTTTGACCCAGGGTTTATCGCCAAGATACCCACATTCTACAGTGTGAGATCAGTACTCTACCGCTCCTGTTCAAAATCAAGACCACCATTACCACGTCAACGATCCGATATAGATCTTCCTGAAATATACACAAAGACAACTGCTGGAGAGGACTTTTTAATAGCATGTGATGGGGACAACAACAAGATGCTTATCTTTGGAACTGAAAACAACCTACAACATTTATCAAGTGCGGAAATTTATTTTTGTGATGGAACATTCAACAAGTGCCCTGATGTTTTTTATCAATTGTACACTATTCATGCTTTTGTGGAAAATAAGATGTGTCCATTAGTGTTTGGGCTACTGCCTAATAAAACTCAGCAAACTTATGAAAGATTTTTCCGACTTGTTGTAGAGAAAGCCAGTCAATTCGGCATCAACCTTACACCAAGACAAGTTTTTACGGACTATGAAACTGCAGCTCAAAACGCCATTCAAATAACTTTTCCAAACGTGACCCTCAAAGGATGTTTCTTTCATTATGGGCAGGCTGTGTGGAAACATGCCCAGAAAAGTGGTTTGAAAACATTGTTCCAGGATGACGAAGAAGTTCAGTGTGTGGTGCGGAGGGCTATTGCTCTTCCGCTAGTTCCTGTTGAGCATGTCAGTGATGCGTGGTTTTTAACCCTCGAGGAGGCTCCTGTAAATGCTAGTGTAGAACAGTTCACTGACTATGTGACAAGTTATTGGGTGGAAGGTGACCACGGACGGTTAATGTGGAACCATTTTGACACGGTTGGGCCACGCAAGACGAACCATATCGAGGGCTGGCACCGGAAATTAAGTTTATTCATCGCCGGGTCACATCCCAACATTTTCAGAATGATAGACTTCCTCAAAAAAGAACAGTCATTCCAGGAATCAACAATAATTCAATGTCATTTTATTTGATAACTATTTTTTGAGAGGAAACGTTGAATGCAATTTTGTAAAAAGGTTCATTTTTTACAAAATTACATTCAACTTTTCCTCTCAAAAAATAGTTATCAAATGTCATTTTATTTGATAACTATTTTTTGAGAGGAAAAGTTGAATGTAATTTTATAAAAAGGTTCATTTTTTACAAAATTACATTCAACTTTTCCTCTCAAAAAATAGTTATCAAATGTCATTTTACCGTGATTAAGTCCAGTCACGTTAACCAACTTCATCATTAAATGAGTAAACAAATAAGAAAACGGACTATAATCCTTCTCCCTTTGATGTACGTAATCTTCACACATTTTTACTAAACAATAGCAACCGGCATAGCGAGACGACCCCAAACATAACTGGTATATATACATGTTCAAGGAAAAAAAAAATTAACTTCAACAACGGGCATAACTTGTATAATAAATCAAGTTTTCAAATTAAAACAAAATGCAGAACCATGGTCTGATTTGTTGACAAACAAATTGGGTAACTTGACTAGCATCTGATCAATCTACGGCAAAATTTGGAAAGTTTGATGATGACATATATCTTCGAGATGCTAATTTTGGGCAAGACTTTATTCATCAAAGTTGTCATTACTTACTTTCTGCCTGTTGCTTCCGAAGTTTGATACATCATCTATCCAAGACACAAAGGAAAACATGTGAAACAAATGTGTTTACAAATTAAATCCAAAATTAAATTTCAATCAAAATAGAAATCTGGGGACAAATATTATCGATCGACTGAGAGAGATACTTTACGTGACTTTTACTTGCTGAGCATTAATATTAATATTATAATTGGGGAGATTAAGATAGTGCCAGTGAGAAATATTATAAAGCAAGTGCTGGGAGATTAGAAGGGCCAATGGGGTTGGGATGACACATGTGGGAAAAAGGGGAATGAAGGCCTCCTCTGTAGAGGGGAGCAGCAAATTAATGAACGTCTTGAGTCAGAATTAAAACATTTATTCTATGAGAAGGCTTTGGAATTAAACTTACGCACAAGCTTTTTGTAAGTAAGTTTAATTCTGAAAGTTATGAGTATAAAAATTCCGAACGCAGACGGCAACGTATTGACTCGACTAATAGTCCAGGCACATTAGACATAAAAATGAGAAAGTAAGGAAAAAAATTGGAGAAAGCTGATTTTTTTATATGTTTCCGGGACACACATTGCAGATAAAGTGTGAAAAGTCCCCGCGAATCCGAGTTGAGCTTTTTTAGTTATAGCGTTTTTTTGATGAAAAAAAAAATTTAAAAAAAAATTCGACCCAGCTCCATATTTCTCATTCTTATTGGCCTTAGTAGGGTGAGAATCATAAATATCGTGCTGAATTATATTGAGAATACATATCCCCAACAGAAAATGCCAACTTTGTACCAATCCTCACACTCAATGGTGAAATATTCACGAAAATGTACAAAATTACGAAAAAAAATTTATTGTTTTCATACACACAACGGTACACAACGTCCATTAAGTTAAAAAATTTATAGTAATTTATATATTTTTTATACTTACCAATGACCCAGACATAGCTGGTGCTAACTCTTAAAATATAGGGCCAAACACAAATTTTGCCCCCCAATCCCCAAAATTTGCATCTAAAACTAAAGAAAACATGTCCTGAAAGGCCCTCCACACTTCGCCCCTACTGCGCATGCGCAGTGTCAAGGACGTTCCGAAATTGGCGCCATTAATCATTCTAAAAACCAGTGCCTGGTAAGCGCTATGTACTCAGCGGGGAGGCAAGAGTTCCCAACTCCTGGGAGGGCCATCCCCGTCTGGGTCATTGGTAAGTATAAAAAATATATAAATTACTATAAATTTTTTAACATTTTTATACTGTACCAATGACCCAGACATAGCTGAATAGTAAAAAGGCTGGAGGGCCAAGGACATAGAGCAAAATGGAATACGCTCAATAAAATAAAATAGAGTCATCCCCTGTAGGGAAAAGAAGTAATAGGCCTTACATGTATCTTTCTTATTTATGATAAATTAGAAAGATACAACACCTTCCAAAATTGAGCTTCATACATCCATGTACTCTATTAATATCCAATATAATCCTTATACTAATAATTTTTAAAGTAAGCCAATAAATAAAGTAAGTCTAGAGAATAGAGACTCTTATACTCCTAAAAGTGTCTGAGGATTGCATAATCATGTCCGTTGACATATGCAATATTCAAAAGCTATACTTTAAAAACTAAGACTTGAATGAATTTTAAAAACCTAAACTTCTCACTAAACAACCATCCCAATAACAGCTCAGAATTACTAACTCTGGAGGAGGTATCCCCTTGTTTTCATAGTAAAACAGGTGACCCAAGGGAACACCCTCCCCCCCCCCCCTTTTTCTTGCCCTGGGTCAAATAGCCCAGAGCGAAGAGGGCAGCCGAACGAAGACACTGCCGAAACAGACAGCCTACCTAGCTATAGTAGCAACTGTTAAGTGAATGACATTCTGAGCAGTAGATAATAGACCTAACAATAGAGGCCTCCAGAAATGGACTCGATATTTCTGAGATAAAATTCATGAATGTGGATGGCTGAGCGCAATGAGCTACCTTCAAAAATCTATAATAGCGACACTATTAATGTAAGCCCAAGAAGTAGAAGAACTCTTACTTCATGAGCCGAAATCTTAAGCACAACTGCTAAGTCAATGATATACCATAAGCAGTACCGATAGTTAATAGAATCCATTAACAATAAAATGGAGCGTAACGTCCTTCTACTAGACATCAAAGACAGAAGAAGCTTACGCCCATAGTAATAAACAGAAATCTGTTTATAAATACATAAACTGTACCCGGAAAGAGTAAAGGCCTATGCCCATACGAAGACGGAAGGACCTTAAAATAATAGGTTCCGGATAATAGGAGCCTAACTCTTATGCAACAATCCAACCTAAATAGTAACGGAAGTATTGATTCCGAAACTATGAAAGTGAAAATCATCCATCGATAGTGCATGAAACTCACTGACTCTACAGTAAAAGAGAAACCAACAGAATTACTGTCTAAAAGGTCAGAATTTGAAAACTACTGTTTCCAGAGGCTCAAATGATTACTTAGCTAAATAAGAACCGAAGTTAAAATCCGTATAGGAATTTAATCTAAAGATTCTAAGTCTATTTATCAAAAAGTTACTAACTGACTTAGATAAAGAGACAAAAGACTCAATTGTAAACTATCGTAGAGTGCATAGGTATGAGGTAACATAAACCTATAACCTAAATAATAACAGGCTGCAGTAGATCTTGTGAAACAAGTATACTAAAAAATAGCAATGAGTAGTATGGAGGGATCAACAATATGAACATAATGATCCCTACACCACGACGGAAGTGCCTCCACTTTAGTCGCATAGAATAGCGAAGAAGAGGATCTCCTATAGTAAGAAATCGCGTCCAAAGCTCGTCCAGTACAGTGCTTACAATGCAATACGGACCACACAACGGAATACATGAAGGTTGCGACCTTGCTGGTTGTGATAAATATGACACGATTTACCCAGTGAAAAAAGATCCTCACATAGAGGAAGATTTCACGTTAAGACCCACAGTAGACAAGAGAGTAAATTACTCATGATCTCTGTGAAGATAGAGATGCTATCAACAGAAATGTATTGTGGTTGTTTATCTTAGCAATACCTGCTAAAACAACAGCGCCGGAGGATACGCGTATCCTATCATTCCGTCCTATAGATCAATAGAGCGTTAACACTATTAGCTCAGAGATCTGGACAAGCCAACACATACGTCTGCAATTGATTAGCAAGCTGTGTCATAAATAAACCATCATTGGGCGCTCCCATAGATAGCAAATCTGATTGAATACTTGTTTGTTGAGAGTCCATTCTGACAGCAACAAGCGACCCGTAAGAGAACGGGAGTCCGATAAAACAATCAGACGACCCGGAATATGACGGACCAAAACTGAACTTGGTGTACTATAACCAACAGACGGATTCTTTCCATTAAATTGAATAACGGAAACGAAAGAGTGCCTCCCTGGTTCCGGAGATACGCCACTACTGTCGAATTAAAGGACAGGAATTTGGGCATGCGTTTCTGAATAATGTTCATGCAATGACATAAAGCAAGCCTAAAAAACATTATTCCGCGGAAGTTAAACTGATAGCTAAAAGACTGCGGAACCCAAAGACCCTGGCACTTCGAATCCGTAGGGATCAGTATATATCCCAATCTGTTTGACTGGCAACCATCATAACAGCCACACTCGGGTCCGGCAACTGCGGCGGCACTCTCTGAGTCAACCACCGAATGTTTGCCCCAGTCTGAATCTCTTGTAACACTAGATAGACAAGAGAACGTATAAATCGAGCAATTCATGGATTGCCGGAAAGTTGCCGTCGAAGAGAAGCTCCTCCGAGAATGAAGCGACTCTGAGAGAGTTCTTAACCTTACTATCCACGCGTGTGGATGTAGCTAGGGCTGCGTCACGTCTAACCAACTCCAATCAGCCACTGAAGGGCGGAGTTATACGTGAACAAACTACTGCCCTCAAAAGAAATTACATTGAGAATAATATCCCGTAAATCTTTTCTTGAAGACGTAATGATAACGCCTCAGTAAGGCGGATTACGTATAATAAAGCGTCTAAGTTAAGTCTACTATACATAATGTCGTTCCCAACATTGAAATTGGAAAAGACATAAATGGCGAAAAAGAATATATGCAGTCTTTAATCACACCGTCTAGACGCATATGAACTCTCGGTATGCCCTGCTCTGCCAAAATAAACTATTTGTAAAAATGATAAAATGGCAGAAATGAGCAACGCGGACAAGAAACTAAACTATCATGCTTAGTAGCAGGCTTGTATATATATATATATATAGCGTCGAAAAATAAAACACATGTTGTAATGACAATATTGGACTGCGTCGGTAAGTCAGGGACAATGTCCCTGTACCGATCGAAAAATCCGAGTCCAATGACGCTATAAGTCTCTTATCCAAGATCGCAGCAATGAAGTCCGAAATAATAATCACTGGAAGAAATGCCAGAAGACATGAAAGGCATCTTCCGATACTACTAAAGGGAAAACTCGAAATCTTTCGAATCCCTTTCGCCATCCTGTCGGACCCTATAAAGCGTTCGGTCGTCCGTAGCTGATGCAACCGCGGACCGCACTGACCCAGCGCCGTCGGATAATTCCTGATTCGACCGAGAAACTGTCAATTGCTGGGATGCTGCGAAACAACTGTGCTAACTCGGATAGCACGTCCGTCACTGAGGCCTGAGGAGAAGCGGTCTTACGATGCATTGCCGCTGGAAGCTCCGTGATCGTTACCCCGTGCATACTTCCAATATGCAAGCGAACGGAGTGTATAGGCCTCGTGTCCCTTGGCTACCGGATGGCGCGACCTATTCGCCGTGGAATCACTGAATGCCGAAACTGATCGGATACTCGAGGTCACGTAGCCAATGTGCGGTCGTGTGCCCTGCTGTGAGGATGAGGAAGCATTAAAGACAGTCTCTCGGACTGTCAATATAACGGAGCGTCCCGAGCAACGGACATATGCTCCGAATGTAAAATATCTGAACCACAACAGGCGGTCCCCTATGTTGTTGGGCGAGAGAGGAACCTCTCTCGCTCACAGCCCGGACGGACCTGGACAAGCCAGGAACCGGACTAACAGGCTTCCTCCGATCTGTCCTCAATCGGCCGTCACTGGGTGAGTACTAAAGTAATTAAAGTGCTCGCATCACCCAAATCTCCTTCCTAGACCGCAACGGACGAACCCGGCAGCCGAACCATTCGATGAATGTACGCTACACTGGGTGAGCTAGCGAATGTCACTCCGTAAGCGATAGACATATTCCATGAGCACTTATTGCCGCTAACTCTTCATTAACTATGACGACAGAGGCACACTTTTGAAAGACATCTCCATAACTCTTCGAACAAGAAACCAGAAATGCTTGGATAGCAAGCATAAAATAATAATATATATAGCGTCGTTCAATAATTCGAAAGTTTGTGTGACATTATTGGACTATGTCGGAACTGAGGGACGATGTCCCTGAACCGAACCAAAAATTTCTAAGTCCACCGACGCTATCAGTTTCTTATCCGGCATCGCAGCATATGTTGTTCCGAAAGGGAAAGCTTGAAATCCTCCGAATCCCTTTCGGTATCCCGTTGGACCGGATGAAACTTTCGGACGTCCGTACCTGCTTCCGCAGAGCGTCCCGACCCAGCATCGTCGGATAAAATATATGCGACAGATTCAGTTGATGCTGGGATGCTGCGATAAACTGTGCTATTAAGGAAAGCACGTCCGTTCCCGAGGCCTGTGCAGTAGCGGACTTACGATGCATTGCCGCCGGAAGCTCCGTGTACGTTGACTCCCGCACACTTCCTATGCGAACGTCCGGAGTCTGCAGGCCTCGAGTCCCCGGCTACCGACCCAGCGCCGTCGGATAATTCTCGATCCGACACCGTTTCTGTCGGCTGCTGGGATGCTGCGATAAGCTGTGCTATGTGCACAAGAATGTCCGGCGTCGAGACCTGCGGAGGCGTAGTCTATCGCTGCTTCGCCGAGGGCAGCTCCGCATCAGATGGCTCCCGCATACTTTTCCTATGCGAACGTCCGGAGTCCATCGGTCTCGAATCCCTGGCTGCCGGATGGTGTGACCTGGTCGCCGAAGAATCCTTGATCGGCGAAGCTGGTAATATATTGGCGGTCACGCAGCCAAGGTGCGGTCGTGTGCGCTGACGAGAAGAGGAAGCCTTAGCAGTCTCAGCAGACTGCCTATACAACGGAGCGTCCCGAGCGACGGACGTATGCTCCGCTAGCGACACATTTTGTACCACAACATCTGGGGCCAGATGTTGTTGAACGAGAGAGGGGCCTCTCTCGCTTGCCGTCCGGATGGACCGGAACGAGCTATGAACCGGACTAAAAGGCTTCCTCTGTTCTCCCTCCGATCCGCCGTCACTGGGTGTGCATTAAGTTAATTTTATAGTGCTCGCATCACCCCAAAATTCCTTCTAGACCGCAACGGACGAACCCGGCTGCCGAACCATTCGGTGAATGGACGCTACACCGGGCGAGCTAGCGGACGTCAAAGGCCGTCGAACCTACTAGGGTCCTCTTAGGCAATTGGCGTATTACATGAGCACTTTTCCGCTAGCCCTTCATTAATTGTGACGACGGAGGCACACTGTTGGAAGACATCACAGATACATCACCCTAATCTTGATCGTCTGAAATAGAAATTGATAAAGTAGAGTGACCCTGCGGGGAAAGGACCGGAGTGTCCAAATCCCCAACAACATACCGTGACATACGCTTCCCATATTGTCATCGAAATCATACGATACAGAACAGGAGTTAATGCGAGTACACTGACCACATATAGAATGATAATAAAGTCAGAGGAAGACTTCCTCTTAAAACAATTGATCAATATCCTTTCAATGTGAAAAGAAAACAAGTCCTGGTACTCGCACTAACCCCTGGCAATCAAAATACATAATAATAATATGATCCATTAATATAGAAAAAATAATTAAAATCAAAATATTTTGAAAAAATATGTTTTCAGAACAGCCCAAGTTTCTGAAAAGTAACGTTGAGCCCCAATGGATCCCAAGCCTAAGTGTGGACAAAAATTTTAAAAATATTTTAAACAATTTATTCAACACTTACGAACAATAATAATGTATCTAGTTATGATTAAAATAACATAAAGATATTATTTTTTAGAAATCCCCCCCTCACACAGAGGGCTGTTGTAAATGTAAACAATGAGTGTAAAAACACTAAAATAAGACTCCAGGCACCCAGGCCCGAAATCAGTTACCAAAAATACACTATCTGATGCAAAACAGAGACTTCCAGGGAAGAAACTGCAGAACATCAGATGGTAGATGCAGAACACAACGCCTAACCACCCGTAGGTGAAGACGTAAACATGGGGAAAGAACAGAATTCATTCTGTTATTCAGCTAAAACTCCCAAGAAAGTTTAGTAATAATAATTACAGAAACTATGCCAAAAGCATGGGAGAATAGCAAGGGGGAACTTAAAGGACAGGGAGAGAGGAAAACACTTGAAAAAACAGTGTAACTAAATAATCAGAATGACAACAAAATGGCTGCTGCCTTGAAAATAGGTAACTTAACATAATTTCATTAAAAAATTTTAAGTTACAGCCCTGATAATATTCTGTCACACATTCTTTTCCTCTCCTCCTTCTCTATCCTCCTTAGAATCACCATTTCACTAATATTTATGTGTCTGGCATCATTTAAACTGAGATTTAAAAGCACAAAGATCAGTCAGATGTTAACTGATGAAGGGCCAAACTTAGAATGATAAATGGCGCCAATTTCGGAACGTCCTTGACACTGCGCATGCGCAGTAGGGGCGAAGTGTGGAGGGCCTTTCAGGACATGTTTTCTTTAGTTTTAGATGCAAATTTTGGGGATTGGGGGGCAAAATTTGTGTTTGGCCCTATATTTTAAGAGTTAGCACCAGCTATGTCTGGGTCATTGGTACAGTATAAAAATATCGCCATTTTTTGCGTAAATCCGATACTTTTTTGTGAATTTTCAATAATTTTTCGCAGAAATTGTCACAGAATGCACATTTTCCTCTAGGTAAATGTATATTAGACATTATGTAGCTAGAAATACGTGTAAACAAAAAATACAGTTGGATCAATTCGAGGTTACAAAGTTCGTGCGATTTTTTTTTATTTTTTTCAAACGCGTTTTCGAAAAAAGGCTGTAGAAAAAAAAGCTCAACTGGGATTTTAGGGGACTTTTGTCTAATCGTTCAGTGACATGTACTCGACATTCCCTGGAAAAATCAGCTTTCTCCAATTTTTTTCTCTAGTGAAACCTAATGTTCTTGGGCTATAAGAAAAAGAGGTAGGCCTGTAACCTTGGAACAGTAATGCTAAAAATGAATACAGTTGGCAAATATTTTCCCATAGACTTGATGAATCGGACATTTCGGCATTTCAGTCTGGGCATTTGGGCCTCAAACAAGATAAGGGTGTGGCCAGGGATGGTCATAGTCATGGACCCCCCCCCCCCCCAATCCCCAAGGTCACTGCCAATATTCTCCACAACAATCTAAAACATGCCAACATTGAATTTGATTCATTCTCCCTCAACTTAAAATCTTTGATCACTGCTGATATCAAATATTTAATCCCTCCTCCACTCCCCCACACCACCACCGGACCACCACAGATAGCCAAAGATCATACGTTCATCCATCTATCACATAGGCCTATTGAGGCAAAACGTTTGTAATGCTCACAGAGTTACTTCCACCCATAGGCCTATTGAGGCAAAACGTTTGTAATGTTCACAGGGAGGGAGAGCCTCTGAACCCTTACACTACCGAGAGGGGTGCTCCCTCTCCCAGGCCCATCGCCCGCTCGGACTTGGTTCCTTGGGACTTGATTAAGGCATGTTATGCCATGCTGTTGCTTAATATTGCTCAGCCTCTGCCCCCCTTGAGAATCCAACCTCCATCCACCCCTGCATTCAGTAAGATTCATTCATTCACATAATGGGGCCTTATCTGCTTTGAGCGTAATTAACTATAGGCGACCATATCATCCCCCCTCCCTCTCCACTTTTTTTTAATTATTGTTAAACTTCTACCCTCAAAATTATGGATCGTGGCTCCACACTGGAGCGAGCCTTTGTCAATGAGTGTCAGCTTATGTTTTTAGGGCACCCTCAAAAAATTATAAATTCAAAGTAATTTGTATATTTTTTATACTTACCAATGGCCCAGACTAGCTGGTGCTAACTCAAAAATATCCAGGGCCAAACACAAATTTTGCTCCCCCCCCCAAAAAAAAATCTGCATGCAAAACCGAAAAAATTATGTCCAAACTGGTCCTCCATACTTTTGCGAACTGCGTATGCACAGTATCCAGGAAGACACCAAAATTGGCGCCAACCATCATTCTTTCTAGAAATTGCCTGCTAAATGTTGTCAACAGCGGGGAGGTATGAGTGCCCACTCATGAGAGGGCCATCCCCGTCTGGGTTATTGGTAAGTATAAAAAGTATAAAAAATATACAAATTACTTTGAATTTATGAGGATTGTATATTAACGCTCGTTTGACACATGACATATACAAATGCTTTACAGTAAGCTACACTTTAAAAACAATACATAAATGAGACATATTAATTTGCTTCACACGAGCTACACATTAAAACCATCCAAGCACCGACTGGGGACTACTGACACCGGAGGAGATCTTCCCTTGCTTTTCACTATAAAGCCAGATGATCATAAGGGAAAAAACCATCCCCCCGCCCCACCCTCCCCTTGTTCTGAGGTACATGTCCTCAGAATGAAGAGGGTAGCGGAACAGCATCACTGCTGGAACAGGTTGCCTAAATAACTATAGATGTAATCATTTAGTGGACGACATTCTGAGCAACATCTAAGGTCACCGGAGATGGATTCTAAATTTCTAAGGTAAAACTTGGTAAATGTAGAAGGCTGTGTCCATTACGCAGCTTTCATGAGATCAGTAATGGCTATACTGTTAGAATACGCAAAAGAAGTAGACAGCGCTCTAACTTCATGCGCTGATATCTTATTTACGAACGCTAATCTGAAGATAGACTTTCATAGGCAATGCGTATTGCCAACTGAATCCATCTAGGAATTGAATGGACAGAAATATCTTTTCTGTTTGGAATCAATGACAAAAAGAAGAGTTTCCTTCCTTTTCTTACTAACTGTGATCGGCGTTTATATATGAGCATAGCCCTGATTGGACACAGCAGAGGTCTACGCTTGTCCGTAGACGGCAGAGCCTTTATGATAAAAGGCTCAGGCCGTTTATCTGGAGCCTGATTCTTAGCCCAAAAATCCCACTTCTGTAGTTAAAGTGATGGTATTACCAACACTACGGTAGTGAGATTCGTCAACAGATAAAACATGAAGTTCACTAACTCATCTAGCGGAAGCAAAGGCTAAGAGAAATGCTGCTTTATAGGTCAAGAATTTGAACTCTACAACTTCTAACGACTCAAAAGAAGCTTCTTTAAGATTTAACAGAACCCAAGCCAAATTCCACTTAGGAATTAATCTGAAGGTTCTAGGTTGAGTTCATTATTCGAATGAATGCCCAGGGCGCTAGATTCAGACCGAAGCACATCGCTTGGAACGGATATACTATCCCTTGAACGGCGAACTGTAGGTACTTTTTGAATGCCGGATGTACCAGGACATGAAAGTATGCATCCTTTAGATCCAGCTTAGGGGCGTCTGACCGGTAGTCTCGATCAGACCTACGCCCCCTTCCCGGATCAACATAGTGGGAACTCAGGAGAGTCGCCGCGGACCTCTGTGGGGCAGAAGGTTCAGGCTGCACAGAAGGCGTTGGTCCCGCAAAACTGGCCGTGTGACCAGAATGAGTGGAACGGAAATGCCAATGACAAAACTGTGGTACTCGACGGCGCAGAGACCACAGTAGAGGGTTCGACCGGCAGCAACTTCCAACTTCGTCGAGTTGAAGTCAGGGAAGGCTGAGGCCGATACCCCACATCTACACTACCAAACATCGCTGCAGACCACTGCAGGTATAAAACTGCTGTGCTCAACAGCTGAGAGGACACAGCAGGGGGTGAGGGCGCATAGTCCCGGAACCAGGCATCTCTTCACCAGAAATCCAACAGGTCCCGCAGTATCCACTGTGGTAAAAAAAACTGCACATCCCCCACAGATGGGGAATAACTCTCACCAGACGTGGTCGAGACTGGAGGCCCCGAAAGGAAAGCGTTCCCCACCCCCTGCAGGTGCGGGAGGAGCTGCACATCCCCCATGGAGGCGGTAAAACTCACACCAGACGTGGTCGAGTCGGGAGGCCCCAAAACGACAGCATTCCGCATCCACCGCGGGTGCGGGAGGAACAACCAGGAGAACGCACCAAAGATGAGGGCAAAAGGAATTGCCCAAAAGGAACCGAACTGGAAATAACAGAGGTGAGAGCAGTAGAAGAAAAAGGTGAACTCAACAGATACAGAAAGTAGAAGTATACCCTCAACTACGAGAGAAGGTGGCAGAAAAAAAAAAGTGGGTACACGACAGAACCCAGACGGCCAACAGGGACCGAAAAAACAGAAATTCAGCCCTCAACAGAGTGAAGAAATTCTGTCCAGACAGTCCCTCATTGACACCTAACTCCAATAACAATAAAAATTTATCAACCAAAAAATTTCATTGCTGAACCGCGTTGACACGATGTCGAAAAAACATTCGCTAAAACGGAATATATAAATAGAATACAATGAGAATGTGGTTGAAAATATTAATGAGAATATATAAAACACAGTCCTGTTATTATACGATCTTCAGATCCATAATCCAGTCAAAGGAAAACCATTATCAACGAGTTGAATTATCACTGTATCATAACGCAAAGATGGCAACACGTCAACCACGTTGCACGGACAAAAGAAGAATGGTTTGATGACTGCCTGCGCAGTGGTTCATGGAAGTCATGGAATTGTACTAAGAGAAGAGCGTCCCTTACTGGTTGTGTGCCGATGGCGCTCGACCCAGTTTTGGCTTATTTTTTCGAGGTGTTTTTACACCACTTTTCTTTCCCAAATCTCTAGGGAAAGATTAAAATAGAGAGTATTTTATCCGAGTTAGGGTCTTCCAATGTAGTGCAAGCCTGTAGTAAACAATTGTAAGGTAGGTTGATAAGAAATATTGAGGTCTGACTAAACTAAGTTCAAAGGTCAGCGGCAACATTTTTTGACAGAAATGGAAGAAAATTGACAGCTCCCATATAGATGTCACCCCACACAAGCACGCCAAGTGTGCAAGCGATCCAATCTTAAATGTGCCCTGCAGGGTGTGTCAAATGAAAATATTGATGCTTAACTGCACTAAGTTCATCAAAGGTCATTGCCAGTGGCAACATTTTTTGATGGAAATCGAAGAAAATCAATAGCTCCCATCTAGAGGTAACCCCAAACAAGCATACAAAGTTTCAAACCGATCTGATCATAAATGTGCCCTGTAGGTCATGTCAAAGGAATATATTGATGCCTAACTAAACTAAGTTCAAAGATCGTTGCCAGCGGCAACATTTTTTAACGGACGGAATTGGAAGAAAATCGATAGCTCCAATCTACAGGTCACCCAAAACAAGCATGCCAGGTTTCAAAGCAATCTGAACATAAATGTGCCCTGTACAGTGTGCCAAAGGGAAATATTGAGGTCTGACTAAACTAAGTTCTAAGAATGTTGGCATAGGCAACATTTTTCGACGGAAATGGAAGAAAATCGATAGCTCCCATCTAAAGGTCTCCCCAAACAAGCATGCCAGGTTTCAAAGCAATCTGATCATAAATGTGCCCTGTACGGTGTGCCAAAGGGAAATATTGAGGTCAGACTAAACTAAGTTCTAAGAACGTTGGCCGTGGCAACATTTTTTGATGGAAATGGAAGAAAATCGATAGCTCCCATCTAGAGGTCACCCCAAACAAGCATGCCAGGTTTCAAAGCAATCCGATCATAAATGTGCCCTGTAGGGTGTGACAAAGGGAAATATTGAGGTCTTCTGACTAAACTAAGTTCTAAGAATGTTGGCCGCGGCAACATTTTTTGACGGAAATGGAAAAAAAATTGATAGCTCCCATCTAGAGGTCACCCCAAACATGCATACCAGATTTCAAAGCAATCCAATCATAAATGTGCCCTGTAGGGTGTGCCAAAGGGAAATATTGAGGTCTAACTAAACTAAGTTCTAAGAACGTTGGCTGCGGCAAAATTTTTGGACAGACATTGCAGAAAATCAAGAGATCCCATCTAGAGGTCACCCTAAACAAGCATGCCAGGTTTCAAAGCAATCTGATCATAAATGTGCCCTGTAGGGTATGCCAAAGGGAAATATTGAGGTCTTCTGACTAAACTAAGTTTTAAGGACGTTGGCTGCGGCAACATTTTTTGACGGAAATGGAAAAAAATCGATAGCTCCCATCTAGAGGTCACCCTAAACAAGCATGCCAGGTTTTAAAGCAATCCAATCAGAAATGTGCCCTGTTGGGTGTGCCAAAGGGAAATATTGAGGTCTGACTAAACTAAGTTCTAAGAACATTGGCCGCAGCAACATTTTTTGACAGAAATTGAAGACAACAGATAGCTCCCATCTTGAGGTCACCCCAAACAAGCAAGCATACCAAGTTTCAAAGCGATCTGATCATAAATGTGACCTGTGAGGTGTGCCAAAGGAAACTGTGGACGAGAAGTGATGGCAATAGCTCAGCTTGACTTTGTCAAGTTGAGCTAAAAATATACAAATTACTTAAAATTTAACATATTTTTATACGACAACCAATGGCCCGGACTAGCTGAAACGTTAAAAGGCTGGAGGGCCTAGGACTTAAAGGAAAATCTCTCAATTACTTCAGAAAAGGATAGCTCCTACAGGAGAATAGGAGAAGATAGGAATTATATATGTCTTTCTCTTTTATGAGAAAAGAGAAAGGCATAACACCAACAATGTAATTGAGTATTACATAATATATAATTCTCCATTTAATGCCAGCTTAACCCATTATGCTAATTCGGTGAAGGGAAGCCAATATATAAAGATAATCCAGAGAATGAGACTCTTTATACTCATTTAAAAGTGTCCGGAGATTGTATATTAACGCTCGTTTGACACGTAACATATACAAATGCTTCACAGTGAGCAACACTTTAAAAACAGTACATAAATGAGACATAGTTATTGCTTCACACCGAGCTACACATTAAAACCACCCCAAAACCGACACAGGACTACTTTCACCGGAGGAGGTATTCCCTTGCTTTTCACTATAAAGCCAGATAATCATAAGGGAAAAACCATCCCCCACACCCTTCACCTTGTTCTGAGGTAAAATTCCTCAGAACAAAGAAAGCAGCGAAACAGCATCAGTGTTGGAGCGGACTGCCTCAAGACCTTATAGATGCAACATTAATGGACGACATTCTGAGCAACAGAAAGAGGACCCAGAGAACTAAGGTCACTGGAAATGGACTCTAAATTTCTCAGGTAAAACTTGGTAAATCAAGAGGGCTGTGTCCAGTAAGCAGCCTTCAAGAGATCAGTAATTGCTATACTGTAAGAATAAGCCCAAGAAGTGGACAGTGCTCTAACCTCGTGCACTGAGATCTTATTAACAGAACGTTGTTCCGAAGATAGATTTCCGTAGGCAATGCGTATTGCCAACTGAATCCATCTAGCGACAGAATGAACAGAAATATCTTTTCTGTTAGGAATCAAAGAAAGAAAGAAACGTTTTCTTCCCTTTCTTCTGAAATCTGATCGACGTTTATAAATGTGCACAGCTCTGACTGGACATAGCAAACGTCTATGGTTATCTGAGGATGGTAAGGCCCTAATGACAATAGGCTCTGGCTGCTTATCTGGAATCAGATTCTTAGCCCAAAATCCCACTTCCGTAGTGAGGGTAATGGTATTACCCATGCTACGGTAATGAGATTCATCAACCGATAATGCATGAAGTTCACCGACTCTTCTTGCAGATGCAAAGGCTAAGAGAAATACCGTTTTATAGGCCAAGAATTTGAACTCTACGACGTCTAATTCACAAAAGGAGATTCTTTGAGCTTCAACAGAACCCAAGCCAAATTCCACTTAGGAATTAATCTGAGGGTTCTAGTTCTATTGATAGAGAAGTGTCTAACTAGCTTGGATAACGAAGTATTTGATCCAATAGCCAAGTTATCGTGATGAGCGTAAGTATCTGATAACATAGACCTGTAGCCCTTAATAGTGACGGGCTGCAGTTTGAGATCGTCAAACAAGTAGACCAGGAAATCGGCAATATGTGGTATGGACAGATTGTATACATCTATCGACTGATCCATACACCAATGGAGGAAAACTCTCCACTTCGCTGCATAATTCAATGAATTATGCAGTTAGAAATTGCACCTACTGCGCATCCTGTAAAATGTTTTCCGTGCAAAAAGAACCGCACAACGGAAATACATAAAGGTTGAGACCTTCCGGGTTGTGATGCAGTGCATGTGACTTCCCCTGATAAAGAAGAACTTCTTGTGGAGAAAGCTTCCAGGGAACGTCCCATAACAGACACCTGAGAAGATTGATCCAAGGTTTCTGTGATACAGAGGTGCTACTAGCAGGATTTTGCAATGAGACTGTTTGATCTTTAACAGAATCTGCTGAATCAACAGAGCTGGAGGATATGCATTTCCTATCATCCCGTGCCATGAAATCGACAGAGCGTCTACTGCGTACGCTCGATGATCTGGGCATGGCGACACGAACGTCGGTAACAGATTGTTCAGGTGTGTCGCAAAAAGATCTATCATGGGATGATCCCACTGGTAGCAAATCTGCAGGAATATTCGCTATGTGAGAGTCCACTCCAATGGCAACAGGCGACCTTTCCAAGAGAGCGAGTCTGCTAATACATTCAGATGACCCAGTATATGACAGAGAGAGAGAGATGAACGTGATGATTCAGAATGAATAGGAGAATCATCTCCGTTAATTCGCATAATGAAATCGAGTGAGTGCCGTCTT
The DNA here is from genome assembly GCA_031216915.1 of Pictodentalium vernedei. Classification (NCBI taxonomy): domain Eukaryota; kingdom Metazoa; phylum Mollusca; class Scaphopoda; order Dentaliida; family Dentaliidae; genus Pictodentalium; species Pictodentalium vernedei. The sequence goes on from CM062292.1 coordinate 155,687,730, forward strand.
GGTTCCTGAGGTAAGCAACTATTGTCGAATTGTCCGACAGAATTTGAAAGTGGACGTTCGATATTTGGTGAATCCAATGTTATAGTAATAGCCATATTGACATCATCTCTTTGATGTTTATGTGCTTCTCTAGGAACTGAGAGTCCCAAAGACCTTGGAACTTCAAGTCTGCGGAACTTAGGGTCGTGCCCCAGCCCATCTGACTCGCATCCGTCATAATCCTGAAAGCCGGATCCGGCAGTTGAAGTGGAACTCCTTGAGTTAACCACTGAAGATGTGCTCAAATCTGAACCCTTTGTTTTACTAGATCCGTTAAAACAATACTGGTTTCGAGCGAATGTGTCTTCACACTCCAGTTCTGGGTAAAGTATAACTGGAGGGGACGCGTGCGAAGGTGGCCCATCGGAATAAGATCCGCAGCCACTCCGCACAGCCCCATCAGTCACATGACCCTCGCTGTTATTGCGTCTGAGTTTAGACAAAAGTGAGCACAACAAATGACTAATTTCGCTCTGGGTAACAGCAGACGAACCAGATTGTTGTGAGTCTCGAAACTCATTCCCAAGTGAGTGAACGACTTGGACAGAGCTAGATGCGACTTTTTCTCATTTACTATGAAACCGAGACGTCGGAACAATTGTAGCAGACTCTGAACATCGTTCTGAAGAATAATTCTGTTGCTGTATCTCTGAAGAAAGTCATCCAAGTAAGCCGACATTACCGCAGACGAATGAGCTTGGAAGTATGACATTACCGAGTTCATTATTCGAGTGACAGCCCAAGGAGCCAGGTTCAGACCAAAGCACATTGCTCGGAACTGATAAACAAAAAGTTGTTCACTCGAATGCTCGCTCTTACCGACCGAATGGTTTCCATATAGAACTTTGGAGCCACGATCAACTTGTTTATCCAGCTCAAGTCTATTACCGGTCGGAATGAGCCGTCTGGCTTCAGTACGAGGAACAGGTGACTGTAAAAGCCTTGAGAATTTTGATTCTCGACGACCTCTATTGCTTCCTTTAATAAGAGAGCTTGTATCTCCATTAGGAGAGACTCTTTTTTGAAAGGATCAGCCGGAAGATTTGTCCAACGCGGACATCCTGTTAGTGGGGGTTTCGCTTGGAATGATAGCCATAGGCCTTCCGAGACTACACTTTTCACCCACTGATCTTCCGTGACTGCTATCCAGGTTCTCGCAAACTGGCAAGCGACAGAGGTTTTGACCATCACCTGTATAGGACTTGTGAGGCTTACGGGAGGAGAAACTACATCCTCCACGCAAAGATCCTCGTCCCGTTGGCTCAGGGGCATCTGACCAATAATCCTGATCAGACTTATGCCCCTTTCCCGAGTCGCTGTATTGACGACCTCCAGAGTAATTATATGAGGGTTTCTTGAACCCTCACGAGGAGTTCCCTTTTGACGATTTTGATTTAGAACGTTCTCCCTTACCCTGGTCTGCTGAAGCGTGTTGTTGAGACGCCGACTTCAAAAGCAGAGCACTGGAAGCTTTCTTAGTAGCCTGTTCATAGACCAAAGAAAGCTTGTCAAATATAGATGTCTGGAGACCGGAGTGATCCGGAGAGAGCCTTTCACCTTGTCATCTATAAGTGATGACGGAACAAGGGCAGCATCACGACTAATTAACTCCAGATTTAGTTATATGTGGCAAACATGATTGCCCTGAAAAGAACTCCAAGTGGGGTACACCCGTCCTCAAATTCTTTCCCATTGAGACGTTGCGCCATAGCTCTGGTAAGGTGATCTGCGTAGGACATAGCATCCAAATTCACTCTATTCGATGAAATAGCACATTACATCTGAGCGAATATTGACTGAAGCAGGTAGGGATATATCTAAATCCCCGGACTGCTCATCTAAACGCAGAGGAGCTTTCTGAAATCTTCTCCAACCGTTTTAAATGAACGTGGTCCAAGGAACGGTATATTTACGGAAGATGTTGATAAGAAACCGCCTTTCTTCCTCAAACTAGAGAGGTTAAATATGGCGTCGTCGACATGGATGAAGGCCTGTGACACCTGTCTAGACTGAACCGGGAAAGAAAGAACTTCTTCCTTCCTCCGTATAAAGTCTGCGTCTACAGACGCCACTGGTTTCTCCCTTATTGTCACAGCTTGCTGATTCGGCGGAACAAATTCAGGATAGTATTGATTGATAAATTCCATTGCTAACATATGTTGTTCCGAAAGGGAAGGGTAATCCTCTTCCTTATCCCTTTCACCATCTGACTGAATCAGCTGTGAATCTCGGTCCATTGCATATGCGTGAACAGATGACTGGACTGACCCAGCACCATCCGACAGCTCACTTCCGGAGTCTGATGGAGGCTGCTCCCGCTACTGCGCAATCTGCGACAGCAAGTCCATCACCGAGGCTTGAGGAGCAGAGGTTTTCTGTTTTTTAGCCACTTGTTGCTCCTGGGACAGCGTTCTGGAGATGGTTCTCTTCTCTGAAACGTCCTGATGACCGAAGCCTCGGTTCCCTAGCTACCAGATGGTCCGACTTCCCGGGCGAAGAGTGGCTCCTACTTCGCACAGCTGGCTGAATATAAGTCGGGTAGCTAGGATGCTGTCGAGTGTGCTTATGAATCGTAGTGGAGGAAGCCGAGACTGTAGCGGCAGGTGTGTACGTATGCTCTGGCCCGTGCAAGTTTCTCATAACAACCTCTGGCCCCAGATGTTGTTGGGTTAGAGAGAGACCTCTCCCGCTCGCAGCCTTTTCAGACCTCGCCGAGCCTCCCGACAAGAAACTTGCTGACTTCCTCCCTATTTCCATCATCGCTGAGTGAGCTTTTGTTTTTATGGTGCTCGCTCTACCCAAATCTACACTTCCTTTGACCGCAATGGACATGCCCGGTGTTACGGCTCCCACGGACGTAGTAACCGCTTCACCGGTCGCGCTAGGTGCCTGCAAGGGCCTTATCTCTTGCCTAATATTCATGAGTACCTTTGTAGCTAGCTCTGTTTGCTCATCAGAGCACGACGGTAGCACACTTTTGGTGGGTGTCATAATACCATCACCATGCTCTTGTTCCTCTGAAAAAAGAAACTGAAAAACTTGAATTATATTGCGGTGAGAGCACTGGCATAGGCATCTCCCCGTCAACAACGTACCATGACACCCGTTTCCAATGTTTGTCATCCCAATTAACACATGTAGGACAAGAATCTGCAGGAGTACATTGACTACAGGCAAGGCAACAAGCATGTAAATCTGAGGAAGACTTCCCTCGCCCTGCATTTAGAGCAGTAAGCTTTCATGATTAATCAAAAATTTAAGTTAATCGAACTCCCACAAACTCCACAATAAATATATGATAAAGATACATAAATGAAAGTGTCAATGACACTGTAGCTTAACTTGTCTGTGTGTTGTGTTTGATGAAAAGGATAATGTTCAATGTTTATGAAAGGATTATGAAATGAAAGTGTCAATGACACTGTAGCTCAACTTGTTAAGACATGTACATGTATAGTATGTGACACAGCAATGACAAACATCTAGGTAATGACACGATAACAAAGGTACATATAAAGTATTGTAACGGTCTGTACATAAATACTGAACGTAGACTGTAACAAATGTATAGGTAAAGTATTGTAAAGGTGGGTGACAGTCAGATGCTAAACTAGAAAAGAAATCTTTGAGTCCCAGAGTGGGTCTGACTCAACCCCCAAATATTTGTTCCCATAGCACAGTGATAACAAAGGCACCCAAAAACACTCGTTTCTGTCCCAAGGTGATAACAAAGATACCCAAGAAGTTTCGTGAAGATCGGTTCATAAATACGGCCTCTAGCCTGAGCGGTATAGAAGTTGTGTACAAAAAAGTGAGTGGACCTAATTTTGGTACAAAATGGCCACTAGCAGCCATCTTGAATTTTGGACCACACCCAAAAACACTTGTTCTCGTCCCAAGGTGATAACAAAGGTACCCAAGAAGTTTCATGAAGATCGGTTCATAAATACAGCCTCCAGCCCTAGCCGTATTGACATGTGCACTTACAGTGTACAAGTAGCACTGAATAAATCAAAGTTCATCTAATTTGCATAATTTCTGCATGAGAAAAAAACCTGTATTATGTGATGTATTCTATGTTACTAAACATTCATACAAAAATTTATTCAAATCAGAACTTTCATACAGAAGTTCTGTACAAAAAACTGATTGCACTAATTTTGGTACAAAATGGCTGCTGGTGGCCATCTTGAATTTCGGACTGCACCCCAAAACACTCGTTCTCGTCCCACGGTAATAACAAAGGTACCCAAGCAGTTTCGTAAAGATTGGTTCATAAATACGGCCTCTAGCCTGAGCCGTCGAGAAGTTACATACAAAAAACTGATTGGACCTAATTTTGGTACAAAATGGCCACTGGCAGCCATCTTGAATTTTGGATCGCACCAAGAAACACTCGTTCTCGACCCAAGGTGATATCAAAGGTACCCCCAAGAAGTTTCATGAAGATTGGTTCATAAATACAGCCCCTAGCCCGAGCCATATTGACATGTGCACTTACTGTGTATAAGTAGCACTGAATAAATTAAAGTTCATCTAATTTGCATAATTTCTGCACGAGAAAAAAACCTGTATTATTTGTGATGTATTCCATGTTACTAAACATTTATACAAAAATTTATTCAAATCAGAACTTTCATACAGAAGTTCTGTACAAAAAACTGATTGCACTAACTAAAGTACAAAATGGCTGCTGGTGGTCATCTTTAATTTCGGACCGCATCCTAGCTACCCGACTCGTTCTCATCCCACGGTGATAACAAAGGTACTGAAGAAGTTTCGTAAAGATCGGTTCATAAATACGGCCTCTAGCCTGAGCCGTATTGAATTGTTGACAGACAGATGGACAGATGGACAGATGGCCATGGCATAACCTCAAGTTTGACTTACGTCAAAGTTGAGCTAATAAGACAAGAATTGGGAATATGTTAATTTCTGTTCCCTGTATGTTATGTTTTTAGGTGTAGACTGTACCGAAGAACTGAGGGGTGGGTTAATGTGGCCTTCAGAGTTAAAGTATGTGGCCCTCTCAGTTAATGTATGTCAACAAAAGTTACCAAGTTGCAGTGAAATTATTCCAAAACGAGTCATCCTATCAAGTTACAATGAAATCCCTTCATAAATACGGCCTGTAGACTGTGCTAAAGGTTTTCGGGCTTCAGGCCTGTGTAGACATCACAGTTGACCAATTGCAACTAAAAGGGGAAGTCACCATCTCGACATTATACTGAGTCATTCTACCAAGTTACAATGAAATCCCTTCACAAATACGACCTGTAGTCTGTACTGAAGTTTTTCGGGTTTTGGGCTCGGGCAGCCATCATGGTTGATTGATCGTAACCAAAAGGGGGCGTTCTCATCTGAGCATTATCTGGGGTGATCCTACGAAGTTACAATGAAATCCCTTCATAAATATGACCTGTAGACTGTGCTAAAGGTTTTTGGGCCCCTGTAACCGTCACAGTTGACCAATCATGACCAAAAGGGGATGTCATCATCTAGGCATTATAGGGAGTTAACCTAAAAAGTTACAATGAAATCCTTCCATAAATAAGAGTTATAGACTATGCTAAACGTTTTCGGGTTTTGGACTTGGGCAGCCATCAAGGCTGATTGATCGTGACCAAAAGGGGACGTTCTCATCTAGACATTATTTGGAGTCATCCTACCAAGTTACAATGAAATCCCTTCATAAATATGACCTGTAGACTGTGCTAAATGTTTTCTGGCTTCAGGCCCCTGTAGCTGTCACAGTTGCCCAACCGCGTCTAAAAGGGGACGTTCTCATCTAGACATTATATGAAGTCAACCAACCAAGTTACAATGAAATCCCTCCATAAATATGACCTGTAGACTGTGCTAAAGGTTTTGGGGGTTTTGGGCTCGGGCAGTCGTCATGGTTGACAGATCACAACCAAATGAGGAAATGAGGGAGTTAACCTAAAAAGTTACAATGAAATCCTTCCATAAATAAGAGTTATAGACTATGCTAAACGTTTTCGAGTTTTGGACTTGGGCAGCCATCAAGGCTGATTGATCGTGACCAAAAGGGGACGTTCTCATCTAGACATTATTTGGAGTCATCCTACCAAGTTACAATGAAATCCCTTCATAAATATGACCTGTAGACTGTGATAAATGTTTTCGGGCTTCAGGCCCCTGTAGCTGTCACAGTTGCCCAACCGCATCTAAAAGGGGACGTTCTCATCTAGACATTATATGAAGTCATCCTACCAAGTTACAATGAAATCCCTCTATATTAAATATGACCTGTAGACTGTGCTAAACATTTTTGGGTTTTTTTGGGCAGCCATCACAGTTGACAGATCAGGACCAAAAGGGGACGTTCTCATCTGGACATTATACAGAGCCATCTTACCAAATTACAATGAAATCCCTTCATAAATACGACCTTTAGACTGTGCTAATGGTTTTCGGGTTTTGGGCTCGGGTAGCCATACCGGTTGACTGATCACTACCAAAAGGGGACATTTTCATCTAGACATGACTCCAAACCTGCATATGAAATTTTGTGACAATCAGACAAGAACTACAGGGTGTAGCCTGTGCTAAAGGAAAATGTGAACAGACTCACAGACAAACAGACTTCTGCACGAGTGATGGCAATTGCTTATCTTGACTTTGTCAAGTTAAGCTAATAATAGCAATCAAAATCAAAATCGAAAAATTGAATTCAAAAATTTTTTTGAAAAGGGAACATGAAGAGCCCAAGGGCATCCCGATAGAGCCTAAGTGTGGACAAAATCCAAATTTTCAAGCTACACTACCGGAATCATAATTAATGTATCTTACAACAATCCTACAGTAATATTATCTAAATACTACATATATTAAAGACGTTGCCAATGTAAACAACATCAAAGGAAAAAAACGGAAACAAGACATCAGGCACAGAAAAAAGCCCAAAGTCAGTAACAGATTTTAAAGCTGCCAGATGTAAAGAAAGATCTTCGAACGAAGAAAAAATGATACATTGGATAGGAGATGTAAGACCAAAATGACCTAAAACCCCTAGGGTGAGGACGTAACCATGGGGGTTAAACAGAATAAACATTCTGTTACACACGTTAAACCCCCAAGAAATTTAATAAAAAATTTCAATAAAAAATAGCAAAAAAGCTTGGGAGTTTAACAGGAGGGCTTCAACAAGGGATAGGGAAGGAACACTTAACAAACAGTGGATAAATCATTAGCAAGAATGATGACGTCAGGCGTATGTTCCGAAAATTGGGAAACATGAAATAATTTTTTATAATTATTATAAAGT